>JAPPVO010000003.1:44948423-45019642 GCA_030407325.1 Camellia japonica | reverse complement strand
GGAATATAAATTGGATAAGGCATATAAGAAAGGGAGATCATGGATTGTTACCCAGACAAACCATGATGTGTACAAGGTCCACTCGCATCCATCCGTGTTAGTAGATATCGGGAGGCATACGTGTTCATGTTTCCAATGGCAGATAAATGGGATCCCTTGTGAACACGCAATGGTCGCCATCCGCAACAGTGGCATGGACTTGAACGAGTTGGTTGATCAATTTTTCCACGTCACCACTTACCAATTAGCATACTCGTCCACAATATACCCAATCCCAACAGTTGAAAAACTGGAAATCAAACCCGACAATCATATCATATTCCCTCCATCCATTCGGTGTTCATCTAGTAGGCCAAAGAAGAAAAGGATACCATCTAAACGGGAAGAAGTGCAGCAGATATGATGTGGTCGGTGTGGCCGTTTGGGAAATCATATCAGGAAGACTTGCACAGAACCACTTTAGCTCCACACTTTTCTTCTATTTTGGGTTATCTCATGCTCCCAACCAACATCACATTACCCACGTTGCAACATGCAAACATTCGTTTTTTCCTGGACATCGTATTGCTTAGCTCGTTTCATATTTTAATAACAATGTGGGCGGATGTGCTTGTTTTGGAAAATAATAACAAGAAACATATGGATTTATGTTCATTTTTCCCAAACATCATATTGCTTTGCTCGGTTAATTTTTTCATAACAGCGCCTTGTGTTGGATTCCATCCCGAATGGATCCCACTTTCAGTTCACACCTTATAACTATGCTTTTGTTTATGAATAGTACCAATGTTTGATGTATACCACCATACTAATTTATTGCATAACTCGACAATAACAACAGTTCATCGTCACAAAGTCGTAACTCGGATGCACCACATGCCCATTAAAAAATATGTACCCATCGTCCACGTTGCTCAAATTATTCACGTAGTAACTTCGAAGGCTGCACAGGAGTTTTATTTCGTAACATGATGTGCATTATGGGACACCTCAGTTGGCCCTCACCCAAAGCACACTCACGGAAACTTTGATACCCACATTGAATGGCCAAAAACAGCACATTAAAACATTGGGTGTCCACAACTTGTCGAAATATGTACAAGTTTTTTACGTGTATCATGTTTCCATCGGCCCATGGCACCCACCACGCGCCATTACTGGTCAAAGGAATTTGTGTAACATGAGCACCCGTTTTCAATTAGTCTGGTTTATGTAAAAAGATATCACACCCACATTAAGCAAGCAACCAACCACACCGCTCCCCCTATCGATAAAACTCTTCCCATCATACCAACAATTCACACACAAATGCACATTTGTCAGCTTCATCTATGTTTAATGACGCCCCTAATGTTTTACATTAAGCTAAAAAATAAAACACACTTACAACAACAACCAATCAAACGCACATCACAACTACACGTTGCACATGTACAACCAACCATAGATTATGAATGCATGTGCATCGTTCTACCATGCAAATACGGATGTAATACAACACTGACCATGACACTAGCTACATGTCCAAACACACAAATGTGTAAACAACTACAACACTACTAACACAAACATGGTTTCATTTATACGCTAAACATCGGCAAGACATGCAAACAAAATAAGCTGCAAACATCGTTTGCCAAACAACCACACCATCATAGCAGCACTAATAGAGTTAGATTAAGATCAACAAATTCACCGTGCACAGGAAAATAATTAGCCTCCCAAATTCCATCAAAACTATGAATTACGCAAAGTCTAAACCAAGGAATTTTTTTTTTGGTCCATGTACGAATCTAACTAATCCAACATCAACCATTGATCTTCACTGCACCACACTTTAGCCCTTGTACTGGGTCATCCACGAACGCTCTAACCATTGCAGCACGTGCACTGATGCAATTTGTGTCTTTCATTATTCGTTCGATGTCAACGCGGTGGACATATTACCGCATTACGTAACACACAATGATTGCGCAGTCCGGACTGCAAATAGCAATCACGAGGGGTCACATGATTAACAAAGCAGCAAAGCATGCCAATTAATAATTTGCATCCAGGAGGATAACAATTAGTAAATAACTCACAATACGTTTATTAAAGGGGGAACAAGAAGAAACCTTTCTAGGCGCTGTTGTGGGCAATCCATGACTGACTCTATAATACCAACTATGTCTTGCGTGCTAACCACACTGTCCTGCGTGGCTTGATGGTCCGCATCGCATAGCTCAACACATGTTTTTTCTGCCACATACACAAAATGTAGAACAAGAAAGTAAACCTGTATTCAAATCGACAAACAAGAACAAAAAAAAAAAAAAAAAGGCAACTACGTACACACATTTGAATTAATAACACCTACCCACACAGAAAGTCCCCCCCCAAAAAAAACCACATCCCCACAACTGACCCGCACAACAACAACCCCCCACATAACACCATCGTGACCCACATTCATCACCAAACGTAAAGGTCGGCCACAAACCCTTGACGCAACGCACGAATACACATACCATAATACTTTATTCATTTATAAAAAAAAAAAACATACAAAAAATATCGCCTTCTTGAAATGTGCATTTTCGTTGCTATTCGGGGCCTCATTGAATTGTAATGTTTCCAAACCCCACTTTCGGTATCGTACACAAGTAGTGTCTAGTGTGACTTAAACCACATTGGGAATTGAATGTATCGCACACCACCTGCTGGGCACATATGCGTCTCGATGTACTTATCTCTCGACGTATCGCTTGTGTGTTTTATCATGTCCTAAAAAAAAATAAAAAAAAAAAAAATTATACAAGTCCTATATATTGACGCATGAACAACCATTATGTCCGAACACCAACACACGCCCACACTTACCAAACAAATGCTACTGAAGAAGTACGATTTTTTAGGAGATTCTAAACCTGCAGACAACACATCTTGTTCACTCAACAATAGCTCTGCACATGAGTCGATAGCCTGCCAACCAAACATCATGCATACATTGTCATACACAACCTCAAATAAATTTATAATACACAAATGACATATCATTACGTTCATCGCAACAACTTTATGCAACATACATTTTCTCTAACAAAACCCTACTAGACTAAACTTCGAATGTTCGAAAAGTATACAAAAAATCTTCCCCTGAACTAGTCCAAACGACAGCCCTGCACCAGCTTCAAGTACATTTTTGTAAGCAAATTCATATATCATGCACATATTAAAAAACAAAACAAGATGTGAAAACACTTACCCATCCCCATGCTGCTCATAAGTGTGGCTTAGTTTATGTTTCATGTCTTCGAGTATTAATTTCCACACTGCCAGTCGGTTATTCAACCCAAACCTCGTGTGCATTTTGACATTACCACCGTCCCCATCCTCACCTACCATGCCATTGCACTCAATCAAATCGAAACTGATGCCACGCTCTTCAACAACAAGCCCCCTCAATTAAGCACCAACCTTTCTCAACCGTCCACGAGCCATGGGGTACTCATACTCCAGCAACTTACGTTCACGTTGAATCTTACTCTTAATTTTTCGAACAAACGAATTTTGCAGGTGGGTATCCCCTTTGTTATCCACGCACATTACCCCATCCATTTCAACATCCATTTCAACCACAGCGATGTCATCATTTTTTTCATCCCATACCTTTTGTCCGTGACTCTCCACCACAGCACCCACAGATTCAATGCAACAATCAACATTATTTTTCCCTCATTGTGTGACATCATGAATTATCTCCTCAGCATTTTTCGCATCACCAAAAGCAAACAAGTCCGACCTAGCGTCGACATCAACTGCATGATGTCCCTCCATTACTGCGTGGTCATAACGTCCAGCAAGCTCATCCTCAAGATCGGATATGGTACTCTTCAACTCATCAACAACCTTCGACAGTCGAGCAATCTCTTTCTCTTTGACTTTAATGCACCCGTTGAATCCAACAAACAAATTGGACGCTTGCACCTCAAGTGTTTTCGTCAACTTCCCAACTTGGTCATCTAGCTTGGCGATCACAAAGTCTTTGCTTTTGCTCTCGGCTTCCAGATTGGCGATTAATTTGTACGCATTCTCAATGTTGGGGGGGAGGGGGCCTGCTGGACCCTTAGCATGTGCCATTTCTGCTTCCTTCTCCTCCGCAACAGATTTGAACTCGCTCCAAGCGGCTTTTGCAGTATTAACTGCAACTCGTTTATTCCCACCATTTTCGTCATCGATTACTTGGGCATGCTTATTCTGGGAACCATTCCCCGTACCCACAACAACATCATTCACATTACAATCTTCCTTACTTGAATGACATGGATCTGTGTTTCCGTCATCAACAGCCAACTCCAAATCAAGCACATTGTAATGCCCAATCAGCTGTGCTCTTTCGAACGACGACACTCGTAACCTGTCGCCACGTACTTGCATAGACATCCAAATCACAATTAAACACAGCACTATCACACAACCAAAGCCACAAACACATACCACCCACATTGCTCCAATTAACCTAATTCAAACAATTAACCACCAAATACTACAAAACCATTACAGTATAGTTTACCTCAAATTTATCCACGTCTGCCAAGGAAACGTTTCACATTTTGCCCAAACGGCTATTCACATTCCACTTCATAAATTTGGGAAAAACATTGTTGCGTTTTGGTTCGACAACTGTGGTATGTTCACACAGCTAGTACTACACACATTTGAACCACACATGGTCAGTGAAAAAACAAAACAACCCTACATTAACAAAACGGCCCCAAGTGTAAATAAACGATGTTAACAAGGAACTTACCAGGAGCACGACCACATAACCAGTCACTTTGTCAGGGGTATGATAAAACTCTTTAATTGACCCCATCAAAGCATTCCGTATTGTGAAAGTCCAATTGTACATTTTCATGGTATCCAATTTGTCTATTACTCGAATGAAATTCCAACTCACAGATTCTCCCGATGTTGAGAAAAACAACTTCACACAGACGTACAACGTTAATAGCTTCACAACATCGTCCACTTCTGGGTCACCGTTACCTTGGACCGCATCCACAAACAGAGATTTCGCTAGGGTTGAAATAATACGGGACACATTTCCACACCTACGTTGCACAAAGTCAGAAGCTAGTCGGGGTGTGGACATCCCATTTTGATCGTCCGCAAGGCTCGAGTGCTTTGTCCGGTACACTCGATGATGAAAGTAGTATTGTGTGTGGTTCTAGGTCTCAACGAAGGAGCCTTGTTTAAGCTTCGAAACAACCCCAAACCTTCCATATTTCCATTGATCATACCCAAGAAATTCATGTTTACACCTTGCGCCACCCTGTGTTGAGGCTGAAACAGAAAACAGGGAAATTCATTGAGGGCCAGCAGTGGCTATTGAGGGCCGGCCGAGCTTTGATAGCGAGAAACATTGTTCTGGGTGGGAGGCTGCCAGCTGTCTATTTTTGAAGATATTTATGATATTTCTTGCTCAAATTCTATAAATACGACCATATACCTCTATTTTGAGGGTTGAACAATTGAGAAAAGGCCTATACACATAGAGAGAGAGAGAGCTTATTCTTCCTCCTTCTTCCATTGCAAGCTATCTTTGAGCTAACCTACCTTCCTTGTATCATCTATATACACAATACACGACCTTGAATCATCATCTTAGAGCCTTGGTTGACCCTTGAGAAGCATAATTCAAGTTTGAGAGGGTGTCAAGAGTGATTTTGATCATCAACCAAAGCTTACTCCATTTTGAGAGGTATAAGTTTGCAACTCTTGTTCTTGCTTTTGCTTACTTCATTTCTATTTATTTCTTGTATTCTTGGGCTATTTTGCATCCATTTTAAGTGTTGGAACTTGGGTTTGGATAAGCTACCAAAGGTGGTAAGGTTAACACCCTTACTTGCACCTATCTTCATAGCTCAACCCTTGGTTCCTTTACACTCTTTTCCTTTGATTTTTGAACTGATTTTCAGAGTTGAACTAAGGCCAAAAAACATGGTTTGAAGTCTTGAAATTGGAGGGGTTGGCCACCTCTCAATTGTTTTTGCTTACATTGCTTTATTGTCTTTACTTTTTGTTTAGCTTTTTGAGTTCTTTTCTTGCATTTTCAGCCACTGTTTTGGTTTATTAGAGACTGTTTTAGGGCTGTCCTAATCCATTTAATTGATTCAAGCTTTGATTAGTTCCTTTATTGTAGCATTGGTCTCTGTACATAGCTTGTATTATGTTGTTCTTAGCTTTTTTTGTGTGTGTATAACTTTCATGTTAATGACCTCATTTTAAGAATAAACTTGCCATTCCTTTCTTTGATTTGATAGTTGTTTCAATCAGTTGACGGTCATTCAATGCATGAACTAGGGATTCATGCTTAATGGCTTAATCTCTACAGAGACTCATTGTCAATGGCATAATCTCTCTTTCATGTTAAGAATTACATCCCGTTTGACGCTTCTCTCCTTTTAGAGGACTTAATTATCACTTTGGACAAATGGACTAAAGAATTGGAATGACTAAGAGGATTGGTTTAAAAGCAACCAACACATATAAAGAAAATGAGTCATATTGCTTAGGTTTGGCCGGACGTTATGTCAAGTTTATCGAGTCAAGCGTGGTCATACGCTAATTCATGGCGTTTTGATGATCCTCAAAGCGTCTCTACTTCCTTTTTTTGAGTTCATTCCATGATAAAGAGGAAGGAGTTGTCACATTCATTGTATTCATTGATTTTTGTCCAAAATTGTATCCGAAATCATCAAGCAATCAACTTGCTCATTGATGATTTTGGAAACAATTCTAACCTTCTCTCGAGGTTTTTCCATGACAAAGAAGAAAGGAAGGGACAAACAGAGCTTGAACAACTCTGTCTGCACTGTTTTCATTTCAAAGCACAAATACAGGGTTTTGCACAAAATTAAGGCACGACCGGCCCTCTGTGGAACCAGCCGGGTCTTAGTAAGGCACGGCCGGTCCTCAATGTTTGGTCAACAGTGTATTTTGCAGAAAACAGAAAGCAGAGTTTGAAGGTGAAATAGAATAGTTTGGGCAGACAGTGCTGTTCTTGGATGCTGCGCATGCAAACATTGTGCATCCTTATGCATCCTCGTTTGATGATTAAATTATTAGTTATTATTGTTGTAATTGGTTATTATTATTGTAATCAATCATTATTATAATTAACCTTGTTCATTTGTAATTGTTGTAGTTAATTAGTTTAAATAGCGAGTTTATTTATCGTGGTTATCCTTGTTGTATTAGAATAGTTAGCTAGTTAATTAGCCTCGCTTAATTTATTTATTCAGTTTGTAATAGTTACTTTAATTCGAACTTTTGGACCTTGATTCGCACCCTTTTGCACGAGGGCAATGTTGTAATAAGTTATGTGTCTTCCAACCCCGCGTCTTTCTCTGTTTTACTTACTTACTTATGATGGTTAGTTTAGAAACATCATGTTTTTTTAGCATACTCCATGTTTTGCATCCATTTATCTTGCATGCATCCAAGGCTCGGCTCATCATACTAACCCAATATCGATGTTCAAAACTCATTACTTGAATATGTGCTCTCTCGCAAGTCTTGAACGCAATCATATGCCATTGTAACATGTCCGCGAGGGACCTCAATGCTACAGTTCGGACTCGTTTTGGTTACTGTTCTTAATCTGAACTAAAGAGTCCAAATCCGGCAAATCGTTTTGAGAAAAACAGATTTTGAAAGAAGTGCCAAACATGGATTGCTTTGCCAGATACAGAGTCGCCACCTAAATATTTTTTATGGGGAATTTAGGAAACCCTGACTCGGTGCAAAGGCCACGTGTCCGTCATCACCAAAGTTGCCTCGGCTCGAGAACTTGGGTACGATTGGGGAAGGTCAGCTATGAGCACCCCCTCTCGCCCGATCCGAAGATCGGCCTCTACTAACCGTGATATCTTATTTTGAAAACATTACGCGTTCTTATTCCGGTTGTTAGCCTAGAATTACTATGTTATGCGCACAGCAAACAAGTATAGACCAAATCGCCTAAATTGGAACAAAACATTTCATGTTTGTTTTGAAAATGGTTTGCTACTCGCAAGTAGGCTAAAATATAGGTTTTGCCACCCTCGAGTTGGCTTTTAGAAAAGATGGTTTTGCCACTATCCAGTGGCTTAAAACTCACAGGTTTGATGCGTTATTCCAATTTAGGTAATTCAACCTCCATCCACAGGCATTCAAGCAGTTATATCACATAAGCAGCTAGCCTCATGGTAATCATGCTATTATGACAACACTCACACGCATGCGGTATGCTAAAGCATAAAACTTACCGAGTACTCCAAGCCAAAACAAAAGCTATGTTAGAAATCCATGCATGATCCTAACTATCTAGAGATGCTTAATGCAACACATGCAAAAATGCAACTATAGCAGGCTCGGCTATTCTAAAGATGGCATGTGAAATGCTACAATTAACAAGTATTCAACTCGGAATTGAAATACAAGTGCAGTTAGCATGATGTGCCGAGCCCGGTGCATGTAAGACAAATGTATGGATGCACGCATGCATAGCATAAGGTATGCCAACTTAAATATGCCCTAGTCTACCATCATAAGCAGGTAAATAAAAGGGAAGAAAGACGTGGGATTGGAAGACATGCACACACTCACACACGCTTATTACACAATTGCGCCCTCGCTCGGAGGGACCAAAAGAATATACAGGCCAAATAACAAATCAACTATCCTAGCTAATTAATTATTACAGACCCTTAATTAATTAACAAAATAAATGCAGAAAGAAGGTGGCTGCAGCCCTGCCTCGGGATGCGTGGATGGTGCATGCTTGATCCGTCTCGCCCGGAAACTCGCTGCCATAGCACTGTTGCCTTTGTTTACACTGCCTGCCCCTCTGAGGATCACAAAAATTTCCAGAACTGCTTTGAATCACTCTCTAAGTCCCCCAGATTGTCACCGGCCAGAGCAAAGTACCACCGGGCATGGGAATGGGATCATCGGCCAAATCTGGTGCTCTCGGCCAAATATGTTCTGCCGGTCGGCACTCAACACTGCCGGCCGACCAAATCTTCCTGCTGAAACCAACAGTTGACAGCAGCAGAGGGCAAGCAGTGTATGGCATGGAATTTTCAAGCAAATGTGTGCATGGACACACTCCCTATCATGCAATGGACTCAAGGGAGCATGGCCCTCGACCCTCGGGCCATCAATCACGCATTATTAATGCATGATGGCCGAGGAGTCGAATTGCACGTTTTAATATGACACGAATGCACAAATACACACAAAGTGCCACCACCCTATCATGCATGATCAAGTGTGTTGGCGACAAAGGGGATTAGCTCATTTCATCACTTTGAGTATGAAATGGACTAATCCGCCTTGTATTCGATATTACGTCCGATCGAACACTTGACACATGCAATGCAAACACATGTTATGCTTATCTTGCCGTTTACTTGGTCAATTTTATTTACTCATTTTAGCAT
Source organism: Camellia japonica (assembly GCA_030407325.1). NCBI lineage: Eukaryota > Viridiplantae > Streptophyta > Magnoliopsida > Ericales > Theaceae > Camellia > Camellia japonica. Next base: position 45,010,172 of record JAPPVO010000003.1, on the reverse strand, counting down.
TACCAATTCATCCTTTAATTGATTAAGTTCAAATGAGAGTCCTCTAATGGGAAAGAGGGCCTAAGCCTCAAGTGCCTTGAGCATAAAGAAGACCTCATGCCGTTGGCTAGTAGAAACCCTCAAGAGGATTAAAGCCATTAAGCATGAACGTCTTAACTTCATGCTCAAACCGACAAGAGGCTCAAGGCTACTTTCAAAGCAATGAAAGTGAAACATGTAAGGAAGTGGCATGAATGGCATGAAGTACGCTTTGAAATTGTGTGCAAGACACTACTACAACATGCAAATGGTTCAAGCACTCATGCTCAAATGGACTAATCAACTAGGCATGCAAGAGCATTACACCATAACCACATAAGGCAAGCCTTAAACAACAAAATCAACTCGAAACAGAGTTATGCAGCCTCAAAACAGTGGCTAAAGTGCATGGAACAAAGGCCAAAACAAGTCAATAAAGCATGCTCATGCAAGAGGCCAATGAAGCACATAAACCATAGCTATATGGTACAATGCATGCAGGTCTCAACCACCTCAAAACAGTGTTTCTACATGCCAAAACCATGCTGAAAATGCCATGATCATGCACCAAAACAAGCTCAAATGATATGCCCAAACAATGGGCTCTTGAAGCACATGAACTACAACTATGTAATGCAATGCATGAGAGTTTTATCCAGCCCAAAACAGAATTTCTACATGTTAATTTAGGGCCTAAAACATGCTGGAAAATAGCCAAAACAAACTAGAAAAGCATGCTCTCCTTTAGACCATTCTAAGCATTTAAACCACAACCATGCAAAGCAATGCACAAGCTACCTTAACACCTCAAAACAGAGCTTAATCATAGCAAAATATGAACTATTGCAGGCCAAAGTTAAGCTAGCACATGTTAGGAGATAGGCTAAAGCATGAAACAAGCTAGGCTAGGGAGCAAAATTACACTACAAGTGTATGAAGCAAGCAACCAAGCCCCCAACCGGACCAAAACAGATCTGAAACATGGCAAAACAGAGCCTAAAACATGCTTGGCTTAAGCTAAAACAAGCCACAAAAAGATGCTACTTTACAAGCCTAACAAGGCATAACAACTAGCTACAAGGAGGAGGGGCTAACCCTCCTATTTGAGACCTCAAAACTGGTTTTGATCACTGAAAAACCTCTGAAAAAAAGGTTGTTTTTAGGCCCAAAAGAGGTTTGCTTAAAAGAACTCAAAGGTGGACCACAATCTCACAAAACAAGGAGCAAACAAAGGGAGGACACCCCTTAACTCACAAGGACTTCAATCCACCACTTTTAACACATAAAAATAGAGATTTTGACAGTTGAAAACTAGGCCAAAAGAAGCATGCAAAGGTAGCTATACAAGTGCACAAAATCAAGCTTGAGAAAAGTAGGAGCTTACCCTTGAAGCTCTGCACCAAAACAGGTCCTTCTTGGACCAAAATCAGCCTTAGGAGCTCCAAATACACCTCCAAGGATCACCTCTTCAAGATAGGCAAGTTTGATCAAGGGTGGAGGCTCAAGAAATGGAAAGAACACTCACTTTTGGGCACTTATATGCTTCTATACACACAATATAGGAAGAGAGAGAGAGAGAGAGAGCTGAGATTTGGCTCTGGAATTTCTAGAGAGAGAGGGGTTTTTTTTTTTAGAGTGAGAAGCTCCCCAAAACTTGCTTTTATGTTCTAACCCCTAAAATATGAGATATAAGGCTCTATATATAGCAAAATAGGAGCCTTTGGTCGAAATATCTCAATTGAAAATATCTGATGCAGTGTATAACAGCTGGATGATAAATATCTGTCAAAAATCTGAGTTTTGGGCACTTTTGGCCGGCCGGCCATCTTTGGTGCCGACCAGCCATCATTTTTGGCTGGTAAGGTTCACTTTTGGCCGACATATAGCTGCAGAGGTCAAATTGTGGCCGGTGGACCTCCATGGAGGCCGGTGGCAAAAATCAATGCTAGTCCCTGACTTGAAGAAAGCCTAATTCCTTCATCTGGATGCCGTTTCAGGTCATTCTTGAGCCTAAACTGTAGCCCCGGAAGTCTTCTTTCCAAATTTGTCAGCCTTACCTCAAAATTCCATGTGTGCTAAAAGTTATTCTTGTTTTGGTGAAGGCTGCTCAGTTTTGGTCCAACCGGGATGATGCCCAACTTCAACCAATCATATCTCCGCCCTCCGAACTCGGATTTAAGAGATTCTTGAATGAAAAATGAAGCCCCAGAAGTCTTCTTTCCAAAGGTGGTGGCCTCATAGCTTAACTCCAAGTGTATAGACAGATAAGCTTGATTTAGCGAGGACTGCTCGTCCTTCTCTTAGCGATTCTTGCCTATCTTCTTCTCCAACTTGGTTTCTTCTCTCTTCCCCTCCTTCAACTTCAAACCCCTAAGCAAGGTGTTTTGAAAGATTTTTCAAAGATTTCATCTCTCTTTCATTCATTTCCACTTTGTCCTTGCTCGGTTTACCGAAAAGCACAACGTTTGACAAAATGCGAGCCTCGAAACATCGTAGAAACTTTATTTCAAAAAGTTTTGAAAGACAGGGTTTTAAGGTCTAAAAACCAGTCAAAATAGCTTTGGTCCAAAATGGGGTGTGAAGTTGAGATTTGTCTCTCTCCTTGCCAAAGAAATTGAACCTTTGCCCTGCACACCTTTTACCACCAAGTAAACCATTAGTAACGCCCAAGTCTTAAGGGCGGTCAAAAATGGGGTGTCTACAGCCATGCTCATAACGGAGCCTATAAAATACATAATGTGTGCATTGCGTTAGTCATATTGCATAAGTTAGGAACATGCATATTTTTTCTCTAATTCTTTCACCTGTTTTGGCTCAGCGTACTAGGTGAGCTTTTATTGCTTTAGCATGTTGCATCGAATGTTTGTGTTGCCATGTCAAAGCATGAACACCATGAGGCTAATTGCTTAAATGATATAATTGTTTGAATGCCTGTGGATGAAGGCTAGTTGCTTGAATTGGGATGGCTTGATTAATGTCCATTTTAGCGCACTTTTTCAAGTGGCAAATCCACAAAACAATTTCGAAACAAAACATGAAATAAAGTTTTCCAAATCTTGTAAACTAGTCTATACCTTGTGTGCGAATCACATAGTAATATAGCTAAAAAATCAAAATAAGAGCATATAATGTAAATAAAAAACACATCATGATTAGTAGAGGCCGGTCTTTGATTAGGCGAGTCAGGTGCTCAATTCATGACCTTCCCATCTCTTACCTAAGTTCCTGAGAGGGTAATTTATACAAATAAATTGGGCCGAGCTAGGATGGTGGGCCGCTCTTTGGGCCGTATTGAGAAGGCTGAAAAGATGGGCCATGTGGTAGTCCGGGTCGAAGCATAAGATTGCTGCCGGTATAAGGATGCTTAGTCCGGTTTCTATTGTTGTTAGCTCGGTCGTGCTGTTTGGAACCGAGGTAAGTTGGGCCTGTTTTAGGACCTAAGTAAAGGTTAGCTCGGCTTAATTCTTCTATGGATAGCTCGGCCCTTGCATGTGAGGCCGAGGTAGGAGAAAGGTTACGAAGAACCGATGTAATCGTTAGACCGTCGAGGCATGGTACGGCTCACCCGACCTCGGCATGAGGAGCCGAAGTAAGAACATGGGAAGGCGAATCCGAGCTATAGGTTAGCTCGGTCGTACAGCTGGTCTGACAGGGAAATGCTATTTCGGTTATGTAATATCTTTCCGAAGTAAAACCATCTCACTTGGTTTAAGTAGTGAGGGGGGTTTGGAGGATAAGCGTTATCTTCCAGGAGTATGAATCCTAGGAGGACTCTACATGGAGGAGTAAGAGTCCTACTAGATTGTGCCACACGAAATCTATAAAAGCTCACCCATATCACCTTTGGAGAGGTAATGCAACTTTGCCCCTGAGTACATAGAGCTTTTGTCTATTTGTCAAGCTTACTGACTTAGGCATCGGAGAGGTTTCCGGCACACACCCGCCGGTTAGCTCACGTGTGTATTTTTAGGTAGTTGAACGACGTCGTACGGAGGAGTGCAGACTTGGTCAACAGGATTATACGAGAATGTGTATTTCTTTCCCGTACAATTGGCACCGTCTGTGGGAAAACAGACAAGAACAACCTCTTGATCAAGCTTTTCCTCCCAAAAATCAATGGCGAACAACGAAGAATTACCACAATCCGCCGTTGACGGACTAACTCCAGAAGGGGGTGCAAGGCGCGAAGGCCTACCCTTGGTCACTCCCATGGCGAACCTGGAACCACACAGACAAAATTCCAGGAGGGATGCAAGGGGACGAAGGCGGAATAACAGCCCCCATCACTCTCGTTCGCGAAGCCCAGAAAGACAAAGACGCAGAATTGATCCTCAGACTTTGGAGGATCGCGTCAAGGAACAAGACGAACTGATCCGTCGGATGGCAGCGGACATGGAATCTCTGAAGCGCCAGGTGAAGGGAAAAGGAGTGGCGACAGGAGAGGGGCGCACAAACAAGACGTCCCCTCGCCACTCAGAAAATCGTAGCAGGAATACTACACCCTCACAAGGAGAGAGCAAAAGCCTCAGGACAGGCGATACCCAATCCAGGTCCTCCAGAACTCGTCACTCCAGGTCTGAGAGGACGAGATCTGAGAGGTCGTACACTGAGGGAAGCACATATCGGCTGTCGCATACACACCAAACGAGATCCAGACAGACAGAGTTGCCCAGATCATCCGACCTACGAACCGTGCTAGAAGAGAAAGCACGGTGGAAGGAGGACGCCAGGGCGCGCGATCCACACAGAGTTTCTGCCTTACAGCGGTTGGCTCCTCGGACGCATGGAAGCGTCGAGGTTGGAATGCCAATACCGCGCCCGGCCTACGAACCAACGGACAAGGCATTGGCGAGGCTGCAGACCTCACCATTCGTCCCAGCAATAGAGAACGCGCCCCTACCGTCAGGTTTCCTCCAGCCCAAATTCACAACATATGAGGGGAAGACGGACCCCTACTCACACTTGAGCCACTTTCGCCATGTCATGGCTGTATACCGGCGGAATGAGGCCTTGACGTGCATCCTATTCCCTTCAAGCCTTGGCGACCTAGGCCTGACTTGGTTTGAGAAACTTCCAGAAGGCAGCATAGCCTCCTGGGCGCAATTGGCGGAGGCGTTCGTGACAAGGTTCCGAACAAACACTAAAACTCCGTAGAGATCGACCAGCTACTCTCCATCGACATGGGCGACAAGGAGACCCTAAGATCATACAACAGTCGCTACTGGGAGACGTTCAACCAGATTGGGGACTGCCCAACCAATCTCGCCATTGCGTAATATAAAAGAGGCCTCCCAGTCGGGAACAGACTGAGGGACTCTATCACCATGACACCGCCCCTCACCATGGAGGCCCTGATGGAGAGAGTGCATTAGCACATCAGGGTAGAAGAGGATGGCGCTCGTGCCAAAGCAAAATCTGGCGCGACCACAGCACCAGAGAAGAAGGCCTCAGCGAAGGTTAACGTGGTAGACCGCCCGAACAAAAACGGACGTGGCAGAAGAGACAATGGAGAAGACCAGGATAAGAGATGGCTGAGAGTCCGCACTGCCATAACCACGGTCTTCAAAAACCGATCTACCGCATACTTAGCGAGATCTGAGACGAACCCTTCGTCAAGTGGCCAGCCAAGTTAGGCGAAGCACAGAAGGACTACGACGACAGATCACGGTGCACATTCCATAAAGAAAAGGGGCACCGAACTGAGAATTGCACGCCCTTGAGACAGCACTTGGAGGAGTAGGTGGCGGCGGGCCACCTGGACAAGTACATAGAGGGATGGGCACAGCCAGCCCCCCAGGACCATAACAACCCCAACGGGATGCCGATCGATGCCCTGCCCCAAGGCATCATCAACGTAATACATGGAGTCTTTGAACCTGAGCGTGTATGCGAGCTCAAAGGTTCAATCAAAAAGGCTGAACACTTAAGAGAGGTGCTAAGTGCCCAACCAGTCGTCAAAAAGGGGAAGACAGAGGCCACAAATGTCATGTCTTTTTCGGATAAAGACTTGGCAAGGATTTATTGCCCTCACAACGATGCCTTGGTCGTCACTCTCCGAGTCAAGGATTTTGACGTCAAGCGGATTCTGATTGACCAAGGTAGTTTGTGTGAAATCATGTACTATGAAACCTTCAAACAACTAAAGTTGCAAGATAAAGACTTGGCGCCTGTTGTATCTCCCCTTATCGGATTCAACTCCATGCCAGAGTGGCCCGTCGGCAAAATTATCCTCCCAGTCAGAGCAGGGAGTGTGACGAAACAAGTGGAGTTCTGGGTGTTGAAGGTCCCCTCCACCTACAACATTATCTTGGGCAGAACATGGCTGCATGCCATGCGCTCGGTGGCGTCCTCCTACCACCAAGTGATGCAGTTTCCCAATGACACCGGAGTAATAGAAGAAGTATATGGAGATCAGATCATGTCGAAGTAGTGCTTTGTCACAGTAAACGGCAGCCGCGCTGCCAAAGGATACGTTCATTCGGTGGAAGAACCTGAGAGTAATGAACTATTCGCAGATGTTGGCAAGGCGGCTAGTCAGAAAGCAGTGGAGGACTTGGTGGAGGTCAGAATAGATGAAAAGAACCCGAATAAGTTCTTTTTGCTTGGTTCGTCGTTGTCCAGCACTGAGAGATTGGAGGTCTTGGAATTTTTGACCTCCAACATCGAAGTGTTCGCCTAGACCCCATACGACATGCTAGGCATTGATCCCAACTTCATCTGTCACCAACTCAATGTCCACCCTTCTGCCAGACCAATCATTCAGCGCACCCGCAGATCGCCACTCCACCACGCCGAAATAGTGGCAGAAGAAATAGGAAACCTGCTAGAGGCAGGGGCAATCAGAGAGGTGCACTACCCAAGATGGATCTCCAACACCGTTGTAGTGCCAAAGAAGAATGGCAAGTGGCGTGTTTGCGTCGACTACAAAACGGTCAACAAGGCGTGCCCAAAAGATTGCTTTCCTCTACCAAGGAAGATCAACTGGTAGACTTAATGGCAGGGCACAACCGACTTAGTTTTCTGGACGCATACAGAGGCTACCACCAAATTGCCATGCACGAACCAGACCAGGAGGTCACATCCTTCACCACGCCAAGAGGACTATACTGCTACAAGGTCATGCCCTTTGGCCTAAAGAACGCAGGGGCAACATTCCAACGGATGGTCACAAAGATGTTCGAACCATTGTTAGGCAAGACAATGGAGGCGTACATCGACGATATGGTGGTCAAGAGCAAAGATGAGAATGACCATCTCAAAGACCTAGGCGAGATGTTTGAGATCCTGAAAAAGCATAAGTTGCGCCTCAACGCGTCAAAGTGTGCGTTCGGAGTAGGATCTGGCAAATTCCTAGGCTTCTTGGTGACCAACCGAGGTATAGAAGCAGATCCTTCTCAGATCAAGGCTATTCAGGAGTTGGAAACCAAACTCAGTAAAAGAAGTACACGCATCTCACCGATGGCCGCTGCGCTCAATCGATTCATAAGCCGGTCGTCAGATAGACTACGACCATTCTTCCACGCTCTGAAAGCCAAGTTTGAATGGGACGACGAATGCGACCAAGCTCTAGAAAGCTTGAAGGAATACATGTCTTCTCCACCACTACTTGTAACCCCAATTCCTGGAGAAGAACTGTTCTTGTACCTCGCAGTTTCCCAGCATGCAATCAGCGCAGTGTTGGTCCGCGCAGAAGGAATCCAACACTTGCCCATCTACTATGTCAGCAAGACATTACTGGGCGCCGAAACAAGGTACTTGCCACTGGAGAAACTGGCATTGGCCTTGATGATGGCCTCAAGGAAGTTATCGCATTACTTCCACGCCCACACCATAGTTGTTCTCACAGCCTTCCCATTAAAGGCTTTATTTGAAAGAGCAAACTTCTCTGGACGAATTCTGAAGTGGGCAGTAGAGTTGGGACAATACGACATCAAGTTCCAACCTAGGACCGCAATAAAAGCACAAGCATTGGCAGATTTTGTCGCAGAATTCACACCAGGAAGTCATCACATCTGCCCAGTCGACCTAACTGAAACAACCGAACTAGGGATGGAAGTTGACGTCGGAATAACGCAACCCCTAGTACTGGTTACTCAGTCAGGCCCCAAGGCAGACCAGAGTAAGAAAGGAAGGAAGAAACAGACCATGCTACACCAAGTCAGGGCTCACTGACAAATAAAGACTTGGTACAAACAGAAAGCAAGGGGCAGACAGCGAGCATGGACTCTGAAGAAAACACCAGCATCATGGAAGATCCCGAGGCATCATCTGATCCCTCCACCTGCTGGAAGTTGTTCGTCGGAGAGATGTGGAAGCTCTTCGTGGATAGAGCATCCAACCAGCATGGAGCAGGACTTGGCATAGTCCTCATCTCTCCAGACGGCCTAGTAGTGGAGCAGGCGATCAACCTTGGCTTCCCAGCATCAAACAACGAAGCGGAGTATGAAGCGCTTCTGGCAGGCCTCAAGTCAGCTTTCTACATGAAGGCCACCGAGCTAATGGTTTACAGCGACTCACAGTTGGTGGTAAACCAAATATCTGGCGACTACGAGACAAAGGATGATAGAATGGCCAAGTACCAAGAATTGGTCAGAACTGAAATAAAGAAGTTTGAAGTGGTGAGGATAGAACAGATCGGCAGAGAGAAAAACAGCAGAGCAGACGAACTAGCAGGCTTCGCCTCAATGGCAGACACCTCCATTCCTCACCCACTACTAATCGACTACCTGCCTAGACCAAGCATTGAAGACCCAGAAACAGAAGAGGTATGTTGTGCAGAGTTAGGCCCTTCTTGGATGGATCCCATCATACTGTTCCTGAAAGACGGCACCTTACCAGAAGAGAAGAAAGAAGCCAATAGAATACGAGCAAAGTCGCAGCGATTTTGGCTCTCCCCATCCTTGGCATTATACAAGAAGTCGTTCTCAGGACCTTACTTGAAGTGTGTTCACCCCAGCAAAGTGGAAGCATTCCTATTCGAAACATGAGGGTGTATGCGGCAGCCATCAAGGAGGAAGATCACTGGCATACAGAGCAATTTCACAAGGATATTGGTGGCCATACATGCAAGCAGATTCAGAGAAGTATGTTAAAAAGTGCGAAAAGTGTCAAAAGTTCGCACACCAAATACACCAACCTGCCAGAGAACTTCTACCTCTAACCAGTCCATGGCCTTTTGCAATGTGGGGATTGGACATAGTAGGCCCACTTCCAACAGCTCCAGGCAACAGGAAGTTCTTTCTTGCCGCAACCGACTACTTTACAAAGTGGGTAGAAGCAGAAGCCTTGGCGTCAATCAAGGAAAAAGATGTGAAGAAGTTTGTCTGGCAGAATATCATCACTCGATTTGGCATACCAAAGGCACTGATCTCAGACAACGGCACTCAGTTCGACGGCAGAATTTTCAGAGGCTTTTGTGAAGAGTACAAGATAGAGTTCTACAATTCCACACCGGCATATCCCCAAGCAAATGGACAGGCAGAGGCGTCAAACAAGGTAGTCTTGGATGGATTGAAGAAAAGGTTAGAAAGAGCCAAAGGCAAGTGGGCAGAAGAGCTCCCCCATGTTTTATGGGCTTACCGCACCACGCCTCGACGATCAACAGGAGAAACACCATTCTCCTTAGCTTATGGCATGGAAGCAGTCATCCCATTAGAGGTTGGCCTCCCCACAATTCGAAGCGAAAACTTTGATCCAGACTTAAACGGCGAAGCCATAACATTGAAGCTCGACCTTGCGGAAGAAAGAAGAGACAGAGCATTGGTTCACATCGCCTCCTACCAACAAGAGTTGTCCAGAAAGTATAACAAAACAGTGCATCCAAGGCAATTCAAGATCGGAGATTGGGTACTGCGCAAAGTCATGGGAAACACCTTAGTTCCAGGGGATGGCAAGCTGGGGCCTAATTGGGAAGGACCCTACAAAGTGGTCAGATTAGCAGGCAAAGGGGCATACCACTGTAGACACCCCATTTTTGACCGCCCTTAAGACTTGGGCACCGCTGATGGTTTGCTCGATGATGAAATGTGTGCAGTGCACAGGTTCAGTTTCCCCGGCAAGGAGAGAGGCAAATCTCAACTTCATACCCCATTGTGGACCAAAATCATTTTGGATGGTTTTTATACCTTAAAACCCTCTCTTTCAAAACATTTTTGAAATAAAATTCCTACGATGTTCCGACGCTCGCATTTCGGTAAATGGTGCGCTTTTTGGTAAACCGAGCAAGGACAAAGTGGAGATGAATGAAAAGAGATGAAATCTTTGAAAAATCTTTCAAAACACCTTGCTTAGGGGTTTGAAGTTGAAGAGAAGAGGAGAAGAGGGGAGAAAACAAGTTAGAGAAGAGGTTCGGCATGAATCCGGGTAGAAGAGGGTTGAGCAGCCCTCGCTGAATCGGGCTTATTCACCGGCACACTTGGAGTTAATCTATGAGGCCATAACCATTGGAAAGAAGACTTCCGGGGTTCATTCTGCACTCAAGAATCTCTCAAAACCAAGTCCGGGTGGGGGAGGTATGATTGGTTGAAGTTGGGCATTATCCCGGTTGGATCGAGTCTGCGCGGCTTCACCAAAAAGGGCATAACTTTTTCCATAGAAGGAATTTTAATGCAAGATTTGCGCCATTGGAAAGCTAACTTCTGGGGCTTCAATTTGCATACGCAGCGGCCATTTTTTGACCTTGGAATCATCTATCGGCACTCTATTTAGCCGACCGGCAGAAAATAGTGCCGACCGGCACTTTATTTTGGCCGACGACCAATTTTTTGGCCGGTTTGCACCCTTTGCACCCCCCAAGCCTAGTGCATGCCACCTGTGCCAATTGGGATGCACAGACCCGACCCCCCATGCATATATGTGGCTATTTTGCACCCTTTTGAGCCTTTTGACCCCTTTTGCTTCTAGAAGCTTGAACCCTTTGGCCAAGCTTCTTGGAGAAGCTTGGCCAGCTGTATTAGCTTCCTCTAGAAGCCTTGCACCTCCCTTTGAACCCCTTGTCCCCCTTGACCCTTTTTCCTTTGCTTAGCCATTAAGTTTCTTAGCATTACTTAGCCTATATAAGCACTTCTCTTCTCCCTTTGATGGGGTTAGAGTCTTTGAACCAAAAAACCAGATATATACAGATATATATCTGCCCTACACTTCTCTCTCTATATTTTCCCTCTCTCTCCTCCCTTGTGTGTGTTTTGTGGCCCAAAAGTGCATTTTTACCATAGTATTGCACCAACACACACACCATTACACCACACTTCGACTTGAGAGGCCTTGAGGGCTTGTTCTTGAGGTTTTGAGGTGGTTTTGATCAGAAGGAGAGGTCTGCACTTGCTGTTCTTGAGGTGTTCTTCAAGGGTAACACTTTTCCCTCTTTATTCCCCATTTTTGCACCATTCTTCTAGCCTGTTTGCTTGCTGTTTTAGGCTCCGACCAGAACTGAAAAGGTCATTGTTTTGAGCCATATTTCATGTTTGTTTAAGGGCTCAACCCTGTTTGAGCCCTCCATTTGGTACTTGCTTCAATACCATCTTGTATGCCATTATTTTGCATGAAATTTCTAACCCATGTGTGATCTTTTTTTGGGCATAATGTAAACTGTAAGAGGGCCTATTTTGGGCCCCTCTTCAACATTGAAGAAGGGGTCAACCCTTTTTGGGCCCCCTATCTTGCACTTGCTTCATAATCTCTCTTATTTACCGTAAATTTGCATGATTTGTTTGGCTTATATGTAAATTGTTTTGGAGCATGTCATGAACTGTGAGTAAGCTTATTTTGTGTCCCTATACAACATTGTAGAAGGATAAACCTTGTTTGGGGCCTCCATGTTATACCTACCATTATACCCCTCTTTGGCCCCATTTTTGCATGCCTTTTTAGGCTTATCTAGCTTCTGTTTTCGGCCATCATCAGAACTGGAAATGGTCATATTTTGACCTTCTTGGCATATTTCATGAAGGGTCTTTGCTTGTTTAATGAATGTTTGGCCTACTTCATGTTATACCTCTTATGGCCTATTTCTTGCATGGCATTTTTGGCATGTGTGCATACTGATTTGGGGGATGTCATCCACTATAAATGTTCATATTTTTAGTCCCTCTTCAGGGTTGTAGAAGGGTGTTTTTCCATTTGGGCTTTGCATTTACCATCCATTTCAATACCCTCTCTTGGCCCCCATTTTTGTATGCCATCTTAGCCCTACTTGTGTTTACTGTCTTGCCATGCTTTGTACTGTAAAAATTCTTGTCTCGGGGCTGCCTTGCTTCTGTCTCTCCATTACATGTTCAAATTATGCATGCTTTGTATAGCTGTAAGCCATTTCATGCGTCTAATCTTGGGTTTCGGGGCCTATAGCATGCATTAGGTGACATCTTTCCATGTTTTGGGACCATTTGACATCATGTTCCAGCGCTGAAATCTGCATGTTTACATGCCATGTTTCATCATTTGCCATGCCTTGTTAAAGTTGCATGTTGTATCTTAGGATTGATCCATGCATTGGACATGTTTGTGTGCATTTCGGTTGCCTCATTTCACCTAATGGCCTCCTATGTGAGTGTGGCTGAGGCTATCTCATATTGGTGTAAGCCCATCTTGCATCGTGTATGCTATGTTTCAAAGCGTTGTGCATGTTATGTTATGTACATTGTGTGTGCCATGTAGTTGCATTACATGTTTGTGTGTTAGCTCGCATGCTTAGGTTGCATGTGTATTGTTGTGCATTGCCTCACCTCTTGATCAACCATGATTGAGGTTGGGTCCCTTGTATGTTTGTGTGCATTGCATTTGACATTGAAATGCAAACTTGGCCTCTTAGGCCATCATGCGTCGAAATGCGCCATTGATGGCCCGGGGGTCAAGAGCCATGCTTCCTTGAGTCCCATGCATGATAGGAAGCATTGGCCATGCTTACATATGCTCAAAAGCCCATACCCTGCACTGTCTGTCTGCTGTTGCTGTCAAAACTGTCTTCTGCAGGAACTTTCTGCCGACCGGCAGTGTGGAGTGCCGACCGGCACTATGTGGATGGCCGATAACATCCTCAGCAGCCGATGGACTTTTCCCATGGCTGGTGGACATTTCACCCAGCCGATGACGATCCTCAGTGTGCAGGGAGCATGTCCTGAGACTTTGGCAGTTTTCAGAAAGGCAGGACAGTGAAAACAGAGGCAACAGTGCAATGGCAGTGAGTTTCCGGGCGAAGCCAATCCAAGCATGCGTGCATCCCTCTTCCCGAGGCCATTTTACTACTTTAAATAGTTTAATTAATTTGTTAATTAGTTAAGGGTTTGTAATATTTAATTAGCTAGGGTAGTTAATTATTTATTTGGTCTGTATATTTATTTGGTCCCTCCGAGTGAGGGCGAATTTGTAATAAGTGTGGATGCGTGTGTGCATGTCTTCCAACCCCTACTTCTTTCTCCCTTTTACTTACCTGCTTTCGATGGTAGATTAGGGCATATTTAAAATTAGCATACCTTATGCAATGCATGCGTGCATCCATGCATTTGTTGACATGCACCGGGCTCGGCACATCATACAAACTGCATCGTCCTTTCAATTCCAAAATTGAATACGTGCATCGAATGATTGCATTTCACATGCCATGTTTAGGATAGCCGAGCCTGTCTAATTGCACTCTGTATGCGTCGCATTAGTCATCTTAACATGAGCTAGGACATGCATGTTTGCTAACTAGTTTATTGTTTTGGCACGGAGTACGATGTAAGTATTTTACGCTTTAGCATACCACATGCGTGTGAATGCTAACATGACAGTATGCTTACCATGCGGCTAAGTGCTTACATGAGATAAACTGTTTGAATGCCTGTGGGTGGAGGTTGGATTGCTTGAGTTGGAAAACTCATTGAAATCCGTATTTTAGCCTACTTGTGAGTAGCAAAACCCGAAGCATTTTTAAAACGAACGGATATGCAATGATTCTTTCCGAATTAGGCAATCTAGTCTATACTTGTTTGCTGTGCGCATAACATAGTAATTCTAGGCTAATAATTGGAATAAGAATGCATAATGTTTTCAAAATCGGATATCACGGTTAGTAGAGGCCGGTCTTCGGACCGGGCGAAAGGGGGTGCTCATAGCTGACCTTCCCCGATTGTACCCAAGCTCCCGAGCCAAGACATTTGGTGATGACGGACACGTGGCCTTCGGCACCGAGTCAGGTTTCCTAAATTCTCCCATTTCAAAAATATTTAGGTGGCGACTCTATATCTGGCAAAGCAGTCCATGTTTGGCACTACTTTTCAAAAATCTGTTTTTCTTCAAAACGATTTGCCAGAGTTGGACTCTTTGGTTCAGATTTAGAACCGCAACACTAAAGAGGAGAGTCCGAGTTGTAGCGAGGTCCCCCGCGGGCGCTGTTACAACCACTTGGAAGATGAGGACGGCAAAGCAATCCCCAGGCCATGGAACACAGCAAATCTCAAGTTGTTTTATTTTTAGCTTTTTCCCTTTTAAGTATGTGTAATTTTTTACTTTCTCAATAAAACAAGACGATTCTTTTTCAGTATAATTGTTTTCAGTAGACAGTAGCTTTAGTAAGATAGTAGCATTGTAAACATAGTTGGCCAGAATAACCAACTATGACCCTTCCTAAGCCCAGGATCAGGATCCAGGCTGCAGGACGTTTGGTCGGTATAACCAAACACTTTATTCTAAGTTGGCTGGAAAAACCAACTTAGAGGTTGGCTGGATTAAACCAACTCTTTGTACTCTTCAGCCGAAGTATGTGTATGACTGAAGAGTGGTTGGCTGGATTAAACCAACACCCCTCCTAAGCCCAGGATCAGGATCCAGGCTGCAGGACGTTTGGTCGATATAACCAAACACTTTATTCTAAGTTGGCTGGAAAAACCAACTTAGAGGTTGGCTGGATTAAACAAACTCTTTGTACTCTTCAACTGAAGTATGGGTATGGCTGAAGAGTGGTTGGCTGGATTAAGCCAACTCTTTGTACTCTTCAGCCGAAGTATGGGTATGGCTGAAGAGTGGTTGGCTGGATTACACCAACTCTTTGTACTCCTCAGCCGAAGTAAGTGTATGGCTGAAGAGTGGTTGGCTGGATTAAACCAACTCTTTGTACTCTTCAGCCGAAGTAGTTATATTGGCTGAAGAATGGTTGGCTGGATTAAACCAACACTGGATACTCTCCAGCCGAAGTAGCTATATCGGCTGAAGAGTGGTTGGCTAGTAAGTTAGATAGCTAAAACCGAGATCACAGTTGAGCAAATGAGTACATTACAAGTGCGAGCATACATACACAAAACCGGAATAAAAGTTGGCTCAGAAGAAGACTTTTTCATTACAGTGAAAAGCAAGTACAATTGAAGGGCCGCAGCCCGGTTACAAGTTCAAAAGAAGGAAAGAAAAAAGACAATCAGCAGAAGAGTTCATCTATTTCGGTATCAAATTCAACATCAGCATCTGTTCGGAGTCCGGTGTCGGTTGGGAGCACGGTTTGAGCTGGGAGCTCGGTCTCAGCCTGAACCTCGGTCTCAGCTTGAACCTCGGTCTCAGTTGGTTGCAACTCGTCCGTTAGGTCTTCAATGACTGGCTCCAACCGAACTATTTGATTATTTTGTTGTTGTTCATTGACGACCGGGGTGAGAGTTGGCTCCTCATCCTCTTCATCATCATCATCATCATCATCATCTTCATCATCACCGGACCTCTCAAGAAATTGCCTTTGGAGATCGGCAGCATATTGCGAAAGCGAGGCCGGAATAGAATACGGTGGAGCATTGTAGACATCGGTGTCAGGCGTACAACCGAGTCGCTCCACCGCACTCCTCCAGCCACATTTGAAGAATAAGTCCTTTGCTGCGTTGCACTGGAGGGTGTAGGCGTCTTCAGCCTTCTTAAAGCCTCTTTTTTCGGCTTTCTTCATTCCGGCCTTCAGTTCGTTTATTTCGGTGTCTTTTGTCTTCTCAATCTTTGCCAAGTGACGCAGGTACTTGTCCTTTGTCTCAATGGCGATCTTTTGCTTCTCAGCCTCGGCCGAGTTAACTACTTCGGTTAGTCGACCGTTCTCCGCGTGAAGCTCGGCCAGCTGCTTTTTGCCTCCTCTAGTTCGGCCGTTTTTGATTCAGCCTCAGCCATGGCCTCCCTTGTATTCCTCCTAAGCTCCATGACCCTCCTGTGTGTAACTTGGTTTTTCTGGATGGCCTGCAAAGGAGAAGTAACTTTAGCCGGACTGAAAGTGGGAAAAAATTACATAGAAGGTAAAAGCTATTTACTAGGATCATGGACTTAGTGGAAGACCGGATTGACTTCAGCTCGGTGTTGAGCTGCTTGTAATGGTGCTCCATGTCCTTGGGAAGGCACACACTTTTGGCTAGGGTGAAAGCCATCAAGTGGTCCTTCTCTGAGACCACCGAATCAGAAGCAGTGATATCTCGGTCGTTGAAGGCGAGGGAAGGAGCCCATTTGGAGGAAGAGGCAGTTCAGTCGGACTGCTCCGGTTGAGGGCTTTGCTGAAGGCTTGGGGGAGGGCTTGGTGGCGGAACCGTCTCGTCCTCGTCAACAAGTCATGGCCCGGTTTGGCTAGTCCGGGCACGCTTGTTTCGGCGAGAGGAAGATGGCTGTTGGGATGGAAGGGCCGCCACAATCTCAGTGGTTTGGCCGGTTAGTTGCACTTCGGCTGGGGTCGTTGCAGTTAGTAGGGCCTTCAGTCTGTTTCTTTTAGCCGTTTCTTGTTCGGCTGTGAGGGGCACAAGGTTGATCTGGGGCAAGGTCGGGTCCGGTTCTGGGGCGTCTTCGAGGAGGAAGTCGGTCACTCTAGCTTTTCGGCGACCGCTGTATCGGTATGTCGGTTCGAAGTTTAGCAATTTAGCCCAACTTCTTTCCTTAA
Source organism: Camellia japonica (assembly GCA_030407325.1). Classification (NCBI taxonomy): domain Eukaryota; kingdom Viridiplantae; phylum Streptophyta; class Magnoliopsida; order Ericales; family Theaceae; genus Camellia; species Camellia japonica. The sequence goes on along the minus strand of JAPPVO010000003.1, from coordinate 44,993,296 downwards.
CCCGTAGTGCGGCGTGCAGAATACCGAGGTTCGGATAACCGTAATTTGATAAGAGATGGGCTTTATCTGCAAAAGAAGACAACTGTTAGTCCGGTTCAGAGTGAAAACCAAATTAAAAGGACAAGTAGAATTGGAACCGAAGTATGTATACCACGTTCTCCTTTTTTCCAATTTATTCTTCGGCCAGGAATCTGGGCTTGATGATCTTCGAAGTTCCCAGACACCCAGAAGAAATCATCGTCATTTAGGTCTTTGTGCGGTGTATGTTTTATTATTTTCTCTCGGCCACGGCGTATTCTTAAATAATAACACCAGCCTTCATCTTTGGATCCCAAGGAGTATTGATGGAATATTTCGGCTAAGCCTAGGTTGAGACCGGTTTGGCGGTTCAGTGCGACTATTCCCATTATGATTCGGTAAGTGTTGGTGGAGAGTTGGGTTGGGCATAGTCTGGTTTGCCTAAGAAACTCACAGATCAGTGGTTGGACTGGAAATCGCAGTCCGGTTTCTATTATTGACTGAATGGTAAAGGGGACAGAGCCTTCGTTGCCCCATGGGTCAACGTCTTGATCAGCTAGGGTAAGGTTGACATCGGCAGGAATATTGTAATCCTTGCGGAATTCGGCTAAGCTTCCTGGGGTTTCTACTAAAAACCTATACTTCCCCATTTATTGTATAAATTAAGAATAAGTTACTTCGGTTGAAGAAGTTGTGCTCAGAAGCTCGGTCGAGCCTTCAAAGAGAATGGCCTGGGCAACCTAAAGTCTGCAAAGTGGAAGCACAAAGGGGTTAAGCACAGATCATTGACCGTGCTACAAAAACAAAGCAAGAAAAGGAAGCCTAATTTCGGCTACATAGGGTGCTAACAGGATCTACCTCGGTTTCAACAAGGTGCTTGTTATCTCGGCTCGGCAAGATGTTTTGCTTATCTCGGTTCTACCTATGGGTTTGTTACTCCGGTTGGGCATCAAGGGGCAGCTTTCTGAGTTCGGTTTAGAAACTGAGAAAGCTGGCTTAGCCCCCGAAGGCTTAGCTCGGTCGAAGGCCGAGATTTCTGGTTCGGTACGTTTTTATTTCGGCTAATGTGAATCAGTGGGTGACCTATTGAAACTAGCGTTATTGCACAAGTTCTAGTTCGGTTCCAGTCTACTTAAATCTTTTTATAGCAAAAACAAAGTCCTAGTTCGGTTGGACGTGTTTGTGGATCAAACAAGTGTTTTACTAGCAGTTTCTTGAAGTTCATAAAGTTCTTGTGAAGTTTTTTTCCAGAAACTACACAAAACTAAGCGTAGAGAGTGTTTTGCAAAAACGTATGAAACAGAATACAGAAAATAAAGGAAAACAAGAATAGATTCATGTGCTTACCTGGTAGAGAGGAAGAACTGGAGGAGGGAGTAGCAGCAACAGTGAGAACACGAGCTTAGAAGTTGGAAGAAGTTGGGAAAGCAGAAGCACAGAGAGAGAGAGCACGAGAAGTAAAAAGTGTAAAGGTAGATCGAGAGAATGAAGGGATTGTTTTGTGTAGGTGGAAAAATGGCAGGAACTGTTCAAAAAGTGTGGAGTACGAGGGCGGCGTGACAGCTGCAGCGAACCAATCAGAGGCTGCCACGTGTCCCTAGGAGAGGAAGTGTTTCAGTTGCTATCACTGAAGAGACGTTTTGACCGGACGTGCACAGCTCGGCTTGAGTATAGCTCGGCTGGAAAAGCTAAGGGAGTTTTAGCTCGGCTGGAATGGCTAATGGATGTTTTTAGCTCGGCAGGAGAGGTTAAAACTCTAGCTCGGCTAAATGGACAGGTAATCCCTATCATGCTACGCAGATGGGATTAAGGGGCAATTGAGAGGGTAATTTATACAAATAAATTGGGCCGAGCTAGGATGGTGGGCCGCTCTTTGGGCCGTATTGAGAAGGCTGAAAAGATGGGCCATGTGGTAGTCCGGGCCGAAGCATAAGATTGCTGCCGGTATAAGGATGCTTAGTCCGGTTTCTATTGTTGTTAGCTCGGTCGCGCTGTTTGGAACCGAGGTAAGTTGGGCCTGTTTTAGGACCTAAGTAAAGGTTAGCTCGGCTTAATTCTTCTATGGATAGCTCGGCCCTTGCATGTGAGGCCGAGGTAGGAGAAAGGTTACGAAGAACCGATGTAATCGTTAGACCGGTCGAGGCATGGTACGGCTAACCCGACCTCGGCATGAGGAGCCGAAGTAAGAACATGGGAAGGCGAATCCGAGCTATGGGTTAGCTCGGTCGTACAGCTGGTTTGACAGGGAAATGCTATTTCGGTTATGTAATATCTTTCCAAAGTAAAACCATCTCACTTGGTTTAAGCAGTGAGGGGGGTGTTGGAGGATAAACGTTATCTTCCAGGAGTATGAATCTTAGGAGGACTCTACATGGAGGAGTAAGAGTCCTACTAGGATTGTGCCACACGAAATCTATAAAAGCTCACCCATATCACCTTTGGAGAGGTAATGCAACTTTGCTCCCTGAGTACATAGAGCTTTTGTCTATTTGTCAAGCTTACTGACTTAGGCATCGGAGAGGTTTCAGGCACACACCCGCCGGCTAGCTCACGTGTGTATTTTCAGGTAGTTGAACGACGTCGTACGGAGGAGCGCAGACTTGGTCAACAGGATTATACGAGAAGGTGTATTTCTTTCCCGTACCTAAGTTCCCAAGCCGAGACACTTTGGTGACGACGGGCTAATGGCCTTTGGCACAAGTCTCGAGTTTCCTAAATTTTTCAAAAATATTTAGGTGGCGACTCTGTAATTTGGCAAAGTAGTCCATTTTTGTTAATTGATTCAAACATTGATTTTTTAAGAAGAATTACCGAATTTGGACTCTTTTTGTGTTTTCACTATTTCACATTGCACTTGTGAAATTAGATTCAGAACCACAAGTGGAGTCCGAACTGTAGGGCTATTTGACTTTTGCAAGGATTGCGAAAAGTTGGGCTACACAGGGCCCTGATGATAAGACCAGTGGCTGCCCACCACATTGCAACCCAAAAACAAGTCTCACATCATTATCCTTCAACTTCAACGCCCCACCCCTGATGTTGAACACATCATTATTTGGGTCGTACGTCTAGATAATCTTATAGACCAACGCATCGCACTTCCGAAACTCATGTTCGTTTAGGTCATTGCCAAGAATTGCTTCAAACAATAACCAGAACAGCGTTTTCATTAGGTGGGCACGAGGAGCTGATGTTAAACCAGATGTGGATACAATCTTCACAATTCCCGCAATGTTTGACCGATAATTCAATCTCATCTTCACATCCTTGATGGGTCCGGAATAGTTCACAATGGTTTCACTTCCTTGAACACGATACACCCTTGCATCCTCGTGCCAAGTTTTTTAGATGGCAAACTAGCAAACCCGCCAACCCTCGTCTTTCCCATAGATTGGGTCCTTGGGCTCAACGTCCTAACAACATCTGCATTGCAATCAGACATAAACAATTATAAAAACCTGACGTTACATACCAGTAATTCAACAGAAATAACACGCAAGGCCTTTTACATCCCCATTTTACAACAAATGTCGCGCGTTTAACAAACCACTAATGCCAGACGCAACATGCCCACACTGACACCCAAACATTTACATAACCGTGCGACACAGCACACCCCCACAATTCCCAAACACCAACACCTAACCAGCAAATCAACAACTAAACGTATCAGCACAATGCCACCAAACCAACAAACCACCACATACGACAAACACTAACACCCCATCACCCACACTCACTAACCACCCCCTCCCTCCACACAGATTTCTCCCACACATAACCACGTACCAGATTAACCCAACCCATTTTATCCCAAACACCAAACTAATAAACTACCACATATGACAAACACCAACATTCCATCACCCACACTCACAACCACACCCCCCTTACAGATGCCTCCCACACATAGCCACGCACAACATTATCCCAACCCACTTAATCCCAAACACCAAACTAACAAACAACCACACATGACAAACACCAACACCCCATCACCCACACTCACCAACCACCCCCCCACACACATACTACCCACACATAACCACGTACAAAATTATCCCAACCCATTTACCAAACTTCACATTCCCTACACATTCCCCAATCCCCCACATTCCCCACACTCCACAGAAACCACACAAACAGACACCTATATCCGGCCAAACAACACCTACCCAGTCAAAAAACAAACAAAAAACAACACTACATCCCCACATTTGCCCTAAAAATAACAACCCCACCAACAAAACCCATACTAACCCATATACAACACGTACGACCAACCCCAAACCCCCTCTACACCCACCCACGATATCATACCACCATTGAAATACACCCCGTAACAGCAAACTACGCACACACTAGTAGAAAACAAACAACAAACCCAAATATAACAACACCATATTTAACAAACAACACCATATGATAAAGGATGTGGGTACTCACTTTAGTGCGGCATCTTCATTAGCAAATTGGTGGGTCTCGCACTTGCGCAACAATAATACGACCAACCTTTCGATTGATCTGTCTACCAAGTCGGTTGCTGTAAATCCCGTTACACCCTAACTGATATAGCATATACCCATTACATTGTTGTGTTTTTTACAAAACGGTCGCTAATTTAGTGGGATTTGGATATGGGTTCCTTTAGCAACGGGATATCGGATCCCGTTCACATTAAGATCGACACCAGCCTAGCATCGCCTACAAATTCGCCAACAATATTGGCTTGCTTATCAGCCCCAACACAATGTGGTCCATCGCCAACAACCCTAACCCCAAAAATAATGGATTCTCCAAACAAATTTCCTAAATTACCTGATTGTCGCAAAATGTTTAGCGTGAGGACACCAATAATGACAACCGTGGGGGTTAATGACTGCTGTATACTGGAATGTGGATAGTTTCTGATCAACGTCGGCGACTGATGGTTTCTCGAAACTTCTACCACATCAACAGGTTACCCAAACAATGTGTTCTAAGTACACCGTATCATCATCTTTGGATACGTGGTGGGTTGACCCGACGTTATCACCGCCAGAAAAGATTTTTGGGCCGGAAATCGGGCTGTATAGTGCTAATGTGGGTGGACCCACCCATCGTACCAAACAAAAAAAAGTCTATAGGAAGCTTTTCCATAACGTGGCAGGCCCACCATTTACGCAAATTAAACAACTTAACATTAAACTCATTAAATATGGGCAAAAACATAGTACAACCAAAAATGGGACTTCTGAGATCATCATAAAACAATTGGGACTGAATGGTTTACAATTCATCTATGTGAGATTTATAGGTCAATTCCCCTTAAAACATCAACTTTCAAATTGAAAAAACTAAAAAAAAATTATGTGCAAAAAAAAAAAAATGAAAAAATTGAATTATTTTTTTGTGTAAAATTGAAAATCTTGTGTATATAAAGGAATATGATGATGGAACAGGATGATGGAAAATTGATACGCAAAACTAAAAAAAAAAATTAAAATGAAAAAACTAATAATGTTCTCAGTTTTAAAACTGAAAAAAACTGTTCACTTTGCTTGGTTTGGTTTTTTTAAAAAACATTTTTCAGAAAATTCTACTTTTTTATTTTTGTATTTTTTTGTTTTTACTGAATTTTTTAATATTTTAAGCAATTGTGTTTTTAATTTTTAGAGACAACTAACATAAATACACTTAAAAAGTATAATTTTTGTGAAAAAATCTTTAAAAATTCAGTAAATACAAAAAATATAAAAAAATACAAAAATTCAGTATATTTTTCGTATTTTTGTTTATTTGTTAATTTTTTAAAATATTTTTTCACAAATATTTTACTTTTTAGATACATCTAAGTAAGATACATCTAAAAAAAAATTAAAAAAAAATGCTTAAAATTTAAAAAATATTCACTAAAAACAAAAAAACACGAAAATTAAAAAGCTTAATTTTTAAAAAACTTAATTCAGAAAACTCAAACCAAACACACTGGTTAATATTCTCGGTTGTATTGGATAGTTGGATCAAACTAATAAGTAGAAGGATAAAAACTTTTAATCTCATGCTCTGTTTTTTTATCAGTTAGTGAAACAATTATCTGGAATATTACTATGCAAAATTGATAATGTTCTTAATTTTTAAAAATAAAAAAAAAGCTGATAATATTCTCAATTTATTAAATAAAACTTATTGATTTAAAAAATCTTAAAAAAATCTCAACTACCATAACATTTGTGAATATAATTTTTAAGTAATCTATCTATACTATATATTAAGCAAAAGGGAATTTTTAACGCCAAGCCTTGTGGAAGCTCCAATCTCCCAATCTAAATTGCTTGATTTTTTGATTTAAAAAAAAAAAAACCTTAGCATTTATTAACTTCTCCCAACCCCCAAGTCTTACTCTCATAATAACACTTTAATGCATTAAGAACAAGCATAAAAAAAATTCTTTAAAATCTAACACATATGAATTCCTTGAAAAGTCTAAACACATATGATTATTATCCCTCATAATAACAATTTAATGCATTAAGAACAAGCATAAAAAAAAATTCTTGAAAAGTCCAACACATATGATTATTATCAAAATATTAAACTTTAATATAATTTAATTAAAAAAAAAAGACATTTAATTTCTTGAAAAAGTCTAACACATTTGATTATTATCAAAATATTAAACTTTAATATAATATAAAAAAGAAAAAAAAAAGGCATTAAAAAAAAAAAAAGACATTTAAAAATCACAATTCACATATATAGATAATTGTAAACATAATCCGTGCATAATACGAGTGATATGCTAGTTAACTCTTTATTTGAAAGTCAACTTTCCAAGTTAACGTATGCACTGTACTAGCACATTTATTATTTCAACCCCTAGTGACGTGGCACTGCGTGATTCGCCGAAATCCAAAAAAAAAAAAAAAAAAAATAGTTTTTTTTTTTGCCCAGTCACCCCCTGACACGCATGACCCCCAGTGACCCCACTGGGGGTCTTAGGCATTTCTGTTAGGGCATTGATTTAGACCCCCTTAAAACACCCACCCCCACAACCCCCTCACACACATGGAGGTTGGGGATTGGGTGAGAAGAAAAAAAAGAAAAAGAAAAAAGAAAAGTTGACCAATCAAAACTAAAGAGGGTGAAGGGGGTGACCCCCAAAGGGGGTCTCAACCTTTATTCTTTTTGTTATTATTTTATGTGCCAAAGTTGACATAAGTACTATGTTTTATTTTTTATTTTTAACATGGAAATGCCAAACGGCTTACAGAGGGAAGTGAAGATCTAAACGAGCCTTCCGCAGGGGTTCCTAACCCAATCAAAGAGGGAGTAAACCCTTGGTTACAAACAAGAAGCTAGCCAGTGGGCCACTTGATTACCACTTCTCGAAATTCATTTACATTGTGTTTGGTTAAAAAATTTAATAAAAAATTTAAAAAAGAAAAAAAAATTGATAAAATCTGAATAAAATATTCTTACATTTACCTAATTTCACATACTTTTTTCCTTTCTTTTTTTAAATATCTCTTCCTAAATCCTGCAACCAAACACAATATTAAAGTTTTCGTTTGGAATGTGATTTTTAAATTTTTTTTAAAAATTATTTTAACTTGATTAAAAAAGTTTTGTGGAAGAATTTTTTAATTTTAATTTTTTTTTAGTTTTGTGATAAATAAAATGAAATAATTAGAGTTTGAATGTTACATTTTGTCTTATTAACTATTTAATCTATTTTTTTTAGTGAATTAAATTAATCCTAACCTATTTTCTAAACGAAGCCAAAATCTAACCAGTGGGTCACTTGACATAAGTAGTAAAAACTAAGAATATTAAAAGATCAAAATTTCTACCAAATGTCTCGTATGAGTGTAAGTTTCACACTAATATAAGATATTTGATAAAAATTTTGATATCTCTAACATTACTCAACTTAAATACTCTTTTCGTCTTAACATATTAGTCATTTTTAGAGAATTTAACTTTTTTTTTTAGCAATAAAATTTTATTACACTTCAAAAGTAATTTTCCAAAACTACTTTTGACTTTTTTTTTGGAACATCAATTGTTCTAATTAATGAATTTAAAAAAAAAGGTAAAATAAAAAATTTATAAAGTTTTAATCATTAATTTTTGAAAATAAATTAATATTTTAAAATAATAAAAAATAAAATAAAGAATTAATATTTTTAGACGGTGAAAGTATAATTTTAAACAGTCGAATGAAATGTTACTTTCAATCTTATAATGATGTCTGCATTGGACACTCATATCCACTGATTGTTAAAAAGAAAAAATAAAAGGACCTGTCTTAGGTGTGCCTTGCATATAGTATGCAAGGCACTTACACCTTTTTTATGTATTGAGTTAGGGTACTGTTGTGGTGTGCAACTTACGCCTTACACTTATGCCTTTTCTGTTTGCAATCCTGCTTTTGTTTTCACCTTCCACTTACACTTTTTGTGTAAGTGGCACATGGTGTGCAACCCTTGAGGGTTGCACACTTAAGAAAAGATATAAAAATATTTGAAAACAAGCCCATTGGTGACTTGCTAAGCAGGTCACTTTCCAGGTAAATGAATAAAAGAATATATTATATGACTAAAAGTGTAAATTGTCACAAAAGGTGTAAATAATTTCACAAAATGTGTAAATTTTCACAAAAGGCGTAAATTTTAACAAAAGGCGTAAGTAATTTCAGAAAGAGGCATAAGTGATTTTTGAAAATTTACACATTTTGTGAAAACTTACGCCTTTTGTGAAAACTTACACCTTTTGTGAGAACTTACACTTTTTTGTGAAAGTACTTATACTTTTCTGATAACTTACACATTTTGTGAAATTACTTACCAAAGGTGTAACTTTTAACAACTTACACATAATACTTACATCTTTTGTTAAACAAGTTGCACATTTTCTGAAAAGTTACACTATGTGTGAAAAATTTTATTTCATAAAATTTATGCCTGTTGTGAAATAATGGTGGACCTAAATTTACACCCCTTCGTGGAAAATACTTACACCTTTTTTGAAAATTTACTCCTTTTGTGAAATAATTTTTTTCGTAAAATTTACACATTGTATTGGAACTTACACCTTTTGTGAAAATGAAACTTGCACCTTTTGTGAAGCTACTTACATATTTTGTGAAATAACTTACACTATTTCTGATAAGTTACACCTTTTGTGAAATAATTTCTTTAATAAAATTTACACCTTTGACTAAAAGTACACATTTTTTTGAAAATTTACACCCCTTCGTGGAAATAGTTACACCTTTTTTGAAAAGTTACTCCTTTTATAAAATAATTTTTTCATAAAAGTTTACACTTTGCATACACCTTTTGTGAAAACGAAACTCATTTCACAAAATGTGTAAAATTATGAAAAAAATTATTTCACAAAAGAAGTAACTTTTCAAAAAATGTATAAGTACTTCCACAAAAAGGTGTAAATTTTCAAAAAAGGTCTAAATTTTAGCAAAAGGTGTAAATGTTATGAAATAAATTATTTTATAAAAGACGTAACTTTTCAGAATTAGTGTAAGTTATTTCACAAAAGATGTAAGTAACTTCATAAAAGGTGTAAGTTTCATTTTTACAAAAAGCATAAATTTTATGGAAAAAATTATTTCACAAAAGGAGTAACTTTTTAGAAACGGTGTAACTATTTCCGCGAAAAAATGTAAATTTTCAGAAAATGTGTAAGTTTTAGCAAAAGATGTAAATTTTATGAAATAAATTATTTCACAAAAGGTGTAACTTTTCAGAAATAGTGTAAGTTATTTCACAAAAGATGTAAGTAGCTTCACAAAATGTGTAAGTTTCGTTTTCACAAAACGTGTAAGTTTCAATAAAAGGTGTAAAATTTATGAAAAAAATTATTTCACAAAAGGAGTAACTTTTTAGAAAAGGTTCCACGAAAATGTGTAAATTTTCAGAAAAAGTGTAAGTTTTAGCAAAATGTATAAATTTTATGAAAGAAATTATTTCACAAAAAACGTAACTTTTCAGAATTAGTGTAAGTTATTTCACAAAATATGTAAGTAAGTTCACAAAAGGTGTAAGTTTTATTTTTACAAAAGGTATAAATTTTATGAAAAAAATTATTTCACAAAAGGAGTAACTTTTCAGAAAAGATGTAAGTATTTCTACGAAAATGTGCACATTTTTAGAAAAAGTGTAAGTTTTAGCAAAATGTATAAATTTTATGAAAGAAATTATTTCACAAAAGGGATAATTTTTCAAAAATTGTGTAAATTATTTCACAATAGATATAAGTAACTTAAGTTTTGTTTTCAGTGTAAGTTCCATTAAAAGTGTAAATTTTATAAAAAAATTATTTCAGAGAAGGAGTAATTTTCAGAAAATCTGTCGATCTTGGTCTCTCTGTCGATCTCTGTCTCTTCTCTGTCGATCTCCGTCTCTCTCTCTCTCTGTCGATCTCCGTCTCTCTCTGTCAATCTCCGTCGATCTCGGTCTGTCTCTCTCTGCCGATCTCTCTCTGTCGATCGCCCTCCCAAACGCTTCGTCTCTCTCCGGAATTCTAGAGAGATAAACACCAAGCCCTCCTAAACGCCTCTTCTCTCACACATTGCCATTATTTGAACAACAACACATATACAGTTTGATTCGATTGTAGGAGCTCTTCGCAATTTTCGTTCCTCTCTCTCTACCCGAAAACATCAACAGATCTGGACTTGGGTAACTTCTTGGCTCCAATTCGATCAGGTTTGATATCTTCTTCTCTCTTTTAGATCCGGGTTTGCTTCAATTTCGAATTGTGGTGATTGATCGATTGTTTCAGATCTGGGTTTGATTTGTTCTCGGGTTTTTGGGTCTCAATTTTGTTGTTTTAACACATATTGAGCTCAGATTTAGCTATATTAATCATTTCTGTGATCATTTTCATTCATTGATCGTCTCATTTTTTTGTTTGATATGTTAATATGGGAATTAGATTTGTTAATTACTTGACTTACTGAGAATGTGTTAAATGGTTATGAGAATATTTTACAACAGCATCTAGATAACTGATTTTAGATTTTCCATCATTTCAATGACCAAGTAGCAGTTGGCCGTGCACTTGATCTTCCCGTGTACTTTGGTGATGCTGGTAGTCGAGAGGTATAGATGATCCTGCTCAAACTTAAATATGCTTTGTGCAGGTTCATTATCTGATATGTTGCTTGTATTCGTGGCCACCAGGTGCTCCATAAAGTTGGTGCTGAAGGAGCATGTGCAGCAGCAATAACTTTAGATACCCCCGGTGCAAACTATAGAACAGTGTGGGCTTTGAGCAAGAATTTCCCTAATGTCAAGACATTTGTCCGTGCTCATGACGTTGATCATGGCCTCAATTTGGAAAAGGTGGGAGCAACAGCATTACATTTCTGTTGCTGTTTTCATTAGTTATTTCACTCTTCCTAATTGCCTATATAGGTTAATCTTACAATTTTATTTTAGGATTATGTTTTAGAAGCTCATTATTCTTGTTTGACTTGTGTATAAATCTTTAATCAGTACTAATATATCTTGCATTATCTATATAAAGATCAAATATTTGTTCAAATTACATCATATCTTGAGTTTTAGTTGAAACTCTTATAGGTTGTCCCCGAGACCTTCGAACCTAGTCTCCAACTAGCTGCTGCTGTTCTTGCACAGGTAAAAAACAATATCGATGACACTGAATTGTATAAGATTTTTCACTGCATGAGCTTTGTATGTTGTTTGTATTTAGTACATACTGCGTAAGTTATATTGACGAATACTATTTTCTTTTTTCTGCTGAGCATCGGAAATTGGTTGCATGCATGTAGTGTGGAGTCCGATTGTAACAAATCATAAGGAAGCTGAATATTGTTTCCATTGAATTTGTCACTCACCATGCTATGCTAGTATGCAATGTAATTGATCAATTTTTGGATTAACATTCAATTTTTGGATCTGATCTTGTGGGTCCACCAGCTGCAATGCAGCAACTCAAACTCTTGTTACTGCTGTTGGTTGATGCTTTCTTGTGAAATTGTTAACATGTGCTATGGAAAGTCAAAAACATTATAGAAGCTTGGTTATTTTGGTTTGGCATCTTTCAAATGTTCTTTATCTTGTTTTTCTCTGTTAGGCTAAACTGCCCATGTCACAAATAGCAGCTACTATCAACGAGTTTAGGTCCCGCCATCTTTTTGAGCTTTCCACAATTCGGTTAGTCTTGTTAGTATAGGCCCAAAGATATGTATATATATATATATCTATATTTATTTATTTATTTATTTTTTCATCTGGATTTTGACTGAGTTACCACAATCAAATATTGCATGCAGCTCTCTGAAGCAAGTGGAAGCTGTCTCGGTTATGGATACTCTCGGATCATGAGTAAACCCAAATCTCAACCCTCTAATTCTTATATGATAATCAAATCACTGAAGGAACACTGGTAATATAACCCATCACCCAAAGATAAGAACTGACATAATAATATTAAAAAAAGATCACAAAGAACTGTACAACAGTTTACTTGAACCTTTTGGTATAAATTGTATAGAAATATAGCTGAATTAGTGGTAGTAGCAGACACATTTGTTAATCAGTCACATGGACATTTTTGTTCTGATAATGCCCCCTACATGAAAGGGACGACTGTTCTTTTTCTTTCGTCAATTGTATTTCGATCTGATAAATTTTGGTAGGCCCTCGTAAAACTATCTAAAAGGACTTTCTTGTCTCACGAATCACATTGCATTCCATAATCTTAGAGTACTTTCTTAGCTGTTAGTTTTGATCATGTTGTATAATGCAAATGGTCAAAATGATATGATACTACATATGGAGAAACTGTTTTTGTGAGAAAATGTGTAGATTCATGGATTGGCTGATTGCATTGGATGTTCATCAGCAGGAACTTGTTGCATGTTTGGATTCCTTTTTGTTTGTCAACTGTATTAATAATTGCTTGTTTGGATAATTTCAATTTCAATTATGTTGCGGTGACTAAATTTTAGATTATTTATGTGTCACTAATGTATTTGTTATAAGACATGAAACAAGAGATTTATTAAATCAGTACATTGATGACACATCAATTAGTTGAAGATGCCCACTGATAATGTGGAGATTCGAGTTTCCTCCTCCCAATTGTAGCTATAACAAAATTTGATATTCTTACTTGAAATTATTTTTTAATACAAATAAATGAGTAGTAGGCCAAAATATATTTTCCAAAACAATGTGATTAACCTAAAAAAAATCATATACAAATATTTTTCTCAAAAAAATTCAAAAAAATACGGAATATGTCCCTGTGTTTCTCCCTCTTTGGTTAAGAGCATTTGGAATACGTTCCAATGCTTATACCTTTTCGAAACACCGGGATATGTCCCTGTGTTTCTCCCTCTTTGGTTAAGAGCATTTGGAATACGTTCCAATGCTTATACCTTTTCGAAACACCGGGATATGTCCCTCTGTTTCTCCTTCTCTGGTTAAGAGCATTTGGAATACATTCCAATGCTTATACCTTTTCGAAACACCGGGATACGTCCCTATGTTTCTCCTTCTTTTCGAAACACCGGGATATGTCCCTATGTTTCTCCCTTTTCGGTTAAGAGCATCTGGAATACATTCCAATGCTTGAGCCATTCCGAAACACTGGGATACGTCCCTATGTTTCTCCGTTATTCCGAAACACCGGGATACGTCCCTATGTTTCTCCTTTATTCCAAAACACTGGGATATGTCCCTATCTTTCTCCTCTTTACCGAAACACTGGGATATGTCCTTATGTTTCTCCTTCTTCCCGAAACATTGGGATATGTCCCTATGTTTCTCCCCTCCCACCTGCATTGTCATGCACACTTTATCTGCATTGTTATTCATCCCCTTCGCATTGATTGCGTCACACTTAGGTTGCATTGTCATGCATCCCGCGACTTGCGTCATTACGCACTTTTCACTTGCATTGCTATGCATATTGCTAACAATGCTGTACCTGTTAAGTTTCTTTCTTTTGCAGGCACGATATTGTATGTACGGTTCATTTGAGGCTGGCGCGACTAGACGAACTGGATGGTATTGTATCCTCCGCGTCAAATGTAGCGAGAATTACATAATTCTCTTACATCCTTTCTGCATTGTAATGTAGTTTGGTTTTTGGCTTGCTTAAAACTGTTGCATGTTATGCTTCGTTACAGTTTTCTTTGCATGATCATAAGTTATGCTCGGCTTTGTGCATTGTTCTTGCATCTTGCCCCTGCCTTCGGGCACATATCTTGCTATCTTGCATGCTTGTCTAAGTCTTCGGCCTTGTCAAAAATGGGTCGTCTCTGGGCTTTGACATTCACTCCCGTCATTGTTATGACTTTCGGGTTCTGTCAAAGTGGGGCAACTGTAGACACCCCATTTTTGACCGCCCTCAAGACTTGGACGTCATCGTTTGAACACTCGATGATCATCCATACTCGTGTTCGTTTTGAGTTCTCGGAGGTCTTGGCTACACGCCTTGCCTCAAGATCTCTCAACTTATCTGTTTTGTGCTTGGTTGTGCACTAAACACTTGTGTTTTTGCTTCTGAGGGCAGGGAATGGCTTGTTGGCCATCCCCACACCTCACCGGCCATGTTTTATTTCTACCGGCCAATAGTTTTGGCCGATCGGCACTATAGTTGGTCGGCCGGCCATTGATTTGGTTAATCGACCATATTTTTTGGCCGAGACCTTTTCTTTGCCTTTTTTAGGCATTGTGCATGCCAGTTGTGCCAGCTGGTGAGCACAAATTCTGCCCTCCATACACGTGTATGGAGGGATTTCATCCTTGTCTAGCTTCCTTTGGAAGCTTTGCAAATTGATTTTTCTATAAAAGGAGGGTCTCCCCTCCCTTTCCAGAGGTTGAACAACTCTGATATAGGGCATATATATCTATATCTCTCTATCTCCCTCTCTCTCTCTATATTTTTGTGTGTAATAGTGTTCTAAAGGGGTTTTTGTTCTTAGTTTTGCACTAAGACACCTAGTGTTACAGTATACTTCGGTTGCTGAGGTTTTAAGAGTTTGATTTCAGAGTTTTGAGTTGGTTTTTGATCAAAAGGAGGTGCTGGACTTGTTGTTCTTGAAGTGTTCTTCAAGGGTAAGAACTTACCTTTTTATTCCCCATTTTTGATTAAGGTTTTAGACCTATTTGCATATTGTTTTGAGCTTAGTGTATAACTGGTAAAAGTTTTGTATTTTCATGCTTAAGATGTTTGTTTAAGGTTGCTTTTGGGTTGGGGGTTGTCTACCCCCCCTTAGGTCTTGTTTGGCCTCTTTTTGTGCCTTTCTCTTTGGGCTTTGGAACCCCTTTATTTCAAACTTCTCACCATTGAAATCCAGAGGATTTTCAGTGGTGGAGAAGTGGTTTTGAGGTCATGTATAAGGGAGGGACACCCCTTTCCCTTTGTGTCTCGTTTGCTTGCATTTAGGGCTCATAAAGGTAGCATGTTTGCTTAGCTTTATTTGGCTCCATTCCAGAGGTTTTTTTGGTGTTATTTGGTCATATTATATCTTTGTTTTTGGTCAGATTGGTAGTCCATTGCATGCATCATACACTTGCCTTGCAATCCCCTCATTTGCCTAAACATGCATCATGCATTTAGACCACCATGCTTGCATGTTTTAGGTTGACTTCATGAAGCTTTTAGTCATGTTTCATCATGTTTAAGCTCAGTTTGGTGTTGATTTGGTCATGCTTTTCATGCTTTGTATAGCTACCATGCATTTTAGCTTGTTTGCTTTATGTGTGCAAGTCATAAGCATGCTTCACTTGAGCTATTTCAGTGATTTGGAATCACTTATCATGCTATTTCAGTCCATGTTCCATGCTTGTATGATTGTATTTACCATCCTTTCAATACTTTGAGGAGTTGTTGTTTTGTGCCTTAAGAATGGATCATTGTGCATGCCTCTTTGTTTAAGTCCTTGGGCTGCCATATCAGTGGGTTTGGGACTCCTTTGGCATATCATAGCTCTGATTTTCATTGAATAATCCATGCCATGTGTGGTCGTGATAGGTGTAGTATAATGCTTCCTTTATGGCCTTGCATGCCTCTTGTTTTGTGCCCATCTTTTAAACATGTTTTGTGCCCATCTTTTGAACATGTTTTGGCTCCATTCCACGCATGTTCTAGGTTTGTTTTGGTCGACCTGGGGACTGTTTTTGGTCCCCTTGGCCCTTTGGGGCTTGGTTGATATGGCTATGGTGTTAGCCCCTTGACTAGCTTTGAGCATTGGGTCCATTAGCATGCTATACTTCACTTGTGCATGTGATTTGGCATCATTCTTCACTTAATTTCAGAGCTCATTGCATTGTCATGTTCTCATGTTTATCCCATTTTGCTCGTGGTTGAGGATTGTGCATCATTGCCTAGCTTATGGATTCATGAATGTGGATGCATATCTTTTTTTTGGTACCTTGATTTAGGTGTTTTTGGCCATTGTTTTGGGGCACGGCTGTGGTCTCTCATTCCGGTTTAAGCCCATCCTTGTATATAGTTGCACGTTTGACATGTTGCATCTTGTTACATGCTTGCTAGTTTACACTTTGTTACATGCTTGTGCAAGTTGCATTGAGTAGGCACACTCATGTTGCGTTACGTTATTTGTATACTTGCATTATATCATGTTTGCATGTTTAGTATATTGCACGATGCTTAGCTAGTTGCATTACATAACCTTGTTGTATACTTGGCATGTTCATGTTACATTGGCATTAACTTGCATGCTTAGGTAGCATTAGATTTCATTGAGTTAACATGCTCATGTTGCATTGCATTGGTTGCATGCTTTGCATTGTATATGACATGCATACATTACATTATGTTTGGCTTGGGGTGTCAAACCAAACATGAGGAATGAGGGACGTTCGTACTCAAAGTGACGAAACGCGCCTCGATCCTCGGTCGCCGACACTCTTGATCTCAACATGATAGAGTGTGTAGCATTCATTTGTTTTGTTGCATTCATTTTACATTGATTTGCAAAGTAGGCACCTTTGGCCATCATGCATTGAAATGCGCGATTGGTGGCCCGAGGGTCGAGAGCCACGCTCCTTTGAGTTCATTGCATGATAGGGAGAGTGGCTATGCACACATTGTCTTGTAAATGCCTTGCCATGCACTGTCTGTCCTCTGCTGCAGCAAAAACAAGATTCTGCAGGAATAGATGGTCGGTCGACCATCTTTAATGCCGACCGGCCATTAATTATTGGCCGATATCCCCATCCTGGTCGATGACCATTTACCTATGGCCGGTGACCTTTTATTCTGGCCGGTGACTTTTCAGCATGACTATGAGGTGATTCAGGAGCATCCCGAGGATTTTCATAATTCTTAGAGGTGCAAATAGAGGCAACAGTGGCATGGCAACGGGTTTCCGAGCGAGGCGATCGAGCATGCATCATCCAATCATTTCAAGGCGGGACTGCGGCGGCCTTTTGAATTTCATACCTAGTTTATTTTGTAATTAATTTGTTAATTAATTAAGAGTCTGTAATAATTAATTAGCTAGAGTAGTTAATTATTTACTTGGTTTGTATTATTCTTTCGGACCCCCCGTGAGGGGGCCAACTGTTGTAATAAGTGTGCGTGCGTGTGATGCATGTCTTCCAACCCCGCGTCTTTCTCCCTTTTATTTACCAGCTTATGATGGTTAGTTTTAGGGCACGTTTCAATTAGCATCCTTATGCTCGCATGTTTGCATTCATTCATCTGTCTTGCATGCACCGGGCTCGGCGCATCATGCTAACTGCATTGTATTTCAATTCCAAGTTGAATACATGTTATCCGTAGCATTTCATATGCCATTTTAGAATAGCCGAGCCTATCTTAGTCGCATTTTGCATGTGTTGCATTAGCCATCTTAACATGAACTAGGATCATGCATTGATTACTAACTAGTTTCTGTTTTGGCTTGGAGTACTCGGTGAGTGTTTATGCTTTAGCATCCTTGCATGCGTGTGAGTGACTGCCATGATAGCATGCTTACCATGAGGCTATGTGCTTATGTGATATAACTGCCTGAATGCCTGTGGGTGAAGGTTGGGTTGCTTGAGTTGGAATAATTCACTGAAACCCGTGTTTTAGCCTACTCGCGAGTAGCAAACTTCAATCCATTTTCAAAATAAACGGATATGCGATGTTTTGTTCTAAATTAGGCAATCCAGTCTATACTTGTATGCTGTGCGCATCACATAGTAATTATAGGCTAATAAACCGGATTAAGAGCACGTAATGTTTTCAAAACTAGATATCATGTTTAGTAGTGGCCGATCTTTGATCGGGTGAGCGGGGGTGCTCATAGCTGACCTTCCCCAATCGTACCCAAGTTCTCGAGCCGAGGAAACTTTGGTGATGACGGACACGTGGCCTTAGGCAAGGAGTCAGGGTTTCCTAAATTCCCCCAAAATAAAATATTTAGGTGGCGACTCTGTATCTGGCAAAGCAGTCCATGTTTGGCACTTCTTTCTGAAAAATCAGTTTTCCAAAACGATTTCCCGGATTTGGACTCTTTGGTGATTTATCAGTCTTGCATTGCACTTTGCGAGATTAGATTCAGAACCGTGATATTGAGTCCGAACTGTAGTAAGCCCAAATGAACAAAACGGGATTCCCTCCCGGGACGTTCGGGGGACGTCTACAGGCCCAAACTTGTTGGATTTTTACGCAAACTAGGCCCAAATCTTGAACACCTAAAAAAAATGGATTAATTACAACCAAAAAAAAAAAGAAGAAAAATTCAAGATTTTACGTATTTTTTATTTTAAATTTCAGTATTTCAATTTAGACAAATTAAATATTAGAGTTTCATTTGTGTTTCAATGTGTCCCTTGTGTCCATTTCCGTCTGTGTAAGGTAACAGAGAATCGGTTTGGGGTTTAAAGTGAAAAAAGCGTGAAATTTTGAAGTTTTTTTGTATCTTATTGTATATGTACAAGTGTACTTATAGATATGGTGAAATTTTTTTATTCAAATTTTGAGTCTTCTAATGATACTCTCTCCGTCTTATTTTATTGGTCCATTATTATATTTTTTGTTGTCCGAAAATGTATGTCTACTTTGAAAAGTCAAAATTTTAAATTTAAAAATTTTCAAAATCATCCCTTGTAAAGTAATTATAAATATATATAAAAATGGAAATAGAAGGGTACTTTTGGAATTAACTATTTAAAATTTGAATTTTCAAAAAGGGACTATTAATATTGGATGGAGGGAGTAAAATTTTGATGACTAAAAATAACATTAATCTATTAAAGCACTGATAAGTGTCTCTTACATTTTAGGTAGCCTTAATCATTAATCCATTAAAATACTGATAAGTGTCTCTTACATTTCAGGTAACTCTTCTTACATAGTCATCAAAATTAAAAATGGGACAACACCTCATATAATGGCACAACACCTCATATCCAGAGAAAATTAAAAATGTTAAATGAAGTAAAACCTTAGCTAGTTTACGTACTTACCTTACTATATAATAGAAGAACTAACAATTCCATTTGTGGATTCTGGGTGAATGAAAAGACCTGATCCTTAGTATGTAGATGGAGGGAAATGAATAGGTGGTAGTGATTTTGTAATTTGTAAAATGAATTTAAATCTGTTGCAGTCTTTGTTTTAATTATTTTTGTAGAAAGCATGAACAGACCTTTGGGTTTGCAAAAAAATGGTTTTGAGCCCTCTGAAATATGTCTATCCTAGTTTTAAAATAAGCCAGTGATGTAAATGGCTGATGCGCTCTGCATTGGATGTTAGTTGATACTAGATATAAACCTATTCTAGTTGTTCTTGATGATGTTGATGATTTGGACCAAGTAAATGCATTATTGGGGATGCGAGATTGGCTTCATCCAGGAAGTAAGATTATGATAACTACTAGACATGTGCAATTGCTAAAGGCTGATGAAGTGTACAAGTCGTATGTGGTTAAGGAATTGAATGATGATGAAGCACTCTGTCTCTTCAACCGGCATGCCTTTGGACAAGACAAACCTATTGAAGCTTACATGGAGCACTCAAAAAGGGTAATACACCACTGTGGTGGCCTTCCGAAAGCTCTGGAAGTCTTGGGCTCTTCTCTGTCTGGTGAAACTATTGATGTGGAGAGAAAGTGCATTAGCAAAATTAAGAACACATTTTCTCGAGAAAATTCATAATGTGCTTAAAATAAGTTATGATTCTTTAGATGATCATGAGAAAAATTTATTCCTTGATATTGCTTGTTTCTTTGTTGGAAAGGACAAAGATTACACAGTTAAAATACTAGAGGAATGTGATTTCTCCATAACAATTGGTATTCAAAATCTCGCTCATAGAGGTCTCATAGAAGTTAATAAAGATAACAAGAAGCTGATAATGCACTAAGTGCTTAGAGACATGGGTAGGGAAATTGTTCGCCGTGAATCACAAAAGGAACCTGGAAAGCGCAGCAGAGTGTGGTGTCATAAGGATGCCTTCAATGTGTTGAGGGATAAACTGTAAGATTATGCTCTCTCTCTCTCTCAATGAAGGCATAGATTTAGTGCCTTTGATTATTTTTCTTAATTTGTAAATATTCATGCAATATAAATTCATGGCTTGGCCTCATTCCAAGGTACGCCTTTCAATTATTTTCTTCTTCTCATTATGCATGCACTTTGATATTATGATCAGTATTATTTTGTTTTTGCTTGATTCTTCAGGGAAACTAATGAAGATTCAAAGAATTAGTTCAATTTGGGGATTTTTGGACATTGGATACTTGCAAAGGACACTAGCTAAAGAATTTCGCAAATGGAATCTTGGTATTCCTTTCTCGTTCCTCCCATTCTCACATTTTTTGGCATACATTGACTTCACTTAGTCTCAAATAGAAACTTTTTTTTTTTTTTTTTTTTTTTTTTTTGTTTAAGAAATAATGGCAATTTATTTCTAAGGCTTCTGACGAAAGGGAAGATTTAGATTCTTTTTAAAATATTGATCTCACTCTTCTTCCATCAACATTACAATAAAGAGAAATATTCAATGGAGAACACAATGTGAAGTAATGTTGCTCATCTGTTACATGGACTTTGAACGGTTGTACGGATATGTGTCGAGCGTTCGATCGATTTATCTAATTTCCATTCTATTCTGCAGGGACACCACAAATTTCATGTTTCTTAATATTCTTTTTTTTTTGTTTTTAATATACTAAGTTGGAATCGTGTTTTTCAGGTGACATAGAGCATTCCACGCATTACATGGAAGCTTCATGCATAATTATATGGTAAGTAAACTAGAATTACAAGACATTTTTTGGGTAAATGTCCAATTACACACAATGGACACCTAGGTATCATATGTAGGACAATCTTCACTGTATTTAAAAGATTTTAATTCTATTGTGTACAAAACAACAATTAGAATTTAAAGAAATAAAGAAAAGGAGAGAATTTGTTTGATTACAAAAATCAAACTCGAAATAATAAATAAATAAATAAATAACAGATTTTATTTTGTTACAAAACAAAATTAAAATCTGATTAAAAACAAAATAAAACAGAATTAAATTAAACAACTTACTTGGTTAATTTCTTTGAATAACTTTTCTGATCAAGTCCAGTGTTTAACACTGTGTCCTTAAGACAGATTCGTCCTCTCCACGGTGCTTTCAGAATTTGGACGTCTATCTCCCAGGATAAAATGATCTTCTCAACGAATAAAAGCAGCACTACAATTTAATCGTTCGTCGAACAACACTCTGTGTTTACACTCTTTCTTTCAGAAATAAAATGCAAAGCAAGATTTAAAGCAGAGGATGGAGTACGAAATTGGAGAAAAATCCAAATGGAGGCTAGTCTATTTATAGATGTAAAGGTGGCTCTTGGTTTGAATTGAACAGGTATGAAACCTGTTGGTTTGAATAATTAAAAAAGATTTGAATCTGTTGGGTTAACTATTCAAACAGATAAAAAACGGGAAGGGCCCTGTTTGGATGAACATTAATCCAAACCAGTTTAATTCTGTTTGAAAACGGGAAGGGCCCTGTTGGGATGAACATAAATCCAAACCAGTTTAATTTCCGGTTGAATTTGAATTCTGGATTTTATTTATACAAAAATAAAATTAAATTCAAATGTTTTTGGCCCAAAAAGATTAGTATTGGCAACAAGCCAACCCAACCACACACCACGCACCCGCGCCCAAGCCCAGGCCCAGCCCGCCCGACCGGACGGAAGGCGGCGGCGGCCCGCGCGCGCGTGTGTGGTGATTTTTGGGTCCAATGGGTCTAGCCCATTTTGCCCATAACCTCTCCCTCTAAAACACTTGGGTACCCCTTGGGGCACACCCCAAGTACCAAACCCATGCCTTATAAACCCTTTCAAAACCTCCCACCAATCAATGTGGGACAAGCCTTATTCAAACCTTTAAGGAATTTCCACCAAAACTCCATTTCCATGGAGCATACTTTGGCTTCAATTTCCCATTCACTCGGTAATGGTTTTGAGCAACCAAATATACCACGTGAATCACAACGCGGCATAGAACGCGTTACCACACTTTGACCCGTGTAAATCGATGCACGGGGCCCACCTAAAAATTAGACCAAACTTGGAAAAAATTCTGGTTTTACCCAGAATTTTATAACCATTTCCAACAATCCCCCACATGAATGGAATTTGATGACAACGGAAATGCAACAATATGCAGACTTAACGAAAGAGTATAAGTCGAAAATATCTTGCATCAGGATAGGTAGTTTTCGGCCTTGAACCTTCCCTAGTGATAACCTATCGGACTTACTGGCTAACCAATGGACGCGATGCCTTGAATTGTTCAGCCGTTTGTGTAAGCCAAGACAATAGATTTCACACAAAATATCTTCTAACACATCGTGGTTCTCACTGTTGTGTTCATTTTGGCCTTGAACGCTCCTGGTTTTCATGAGTGTTTCTAGAGAATGTAGCCTCTTTCATTCTCATAGAACCGGCCCCAGTTCAACACTCATATAGGTGATTCTTATTGTGAGTATCTCCTTATACTCGTCTTGATTTTATGCCTTAATCAAGATATAAGTAATCATTAAAAGCAAAGCTTATCCTTATGCCCCTGCAGACAACATATGTTGCAGATATCACTCTCACCATAGGAATGGGTAGGAATTTTAATCCCTTGGTGATTTCTGGCGAGCCATACATAACTTAGTTGTCCCTTTGAACTTAGTTCTTGGGATCTCCAGTCATATAAGTAGGGTTACCATTATGACGACTCTTATGTAATAGGCTTTAATCCCATCCCCTTCGATGAACTATACACTAGCTCTTTTGTCAAACCTTTTGTTAACGGATCCGCAATATTCTCTTTAGATTTTATATAATCTATTGAGATTATTCCGTTTGACAACAACTGCCTAACGGTATTATGTCGACGACGAATATGTCGTGACTTACCGTTATACATATGATTCTGTGCCCTGCCTATTGCAGATTGACTATCACAATGAATGCAAATAGCTGGCACAGGTTTTGGCCACATTGGAATGTCTTCTAAGAAGTGACGAAGCCATTCTGCTTCTTCACCTGCTTTGTCTAAAGCAATGAACTCGGATTCCATTGTGGATCGTGCGATGCAAGTTTGTTTCGTGGATTTCCAAGAAACAGCAGCGCCTCCCAGAGTAAAGACATATCCACTTGTGGATTTTGAATCTTTAGTATCCGATATCCAATTGCATCACAATAACCTTCAAGTACTGCTGGATATCGAGTAAAGTTCAAACCATGATCACGGGTGAATCTTAGATATCTAAGAACCCGAATGATCGCTTTCCAATGGTCTTCTCCGGGGTTACTAGTGTACCTACTCAATTTACTGATAGCATAAGCTATATCAGGACGAGTACAATTCATTAGGTACATTAGGCTTCCAATGATTTGGGAGTATTTTAACTGAGACACTGCATCACCTTTATTTTTCGATAAATAAAGACTGATGTCTACAGGTGTTCTTGCTAAATTCAAATCATCCTTGATAAATTTATCAAGAATTTTCTCAATATAATGAGATTGAGATAATGCATATCCGTCAGATGTTTTAGTAATTTTCATTCCTAATATAACATCTGCGACCCCCATATCTTTCATATCAAATCTTTTGTTAAGCATTTGCTTAGTTGATTTGATCATGTTTTGACTGCTTCCAATGATAAGCATGTCATCCACATAAAGACAAACTATGACATATCCTTGGTCAGTGTTTTTAACATAGACGCATTTGTCACATTCGTTTATCTTAAACCCATTAGTAAGCATTGCATGATCAAATTTTTCATGCCATTGCTTAGGTGCTTGTTTTAATCCATAAAGGGATTTTACAAGTCGACAAACTTTCTTTTCTTGCCCCGATACTACAAACCTTCGGGTTGCTCCATATAGATCTCTTCATTTAGATCACCGTTTAAGAAAGCTGTTTTAACATCCATTTGATGTATTTCTAAATTAAACAACGCTGCTATAGCAATAAGCATGCGAATGGATGTTATTCTTGTCACAGGGGAATATGTGTCAAAATAGTCCAGACCTTCCTTTTGTCTGTAACCTTTAACTACAAGTCTTGCTTTATACTTGTCAATTGAACCATCTGCTTTCATTTTTCTCTTGAATATCCATTTATATCCAAGAGGTTTAGAACCTGGTGGAAGATCCACCAATTCCCAAGTATGATTTTGCATAATGGATTCAATTTCATTATTAACAGCCTCTTTCCACAAAGGTGCTTCAGGACCTGTCATTGCTGCCTTAAAGCTTTGAGGTTCATTTTCTAACAGTATGTCAGAAAATCTGGACCAAAGGATTTTGATGTTCTCGCTCTCTTACTTCTTCTTGGTTCATCATCAGTTAAATCCTGTTGGTTGAGACCATTACTAGTCTCTTGTGTTTGATTGTCATTAGTCTCTTGACTTTGTGTACAATCATAAGTTCTTTTCTGTGAACTTAATTCCTGTCCTTCTTGTAAGGAAAGACATGTTCAAAAAACACAGCATTCCTTGACTCTATAATAGTGTTCACATTTATATCAGGTATTTCTGATTTATAAGTCAGAAACCGATATGCACTACTATTCTGAGCATAACCAATAAACACACAATCTACTGTTTTTGGTCCAATCTTAGTCTTTTTAGGAACAGGAACTTCCACTTTTGCCAAACACCCCCACACTTTTAAGTATTTGTAGGAAGGTGTCGACCTTTCCATAATTCATAAGGAATGCTTTTGGTTTTCTTGTGGGGTATTCTATTAAGAACATAATTTGCAGACAATATTGCTTCCCCCCACAAGTTCTGTGGTAAGCCTGAACTTAGTAACATGGCATTCATCATTTCTTTTAGAGTTCTATTCTTCTTTCAGCAATTCCATTTTGCTGTGGAGAATAAGGGGCTGTAGTTTGGTGAATAATGCCATGTTGTGCACAAAATCATTTAATGGTGCATCATATTCACCACCCCTATCACTTCTAACCATTTTAATGGTTTTACCAAGTTGATTTTCAACTTCTGTTTTGTAGAGTTTAAACATTTCTAAGGCTTCATCTTTACTTCTAAGTAAATAAACATAACAATATCTTGTGCAATCATCGATAAATGTTATGAAATACTTTTTGCCTCCTCTAGTTTGAATAAATTTTAGATCACATACATCAGTATGAATTAATTCTAGAGGTTCGGTTTTCCTTTCAACCGATTTAAATGGAGCCTTAGTTAGTTTTGCTTCTACACAAACTTCACATTTATGATTAGGATTAATTTCAAACTTTGGTATATAATCCAAACCAATTAATCTACGCAAAGCATCATAATTACATGACCTAATCTACCATGCCATAAATTCGACTCAAGAATATAAGCAAAAGATGTGTTATTCTCATTCATAGCAACTTT
Source organism: Camellia japonica (assembly GCA_030407325.1). Taxonomy (NCBI): domain Eukaryota; kingdom Viridiplantae; phylum Streptophyta; class Magnoliopsida; order Ericales; family Theaceae; genus Camellia; species Camellia japonica. The sequence goes on along the minus strand of JAPPVO010000003.1, from coordinate 44,967,384 downwards.
TGGTACAACTGTCATTACATTTAGTTTAAAGAGACCATCACTCATGTATCCCTTACCAACATACATACCACTCTTTGTTAATACAAACTTATCAGACTCAAAAACAAGCCTAAAACCATTTTTACTTAACAAAGAACCAGAAACTAAATTCTTCCGGATGTCAGGTACATGCAGTACGTTGTTGAGGGTCAGTTCTTTCCCTGATGTCATCTTCAAGATCACTTTCCCTTGTCCAGCCACAGTAGAAGTAGAAGAATTTCCCATGAAAAGTTGTTCACCATTTGCAGCCTCATTGTAGGTAGTGAACATCTTCTTGTCCGCACATATGTGACGAGTTGCTCCAGTGTCAACCCACCACTCTTTGGGATTTCCAACCAAGTTAGCCTCAGACACCACAGCAGAGAGGTTGATGTCATTCACTCCGTCAGAGATGTAATCCAATTCTGTTACATTGGCCTGATTGGTGGTCTTCTTACTTGTACTTCCATGATCCTTCTTAGGACGGCGGCAGTCAGAAGCTCGATGTCCAGTCTTGCCACAGTTATAGCATTTTCCTTTGAACTTCTTGTTGCCATTGTTGTTGCCTTGTTTAGGACCATCTCCAGTAAACTTCCTCTTTTTGTTATGTGGTTTTTGAACTTGTTCAACCACATTAGCCTTGGACTCAATGGGATTTTTCCCATTCCTCTTTTCAGCCTTTCGGTTATCTTCCTCAATTCTTAATCTTACAATAACTCATCCATGGTCATCTCTTTGCGTTTATGTTTTAAATAATTTTTGAAATCTTTCCAAGCCGGTGGTAACTTTTCCACCAAAGCAGCGACTTGGAAAGATTCGCTAAGAGACATACCTTCTGAATGAATATCATGCATGCAAAATTATTTGAAAACTTTGAACTTGAGATATTACCGTTTGGGAGTCTACCATAACAAAATCCAGAAATTTACCGACGACAAATTTTTTCGTGCCGGCATCTTCTGTCTTGTATTTCTTCTCCAAAGAATCCCATAATTCTTTTGCTGACTTCAGAGGACTGTAAACATTATACAGCATGTTGTCAAGGCCATTGAGGATGTAGTTTCTGCACAGGAAATCTGAATGTTTCCAAGCATCTACAGCGGCAACAACTTGCCGATCACTTTCACCCTCTTTAAGTGCTGGAGCCTCTTCATGGAGAAACCGGGCCAAATTAAGAGTTGTAAGATAGAACAGCATCTTCTGCTGCCATCTCTTAAACTCGGTACCGTTAAATTTTTTCCGATTTTTCTCCATGATTGATAGGTACATGAACATGGTTCTGGATAGGGACCGATGTTGGTGTAACAATAGGAGTACCACTGCCAGATGCAGTTTCAGTTGTAGTAGCCATAATCTCTGATTACAAAAATCAGAAAAATTAAAACACAAATTAATTTTCTAGTTACTAAAACCAGAAAATAAATTATAACACAAAATAATTTTATTTTTCTTGTTACTAAAACTAGAAAAATAAAATAGTACAATAATTTTCTGTTAACACATTAATATTCTGCAATTGTTAATGACACCAGTATATTACTACTAGTTGTCAAAGAAAAGAGACAGTATATTACTACTATCTGTCAAATAGCATAAACACTATTTGTTTTTCCAACCAGAATATGTCTTTATGAAACAGAAAATTAAATACAATGAAGATACCAAAAATTAATCTGTCTTAAGATTGTTGGACAATCTTCACTGTATTTAAAAGATTTTATTCTATTGTGTACAAAACAACAATTAGAATTTAAAGAAATAAAGAAAAGGAGAGAATTTGTTTGATTACAAAAATCAAACTCGAAATAAAATAAATAAATAAATAACAGATTTTTTTTGTTACAAAACAAAATTAAAATCTGATTAAATAAACAAATAAAACAAAATAAAATTAAACAACTTACTTGGTTAATTTCTTTGAATAACTTTTCTGATCAAGTCCAGTGTTTAACACTGTGTCCTTAAGACAGATTCGTCCTCTCCACGGTGCTTTCAGAATTTGGACGTCTATCTCCCAGGATGAAAATGATCTTCTCAACGAATAAAGCAGCACTACAATTTAATCGTTCGTCGAACACACTCTGTGTTTACACTCTTTCTTTCAGAAATAAAATGCAGCAAAATGCAGAGATTAAGCAGAGGATGGAGTACGAAAATTGGAGTAAAAATCCAAATGGGAGGCTTAGTCTATTTATAGATGTAAAGGTGGCTCTTGGTTTGAATTGAACAGGTATGAACCTGTTGGTTTGAATTTAAACAGATTTGAATCTGTTGGTTTAACTATTCAAACAGATAAAAAACGGGAGGGCCCTGTTTGGATGAACATTAATCCAAACCAGTTTAATTTGTTTGAAAACGGGAAGGGCCCTGTTTGGATGAACAGTAAATCCAAACCAGTTTATTTCCGTTTAATTTGAATTCTGGATTTTATTTTATAAAAAATAAATTAAATTCAAATATTTTTGGCCAAAAGCCCAACCCACCACAACCACGCACTCGCGTCGAGCCCAGGCCGCCCGACAGACCGGCGGCGGCGGCGCGCGCGCGCGTGTGTGGTGATTTTTGGGTCCAATGGGTCTAGCCCATTTTGCCCATAACCTCTCCTTCTAAAACACTTGGGTATCCCTTGGGGCACACCCCAAGTACCAAACCCATGCCTTATAAACCCTTTCAAACCTTCCCCCAAATCAATGTGGGACAGGCCTTATTCAAACCTTTAAGGTATTTCCACCAAAACTCCATTTCCATGGAGCATACTTTTGCTTCAATTTCCCATTCACTCGGTAATGGTTTTGAGCAACCAAATATACCACGTGAATCACAACGCGGCATAGAACGCGTTACCACTTTGACCCGTGTAAATCGATGCACGGGGCCCACCTAAAAATTAGACCAAACTTGGAAAAAATTCTGGTTTTACCCAGAATTTTATAACCATTTCCAACATCATAGACACGGGCTGCCTACCATCGGTTTCAAAAAATTGTAGGACAAACGCGTTTGGGATACATAAAATTTTATTTTTGAAATTATTATATATCCATTATATATATATATGAATATTTTATTCAAAGATAATTGGAAAATATATACATGACACTAATCACATTAAAAAACTATATAGTTCATAACTAAAAGTCAATATATCATTCAATAATAATTACATTCTAAAGAATACAAACAAATTATAGACATTGTAATACAATGATGTTCATTTTATAATATTTCCAAACATATTTAGAATGCATAAGTTGTGTTTTTTTAAGAATGTAGGCATTTGTTTATTGAAAAAATTCATCACATAGGAGGTATTTGAGGGTTCAAAAAAGTGTCGCTGAAGTTCCACTGTCATGGATTGTTTTTTTTATTAAGACACTTTGAAGAAGTGTCTGAAGAGTGTCGGTGTCGGACATGATGTTGGACATGACACGCTTCCTTTGCAGAGTGTCCATGCTTCTTAAAACTGAACACATACCCCATACCCTTACCCAAGTGTTGAGTGTCCCAAAATGGATACACATTTATAAGAGTTCGTTCTCTAGTCTTTCTTAAAAAATTAGGATTTTTTTCTTTCTTTCTTTTACTTTGAGAAAAACTTAACTGAATAGTCATGTGGCTTGTTTCTAGTTATTAATGCCTTATATCATCACACCACATTGGCAGTTTCAAGCAGGCCTTCGATGTGCACTTTACTACAACTTCCAAGAAGATACTTTTTGAGGATTTGTTGCGACTGTTTCTAGTTGCATCTTCACCAAAATCTGCGTCGTTAAGTTTTCCTACATCAGTATCATACTACCAGGTATGTCCTTCAGCACGTAAGGTTGTCTTTCAAATTTGATACATGCTAGGTTGCATGATAAATTGAATATCTGTTTTTCTTTGAAATTCGTGGAACTTAATACAAGTTTTCTTTGTAATTCCTTTTTTGTATGTTTGAAATAGTTCTCCTTTTCTTGTCATCGTGGAATTTATTAGCCATGAGTTGCTGATAAAAAATAAAAAATTTAAATAATAGCTATGACTATGAGTTGGTGCATAGTTAAAAAATTTAAAAAAAAAATAAAAAATAAAACCTTCTTAGTTGACCAATCAAATCATCTTAGTTGCGTTGATATCATCATAAGTGGATGGTCTGAAGAACTAGATCTCTATCACTTTTTGTGCTGGAAGGGGTGGCTATCAATCAAATTTTGAATAAGATTACAGACGCTCTATTTTCTACCGTTTACTCACAATGGGAGTGGGGCTCACATCTTCAATTGGTGTGGGCCCCAATCCACCCATTTTGCCATTTATGTTTATGAGATGTTGATTGGCATGACGATTTGTAAATTTAAACCATTAATATAGAGCGTGATGATACGGCTTCTTTATTATTGCAATTGTAGCAGCTTCAAGCACATTTTAGTTGACCACCACTTAATACAGGAGAATCTCATAACTGGAACATTTTCTCTGAAGGACAGGATATTAACTTGGAGAAAGGGGAACCATATTTGGATTGGTTGCTAATTTACTGTCATGCCCCAAGCTCCATGACAATGCCGCACACTCATTTAAGTGAGCATGCAAGGCTAAGAGTCCAACACATAACCAACAGCGTAAAATACTCAAATTAAATCCTTAAATATCATAATGCTAAAATCCATAAAAATAGATAATTCTTATCATATGAAATTGTCCACCAAGTCCACTAATATAATCCACTAACCAACATAATAAACCAAGTACTTAAATCATAGTCCTACTCTCGGCACTCCCCCCGAGTAAAAACCCCGAATAGCTCTATTCCCCAGAATCTGAAAAAAAATAAATAAAATAAGGGTAAGCTAGATAGCCCAGTAAATAACCAACCATCACTGCTAGCTGGATCAAGTATACAAAAAAAAAAAAAAATAGTCGATAACCAATAAATATAATTTTTCTACAATTCAATAAATGAACAATTATTTGTAAGATGGTTTCATAGCTAAAAATAAACAATGTACAATACATTTTAATTGAAAAGACACAAGATAATTCAAAGTAAATTCGTCGTTCAAATCGATGGTTCAATAATCAAATGGTTCAATGATTTGATTCACAAAACCCAAGTCTTGGTGACTACGGTCACTTAGCCTGTGACAAGGCCCAGAACCACACATAGGCCAGTGGTAAAGCCCCAAAAGAAACTAGTTTCTGTGCCAATAAATAACCCCCATTGGCTAGGGTCCAAATCATAGTTAGACTAGAGTGATGTTCAAATATTCAAACAATACACAACTTTAAAATAAAAATTCGATATTTTCAGAATAAAACATTTAGTACAATTTTCAGAATAGTTTCACAAAATATTTCAAATAACTTTCATAATAATATTCGATGTTGTTTTATACTTGACCCATATTTTGTTTTAGAGAACATGAAGGCTATAAATAAATATTTATAATTTTAATCGATTCAATGGGAATAAAAATGAACCAACAGTGATAGAAGGTTACTTACTCCAAACGCTTAGAAATAATATTCCAACACTAACTCCAAACACCCAGCTCCACCACTTCAATCACACAAACCTAATAAACAAAACCTCAAATAAATTAATATTTTAATGTTTACATACCCACAAAAGCCCCACCATATTAGATTAATGTATTGCTTTAATATCCAAGTGATTAAACCATTCAACCCAACTTTATAGCCAAACACACCCTTACCCATGATACAAAACTCCATTGTTTCTATTACCCACCCAAAGTTACACTTACACATTGCACCTAATCTCAAACCTAAGTAGGCACCTATAGATCTTCCAAATCCCCTTAATGCATCGATTGTTAAATTCCTCAACATAAACTTAATAATTAACAGTAAAGACAGATTTTACCTTAACTAATGGGTGTCCCAAAATCACCAACGTGCTGCCTCCAATCCCTATTGCAGCCTCACTTGAACCTCTCTTCTCTTTTTTTTTTTTTTCTTTTTCTTTACCTTCTCAAACCCTAGCCGCCTATGGAGCAATTCCCAGCCTTTGTTTTGTTTGTTTTCCAAGACTTAAAGCCACAAACAGGTGGGCTTATTAACCTAATTTCTCAAAGTTACAAATTACCCATCTAAGTAATAGGAAATATAATGCCATCTCATAACTAATTCTTTGATTTAATAAATGACCCATATAAATTAATTTAATTACTAATCTATCCAATAAAATAATCCTACACACAACTTGGGTTTTACATTTACATCTCTGGTTCATTTTTTATGATGGTTTCTCGATATGTTTTATGAGTCTTTCATATGTTCTCTGCACAAACACTAATAACTAATAAGAGTGCAAATTCATTGAAATTGTGTAACTGCCTGTTTATGCTATATGAGAAGAAACTTTTGGTCCAATACCCTTTTTTTGTGTGATGATGAATAGTTTTCGAATGACAGAGGCATGTCCATATGTTCAATTTGCGATATGGTACGAGATTAGATTTTATCATAATTGTGCCTTGGTGATGCCTGCCTAGTAATTTATGTTTAGCCCCTACAAGTAAATTACTCTTAACAGTTTTCTTTTCCTCTATAGGAAGCTTCTGAGGCTGTCACAACTTATAAAACACATGAACAAAGGCTTGTTGATTACATCTCTTTCAGAATACCCGAGGATTCATTCTCAAATATCAGAAATTGCATAGGCATCGCTAGGGGTTTTATGCATGATTTGAGCAGTGTAAAGAAGGGAAATGCCTCACTGGAAGCTGTCTTGTTATCCGTTCCTGATGGCTACCACTGCGTGGATCTCTGTCTATATAAAGTAATGATCTTAAGAGTTTCCATGTTTATGCCGTTAATTTTCATAACTGGTTGTCTATATGACCTTTTGTTGTCGAAAACAGGAAAGTCAAATCATACTATTATTAAACGAATCAACTACCAGTTCTAAAAGCTCCAGTAATGGTTGTATGATGATTGTACAAGTGAGTGACCTTCCCTTTGTATCTATTTCAAGATCCACTGGTCTAAACCGTTGGAATCTGCATGAACTGAAGGTATATTCTTGTTGAGTTTGATAGAGCAACCTGATATACATTGGTTTATTGTGTAACGCCCCGACCCTTCACATGTCATCAATATTGTCCGCTTTGGGCCATGCCCGTACGGATTTGTTCTTCCCAGTGGGTCACCCATCCTAGAACTACTCCAGCCTAAGCACGCTTAACTGGGGAGTTCTAATAGGGATTTCACCACCCGGGAAAAGGCCTCGATGCTATATAAGGGTCTAGGTTTTTACTTTTATAGCCCAGGAACTCCCTCTCCATTCCCGATGTGGGACACCAGGGCCTTACAATCACCCCCCTTAGGGCTGCATGTCCCCGTGCAGTAGCCTGCCAGCTCACAAGCCCGCCCACATACACCGAGAGACGCCAGGGGCCCACACTCGGTACTCCGGAGAGTCGGCTCTGATACCATTTGTAACGTCCCGACCCTTCACATGTCATCAATATTGTCCGCTTTGGGCCATGCCTGTACGGATTTGTTCTTCCCAGTGGGTCACCCATCCTAGAACTACTCCAGCCTAAGCACGCTTAACTGGGGAGTTCTAATAGGGATTTCACCACCCGGGAAAAGGCCTCGATGCTATATAAGGGTCTAGGTTTTTACTTTTATAGCCCAGGAACTCCCTCTCCATTCCCGATGTGGGACACCAGGGCCTTACATATTGTGCTTGCAAAAGCTATTAGTTTTGTTGTGTTGGCATGTCTCTGAAATTCTACTATCTATGAAATTGAACTTCTGCTTCTCCTCACATGCAATTTTGTTTGTGTTGTATCTTTAAAACACATCTGATGAATTTATACAGCATAAAAAGTTGTAGGTTAAAATTTGTAACAAGGAAGGACTAAAGGCAAGTTCCATTGCACTTACTGCACTTGCAGAGTATACCGATAAGTAATAGCTCCTCCACAAAGGCATATCAACCTTGTGAATAAATTTTTCTTCCCTCCTTGAAGGTTTCTTGAATAAAAAGGCTAGTAGTTATATAGAAAGATAACAAAAATAAGGAAGAAGCATTCAAATGGTAATTGACACTTAAAGAAAGAATACCATTCGGCGAAGATCAAGTCTTTCTCATGAAAAGTTTCTTGGGATTTTTCTTGATACATTTTTATTCTCTTGATTGATCTCCTGCAAACATAATTTGCATGGTTTATTGGTTCTTAGTTGGAGATCAGTTCTCAGATGGTTGGCTGGAAGGACACCTCAAAAAGTGTTTTTGACGTATGGACAAAGGTAAAATAATAATCTGTTAAACTGTTTAATTTTCATTTTTGGCATTATCAATTTGCATATAAATTCTTTCTTTTTATTACTATTACTATTTTTTTTTTCTGGATAGATTTTTCAAAAGAGAAAAGTAAAACGAGAAAGGAAGACAGCTAGTGGCTGCAGCAGCATCTCCAATGAATTTGACTTTCTGCACTCCATGATTTCTAACCTGTAGGTTAAGAACTCCAGTTAAAACTTTCATTTTTTCTTTCATCATTTCTAGTGAAAGGTATCTATCTTGACTGTTCAATGATTGCCAACTATCCAACGATGACTACAATTTAATTTTAGATGGGATCCATGAAAATAGTTTGCAACTTCACTATCATGATCCAGTTATGCGAAAGACTGTAAGTCATAATTGCAATAAAAACCTTTTGTGCTATGAAATCTGATACGGACCCATAAACTAGCTTCCCTTTGACAAATAGGACTTGTGACAACTGACGGCATGTAATTCGGACCCATAGGTTGGGAGTTAGAGCTGAATACGCCTTAAACTTAGTTGAAAGAGGGCATTCTGGGGGCGAAAATTCAAAACAGCCCCCGAACCACCATGTGGCTCTCATGGACAGCTTCCCCTTGACAAATAGGACTTGTGACAATTGACGGAATGTAATTAGGACGCGTAGGCTTGGAGTTAGACCCGAAAACGCCTTAAACTTGGTCGAAAAAGGGCGTTTCGGGGTCGAAAATTCAAAACAGTCCCCAAACCACCGTGTGGCTCTCACGGACAGCTTCCCCTTGACAAATAGGACTTGTGACAACTGACAACATGTAATTCGGGCTCATAGGTTAGAAGTTAGAACCAAATACGCCTTAAACTTAGTCGAAAGAGGGCTTTCCAGGGGTGAAAATTCAAAACAGCCCCCGAACCACGGTGTGGCTCTCACGGACAGGTTCCCTATGAAAAATAGCGACCCCGGTCTTTTTCTTTTAGATTGTTGTATCCGGACTTGAGTTCCGTGGATCCAGGCATTTTGTATTGTTGTTGTTGTCCTTTAATTCTTTATTTTTGAGTTTTGGGTTGAGTTGGGCAGGTTTGTTACAGGTTGGTTGGGTTGGAAACCAAGTGTTGCTGTCCAGATTTTGGACCTTCGTTCGAGCGAGGAGTTGGTCGCTCGAGCGAGCTGTTGTTTTTGTTCTTCGCTCGAGCCAGGGTTTGGTCGCTCGAGCGAGAGTCTGTGTCTGGGCTTAGGACCTGAGAGATGTGTTTCTTGGCTCAAGCGAGCATTTCTTCGCTCGAGCGAGCGAGGTGTATGTTTTCGAGTTCTTCGCTCGAGCGAGCATTTTGTCGCTCGAGCGAGCTTCTGGGTTGCAGACCTGAAGCATCGAGTTTTTGGCTCGAGCGAGCTTTTCTTCGCTCGAGCGTGGATTTCTTGTGTCTGGTCGCTCGAGCGACCATGTCTTCGCTCGAGCGAGCCTGTTCAGTTTAAATAGGCAGCAGCGGGGTTTTTAATCAGTTTTCTATCTCTTTTTGTTTCCAAACCCTAGGTTCGACCCTTCTCTCTCCCTACACACCTTCTACCCTAGGTTTCATCTAGTATTAGGGTGTTTCTACCCTAGATCCTATATTAAAAAGTTAGAGTGGGTCGAGGGCTTCAGTTTAATCTGAACAATTTGGGTTTTGGAGCACTTTGGAGTTTGGGTCTTCATCTTCGTCTTCTCTTTTGGATTATTTCTTCGAGGTAGGGATCTCCTACTCCAATGTATACGTTTTGTTCTAAGTTTTAGCATTTTAATATGTTGGGGGTAGTTTGGTAATTTTGGGAAAAACCTTAGTTGTTGTATTAAATTGAATTGTATGTTTAATTTAAGGAAAATTAGGGAAAATTAGTTGAATTCACGAAATATGGGGAATTATTGATTAAATGGGGTAGTTGGTTAATTTTAATCATATGCCTATTGAATTGTTGATTTAGTTATTTTCTGTTTAGAGATAACTGTTTTGGGCTATCGGTGGAGGATAGTCATGATTGTTGTAGACATTGCATGTGGATTAGGGATAACTGGAACTAATCACATTGGTTTAGTCATTAACTTTGACTGTTGAATTAATACAGACATTAAATGTATTGATTGTGTGTTGTATATGTTATGTGTTTACATGCATTGCATTGTTTGGGAGGAGATAGGGGATGTACTCCACGGTTTAGGGGAAGATAGGTGATGGACCTCTAAACCGGATTTTGTTTGGGAGGAGATAGGGGATGGACTCCATTAGCATCACTATTATGTGTGCTTATTTATATTGAAGTGTTTTATTGATACAGCACTAAAATGTGTATCAATCTGGAAGTATGAAGTGTTTTGATATGAGCCTGAGTCTCATTTGTGTTGTTGATATTGGACGTAATGTGAATATGCTATATAGCTCACAGTTGTAAGTTTGGTCAGGTTCTGAGCCATATTGATAATAATGGAAATTGATAAGTGTCATAGACATTAGTGTCTTAAGACTGTATGTTGATATAATTGATTATCATGCTTAACCAACTATTGAATGCTAGGACTTTATTCAAGGCTTATATTTGGTTTAGTATTTTCCTACTGGGCTGTGGCTCACCCTTTATGGGAACATCATTTTCAGGTTCAGGTGATAAGCTACCTCCAAGGACTTAGCTTGGAAGGACTTGGATTTGAAGACTAGATTAGTTTTCTGTTTTTATTTGAATTACATGTAAACATTCAAGCCTAGGGCTTTATTTGTATTTGAGTTAGAACTCATATTTTTGTGTCCAAGTGTTGGCTTGGCAAGATGTAAGCCTGTAGGGCATTTATTATGATGTTACATGTAATGTTTTCATTTCGTAATACTCTGATGATTGAGATAATGCAATGTTTTCTTTTAATAATGCAAGTCATTGTTATATGTTTAATGGGTTATTTTTGAGGGCGTTACAAATAAGACCTGTGACAATAGATGGAATGTAATTCGGACGCATAGGTTGGGAGTTAGAGCCGAAAACGTCTTAAACTTAGACGAAAATGGATGTTCTGAGGGCGAAAATTCAAAATAGCCCCCGAGAGGGGAAAACTTGGGAGTTGGAGACATAGGTTGGGAGTTAAAGTTGAAAATGCCTTAAACTAAACTGAAAAATTGCATTTCGGGAGGGGAAAACTTGGGAGAAACTTGTCTGGACATGCAACATATGATTACGACTATAATTATACAATTTTGAAAACATTATATACATTCGAGTTTTATATAATTTTCTTTTATAATTTGAAATGATAATGTTACTCAATCAATACTAATGGTTAATTTTATTTTTACAGATGGTTTTTGGCGTGGAAATGTGAATGTTCTTTATTTGTGTGTGGAGGACATTGTTTTTTTTTATAATTTGTTATTATGCTGTCCTTTGTTTTTTGTGGATTACTATTGTTTGTACAGATAGCTATTGGCGTCGTACAAATTAGTTTTGGCATAGAACATATTACATTTGGTGTGGTATAGATTACCATTTGACATGGTATTGTGGATATTTCTTTTTTTGTATACGGAAGACATAGTTTTTGTATAATCCTCTGTTTTGTATAGAATTATTATTTTAAATTAGATTATGCTTGGTTTGTATGGAATTTCTATTATATTTTGAATTTGACATTAAAAGTAAAATTTTCTTAGATTGTTATTATTTTGTTTATATACAGGGTACAGGTTGCATAGAATAAATATAGGGCGAAATTAATATAAAACAAAACTGAAGAAAGTTTTTGGTAACTAAACATTTAGTAGCCAAAAAGAATTGAAGTTGTTGACGACGAACCAAATTGGTAGTCAAAAGGAAATCAAGGTTTTTTGGTGACTAAATATTTGGTAGCCAAAAGAAATCAAAGATTTTTGGCGACTAAATAATTAGTAGCCAAAAAAAAAAAAAAAAAAAAACGAAAAATAAATTTTATAAACGTTACCAATGACTGTTTGTTTTTATAAATGTGATGTAATTTGGATGGTTTCTTTAGGGATGATGTAATGTGGATGTAAATTTGATTTTGGTAATCAATGTATGTGTAGATTATTGATGTGTAAGGTTGTAAATTTGATTTTGGATGCCGATCTATTCGGCATAAAATGCATCCATATTGCAAGAGTACAGAACAATTGATTGCACAAATGATTGTGAGATTGGAACATTGCCTAGTGCCTAATAGATTCACTATGATTTGATTGTACACAATATTGAAGCAAATTATACAAGGATGCCAAACTTTGGCATGTTTTTTTTTTTTTTTGTTTGTCATGGCCATGGGCTCCAAAATGATTGGCTAATTGATTGGTGTTATCACTTTTTTTGCAAGAATTGATTGACTAATGGGTCCCCAATCAATTTTCAAATCTATTGGAAAATGCACTGCCTTGATAGAAATCAATTGGCCAATCCATTGGCCATAATCCAAATAAAAGCTAAAACCCAAAATCTTGAGTGTTTAGTCAGGCTATGGGCTTCCAAATTAGATTTTTTATAATGACAAGGTTTGAAGTTAACAAATTGTATCATTCACAATCTCCTCATAAATTACTATTCAATACATTAAAACATCAAGCAAAATACATCATATTTCAAACATCAAGCAACTTATTCTCATTGACAATTTTCAAAAATTTAGAAGAAGAAAAAAAAAAAAGAAAAAAAGAAAAGGCAATATACTACCATATTTCAAACAATAAACAACCTGGTGAGGTCATATTCACCAAAACACCAACCATAAGAATTTTTTTATACACAAAACATATCATACTAAACTCCCAAAAGTAAGCAAAAAGTGTTCATAAACAAATTGGGACAACCACAAAACCCATACCATAACATATTCAACTATCAATTTAGTCTTAAGCATAGTAAAACAATGAAAAGGCCAAGGTCAAGGCTCCTTAGAAAATTCATCTCCGTCTTCAACATCTTCTGTTCCCGACTCTTCTTCGTCTCCCTCATCATTATCATCTTCATCTCTTCCCAACTCTTCTTCGTGTCCCTCATCCTTACCTTGTCCTCCATCCTCGTGAGGGGTATCTACATTTTTTTTGTCAATTCATTCAATGTTACTTACACAGATTTTAGATCATTCTTTTCTTTCTCCTACATCTCTTCTGAAATTCTCAAACTTGAATGTCGTCCTCCTTAAACTTCAAACCAACATGCAACTCTTCCATCTTTGAGTTTAAGCTCACCATATCCAATCTGGTAGCAGATACAGTTGCTTCCAAATGCTTGATCATAGCATCTGTGTGAAAAACAAGAAGCAAGTCTATTAATAAAAATTCAGATTAGAAGCCAATTGCTATTATCATGTGATAAGACTTACAACTCCTAGACACTAACCCACTAAAAAAACACTTCAAGCACATGAGTATAGAAGTATACCTCTGTTTCCAATTGGAATAGCTTATGTAAAACTCCAAATGCATTAAAATTCATTAAATAAATCATTAAGTTAAATGTGTGATATTACTACTATCACTAATATAAGAAAAGCGTGGTGGCAGCAACAACAAACTGGTAATAGAAACCGAGCTCAATTCAACTCACTCAGCACTCCTTATTGTTACAACAACTGTTCAGATTGTCTTCAAATGTTAATGATATTATGACAACCCATATTTTGGTCAAATCTATTAATTTCTCAAATAAGGAAAGGTGGTCACGTGAGGCATGGACCTCGGCTGCACCTTACTCTAGGCAAGATGTGAACCATTAGGTATGTTAACCTCAAAGTGTTTTCATGCAGCTTTTTTAGGATGCAAGCTTTAATTTGCTACTCATTAATACATTATTTCAATGAATTGGTCTTGAACCATAGTAATTTGAGTCCTGATGGGGTAGGCAGTCCAGAAACAAACCATAAACAGAAGCAGTCAATGAAGCCGCTACCTTTTTCCTCAATGACATTGGTAGCTTTGCACTGTTCATCTCTTAAATATTTCTCCCTCTCCTCTTTTTCAATGCTGAGTTCTTTCAACTCTCTTTTGCCTACATTTAGAATTCAAACACATTTCATAACTCTAAAAAGAAGTGAAACAAATGGAAATACCTGGTTCTTTGCTTACAAATTTATGATAAGCTTCTGTTTGGCAGCATCAACAGTTCCTATTGTTGGAAATTATCTGAAAACTTTTTATGATATAGGAAATAAGGATAACTTACAATTTCCAACAGTTTCCACTGAAGACTCAAATCTCAAAGACAACGTCTTCATTTGGTTGTGCAAATTATCAAGAGCTGCTGCACTGGATAGCTTATCTTCAAAAAATTCCTTGTCTTTCTCAGCTGGTAAAGCAGATGTAGAATACTTACAACTTTGAAAAATATCATAAAGCCAGTTGTCGGAAAGTTGAATAAACTAAAGAATACCTACCATCATGAACCTCTTTGTGCCAACACAGTTTTTTTTTAGTCAGGCATTTTTTTCAAACAGTTAAGAGGACCCTTAATATCAGATAACATTTACAGACTACCATCTATTACATATATACAGATATACATAACATGTATATATTGATGAGAATTAAATATATAGGAGAGGCTGAAATGTCCAATTGAAATTAAACTAATTTGAATCAAATTGAATATTTAAAGGACAAAATTAAAATTAGAGGTTGAAAGTGGCATGAACTTATTTTAGGAAGCATAAATGTATTTTATCTGGAAAACAAATTAACAACTTTTAGGTTCAAGATACTTACATGGTCCAGTAGGAGATTTCCATGCCTTTCTTCCATCTTCCTTACCTGCAACGACAGATAAGAGCAATGATCCAAATCCAAAAACAATTTCAAAATGGGAACAACAAAAAAGTGCTAGAAACAATTGCATGTTCTAAAATTACTATTAGATGATTCACTAACCTACTTCCTGTAAGTCTCTGTTTGAGTTTTCAACACATGGTACTATTACAAAATTCATGAAGCTTTGGATAGTTAGCTAAATTGATGCAAAAAAATTCCTATGTATTCATTCTAGACACAAAAGAGGAGAGATTATGAGGGAGTAGGAGAAAGCATTGAAGTAGCAAAAAATGGGAAACTCACACAAGGAAAATAGGAAGATTGAAATGACGTTATCTATATAAAAAAAATGCAAAAGAATAATTTAAAACAGAAGGGCAAAAAAGCCCAAAAAGGCTGTTCACACCAACTGTATAGACAAAACAAATCACCATCAAAGAAATTCATGCAATTGTAGTCAAACTCACATAAAAATCACAAAGATCACAAACTCACATAAAATTATAGTCAATTTGGTTTGAAATTCATGAAATCACCAAATGTTCATAATGTGAATAGCATCAAATTCTATAACTAAATTGTTAGGTCCTATCTTGTCAAAACCCGCGAACAAACTTATTGATTGAGTTGTAATTTTTTGTGCATTTTTGTCTTCCTCGCTCGAGCGAAGGACTGCGTCTGGCTTAAAACCTGAAAGAGGTAAATGTACGCTCGAGCAAAGCATTGGTGGCTCGAGCGAAGATCAATGTATGCTCGAGTGAAGATTTGGTGGCTCGAGCGAAGGATTGCGTCCATACAAAAACCTGAAAGAGTTTATTCCTCGCTCGAGTGAAGAGTTCGTGGCTCGAGCGAAGGCACTAGTAGAAATCACGCGAGATAAGCTCCTCGCTCGAGCGAGATAAGCTTCGCTCAAGCGAGCTTCAGAATCCAGATTTCTAAAAGTGATTGGTTTCTTCCAAAACTAGGATTCCTTTTGGTTTTCTATAAGTAGATGGTTTTCTCCTAAAACTATACTGACTTTTCCTAGATGCTATTCAAGAGTCCTAGGGTTTTTGTTTGAAGTTTTCTTCTGAGATTTTTGATAGTTTTCCTTGATGTTCTTGAGAGAGTTCTAAACTTATGAATTGAGATTCATACATCAAGGAGTTTGATACTTTATATTCAAGAGAGTTCTCTTCGGTGGCTTCCGAAGATCAAAGACGTAGAGTTTCAAAAGGCGTTTGATTCTATACGTAATCGTTAATTCGACAAGTGAAGTTGTGGAATCAACTTTAGAAGTGATCAATTCCGTGACGAAGGCGTAGTGAAAGAGTTACAGAAGATTCGAGGACAAATTGACTGGGTTGGGTAATTTGTGTATTATCTTTGTAATCTTTCTTTCTTCAGTAGTGGATTGATTAGTGGCGGTTCGCCCGTGGTTTTTGATTACAATTGAAGGTTCTTCAATTGTGGTTTTTCCACGTAAAAATCGTTTGTGTCGATTTATTGTTTATTCCTAAAAACAAACAAACTAAAATCACTCTCGTAAGTGCTTGTTGATTTTAGATTGAGTGTTTTGAATAATTGGGATTTGGAATATTTTAATCTTGATCTAATCACGAATCACTTAGGATTTTCAATTAAGTGGCCCAGGATTGTACTAAAATGCTTACTCAATGTACTCATCCCACACAGTAACTATCACCATCAAAGATCATGTACTTGTTCTTCCTAGCTCTTGCTTCTCTACAGCCTGTCAATGAAAAAAAAAAAAAAAAAAAAAATCATGTTGCTGAAATTGCATCCCATTTTCATGCAAAAACAAAAACTATTAATTGTGAAATAACCATTACCTATCTTCGAAATCACCCAAACTGCCATTTGGACTCATATCCTATCAGCAATGTCACTTTAGATTACCGCAAAACAACAAAATAAAGAGATTCCCACATTAATTTTCTCTCTCATGAAAAACTAAAGTAATAAAAAAGAAAAATAATTGAAGTACTTGTCTATGTCATTTAGAGTATCCTACTTAGTACACCTATGAATACAACAATCATTCCAAAATAGAAAAATGATTCAGTAGAAAAAAATAACTCATTAGAAATCATAATCATAAAGTTCCCTATCCAGAAATGCATACCACAAATTTTTTTTTCAAGTAATGCTAATTTCCCTTTGACTTTGAAGTATATTCCAACATCCCAACATAATAATTTTTTTTCAGAACCGCCTTTAGGCAAAGGTAATTCATTGTTACATATCAAAATAATTTTACTCACATCTGTGGTTACCAGCCTTTAATTTGCATGTGGTTCAAAAAAAAAATTTCCATATATTGAGAAGAACCAAAAAAATACAAAAGACCATTTTTTTAACTCATCAAAAATATCTTTTCCTTGTGGACTCTAGAGCTCCTAAGAGTAATAGCTAAGTTTGTTTCCTCTGAGCCAGTTTTTAGTCAATTGGGTAATGTTTGAGCTGTTGGAAAGCCTAATTTGGTGAGCTACAGAGGTGTAACCAACCATTTTGGCTACTACTCTCTTTGTAATGTCTATGCTTTTGAGGATTTCCAAATGGGATTG
Organism: Camellia japonica; assembly: GCA_030407325.1. NCBI lineage: Eukaryota > Viridiplantae > Streptophyta > Magnoliopsida > Ericales > Theaceae > Camellia > Camellia japonica. The sequence goes on along the minus strand of JAPPVO010000003.1, from coordinate 44,949,768 downwards.
ATTCATCAATCTCCTCTCCTCTAAATATCCCTTAGTAACCCAAGCTGGTACGGTGCGTGGATTAATTTAGACCGAATAGAACCAATGTAAAGGAGTCGGCTTATCAGTTTCACAATTACATGAAACTAAGGCAGAACAAGTTACTTCCCTTTTCATTTTATTTCTCACGAGGCACTATAAATTACCAAAATGCACAGAATTCAATAAAAAATTGACAGAGAAATGGCAATCATACAGTTTCAGCTTCAGCTTGCATAGCTTTAAATTCTGTCAGCCTCGTCTCCTCTTGCTTTTTCATTACCTCAAACACCTAAACCAGCATCAACACAACACTAGGAGAAGAGAAGGAAAAACAAAAAAAAAAAAAAACAAAAACACCAAAAAAAAAAAAAACACAAAAAAAAAACACAAAAAAAAGACCATTAACAAAATAGAAGTTGAACTTCCAAAACCACCATGGATTTTCTTCACAAAACACACTAATAACAGAGGAGCTCAGCTCTAGCTCCAGAGAACAGCCATGAATGGGATTATGGAACTCGACCGTACCAACTGTAAGAATTTCACAGACTAATAAATTATATATTGATTGATTGATGATATACCTATGGAGAAAGGTATGGTATGTCTTGAAGGAGAAGAAAAGGGTCACACACACACCGTACCAACTGTAAGAATTTCACAGACTAATAAATTATATATTGATTTGATTGATGATATACCTATGGAGAAAGGTATGGTATGTCTTGAAGGAGAAGAAAAGGGTCACACACACACACACACACACACACACACACAGAGATTTTGTAGGGTTTCTCTTAAATGGCGGTTTGTGGCTGCGTTTATATACTGGCCGCTGAAATTTTATAACTAGTTTTACAGTCACAAATAATCCCAGTTGACAAGGCACCATACATGAAGATGAACAAATAGAACAAAGAAGAATCAGAAAGGTAAAAGCCTCTGTTTCATAACAAATAAATTATGCATCCTTATCCACTACTAGCAAAAACAGACAAGCTTCACTATTTAATCAAACAGAAACCCCACTCTTATATCTTCAAACTTCTTACCCCTTTAATAATGAACCAGAAATCATTTTATGCTTTAGGTTTTTATTCTTGGCAATCCCGTTTGACAAAACTCCTTTCAGTTGTATTTATTTTCGCTCTTTTATTTCAGTGAGACTATGAGTGTTTAGATGCGAATCCAACTCGAATTGTGCCTTTCAGAGAAGTTTGTGATGCTAATGCTTTCAAGATTGCCACTTCGCTGATTACGACGGGGATCGAGCTGCCCGGTCAGATCGCGGGGGTCGAGGGGGCAGCGCCCCTTGGCGGGCCCG
>JAPPVO010000003.1:44662871-44948323 GCA_030407325.1 Camellia japonica | reverse complement strand
GGGTGCACCTGAACCCCAATCTCAAACCCGAGAACCCACTACTTCTGAGTTGATGGGAATGATAAAAGATCTTCAAAGAACTGTGACCGATCTGGCCTCCGAGACATTGGCTCCATCACGACCACACCACATGCTGGGAATTTCATGTCAAAAGGCCCCCTAGTCTTGGGGCTGGGCATTTGAGGAAGGCCAATCCCTTGGCAAAGTGGAGGCGAGTGAAAAAAAAGGTAGGGGCGGGCATGGATCCCCATGAACATCTTCTGTTGGCTGTTGAGGCTTTGAAAGCCGAGGGACTGAACAAAGAGCAAGTCCTCGCAGTTGTTACAAAAACTGTAGATGACACTTTCGCCACTCAAGTTAGGGGCAATTTGAATCAAAGGGCAAGTCGGGAGAAGGGCCATCATACCAGAGACGATCCTGCTAGCTCTAATCCTCCACTTAGAAGAGATCAGCAAACAGGCCAGCACCTGCCAATCCCTTTGCTGGTGCGCCTAGCAAAAATCCACAAACCTTGAAGTACCAACCCCGAGGTCGGAGGGTCTTCCATGCCCTCCACATGCCTTTGTCCAAAGCTTTCCAAATCCTTGTTGGACAAGGCCATCTCAAACCCGTTGAGCCTCGGCCTCTCCCGAACCCTCTTCCGGCTACGCATGATGCTACCCAGTAGTACTGCGCATACCATCAGCAAACTGGCCATACTACCGACAACTGCTTCCGTCTTCGCCATGAAGTACAGGATCTGTTTGACAATGGGTTGTCCTCTCTGCCAGCTCTGCAAAGTCTATCAGCACTAGATCGGTGAACTTGGGGGGATAATGTGATGTATCGAGGGATGAACCACCTGCGGGCAGCGCTCGTTTACTCCAAATACGCAGGAATGGCATGCACTGTTTTGAGCAACATGCAAATGACCAGTTTTGCTACCATTCTGACTTGGGTATTGAGTCAGTCGTGTTGTCTTGTTTTGAGTCCGTCCCTTTTGTTTTGAGTCAGTCTTTCATACTGATCAGTAGGGTCTGTCTTGTTGTATCGAGTCAGTCCTGTTGTACAAAGGTCGGGTGATTCCAGGGGGTGTTACCTCGGGCGTCACCATTTTGTTTCGCGTTTTGTCTTTTCGTTTTGTCTTGAGTCTGTTTCTGTTCTACGTGGAGCCAGTTACATCAGATTCTGAATGAAACAGCAGTGGTTTTTCACGCTTTTGTGCTTGCTTCTTCTGCCTTGTGCCAGTTATGCCAGAGAGTTTGAACGAAACGACAATACTTTTTGCCTACTTTTCTGTGCCTCGAACTCATTGCATTGACCTAAGTTTTTCAAAACTTTTGAACACTGCGGTGAAAACGAAGAGGAAGGAATTCCTCGGTTTTGCAAAATTTTGATCAATTGAGAGAAAGAGAGGCGTGCTAAGCCCTTAATGAATGAATCATGCTTGTTATTGTGGAGTGCTGGGAAGGAATCCTGGCTTGATCCAGATTGGTTCTACACTGTCTTCAACACGAGCGTTTGTCGCTTTCTTAAAAACTTTCAAAAAAATGTTTTGTGCGGTCCTACGAAGACCTGTAGGGAATCGCTCTTGAGATTGTGCAGCCTAGGATCGCTCTCAGCCTCGAGACTCAACCCCTTCGCTTCCAAACCTTGAACTTGAATTCAGAAGGTTCAACGGTCAACTACGAGTGAGGCCTGTGTGCCAGATTTAAAGCAGCCCTCGAAAGGGGCCAGGAAAGTTGGATCAAGAAGATCAGAAGATCAGAAGAAGCTTGCAAAGCTAAAACAGAAGTACCCTTCGAACTAGGGGCAAAGATGTCAGATGTGCTCGAACAGCCGAAGATGAGTCCTCTTGCAAATCAACAGCCACTCTCCTGGAATACAGATGGCTTCAAAACCCTACAATCATTTGGCATGGACCTGTTACACTTTTACCCTTTGAGAGGCTCGCTGGGCGAAAAACCCGGAAAAGTTGACCCAGGCAAAAGTTAGAGCAAGAAAAGATTATACAAAAAAGAAAAAAGAAAAAGAAAAAAAGAAAAGAAAAAAAGAAAAAAAAAAAAAAAGAAAAGAAAAAAAAAAGAAAAAAAGAGAAGAAAAGAAATGCAAAGCTCGCAAGGTTGAAAACCTGCAACAGGCGCCTTGGCAAAAGTTAGAGCATAAAAAGGAGAGGTTAAATACCCGAGTGTACCTTAACCCCGACTACGTAAGGCTTGATTCCCATGTTTGGGATACGTAGGCAACTTCATTCTGAAGTCCAGCCGTAAAACACTTCATTTGATTGTGTCCATGCGATGGTTCTGGTCATCTTTGTCTTCTCTGTATCTGAGGATTTGGTTGTGTTCGTCACTCTGAGGACTGACTACAATGCGCTGGCGGTGCCATTCAAACAAGGGGCAACTTTCCGTTGCCATGCAGTTCTCTTCAAGCACGAGGCAATTTTTCCTTCGAATCTGAGGTTGTGCATCTCGAGAGTGGGTTCTATGCTCGTTGAGCAGTGGCCGTTTGCAAAAATAGTTTTTGAGAATTTTTACTGAGGTTGACTAATTTCCTCGAAAATTGTTTCATCTTTTCCAAAACGGGACCATTTCTGGACCCAAAAAGGAAAATTTTCAGTACTCATAGCCTGACTTGCATGATTTCAAATCAAAAATCGAACAAGCATGTTAATCTAACTCTCATTTTGGTTAAAATTGTTTTAGTAGAAAATCAAAACAAAAATGGTCAAAATAATGAACTAGGGGCACAGTTGAGTCAGGTGTTCTGTCTTTTCCCCTTGTCAAAATACTTGCTAAAAAGGGCACTCTACTTGCCGGAAAGGGCACCGTATTCGCTAGAAAAGGGCACAACAAAGGGCTGAAGCTCTCTCACCCTCCAAGCAACGAAGTATCAAGCCAGTGCGAAGCACGAACTGGAATGGGGCAAGATTTCCACTCCATCATCTGGACAGATCTTATCACGTCCAAACTCCCCAGCAAAGCATCATCAACCGATGTTAGCTGCAGATTTGCTCACACTCAGTTGTAGCGCAACCCTTCTATGGGAGGAATTTACTAGCTGTGAACGGAAGAAAGAGAATCTAGCAGCATGCTAGGGGCAAGAGCCCGCAACTCCCTGTTTATCCATCAACCACCTAGGGAGGATTGAAAAATGAGAGATTGAAGAATAGAGAGATGTGCGATGAGAGAAAAAATGAGAAAGGGCTTTTTCAGAAAACAAGAGATTGAGTGCCCGAGCGATGTGAGAGACACAAATAAGAAAGGGTGGGAAACAATACCCTGAAACAGGCTCCCTGTATACATCTGTGTGTCGTGTCTTTTGTTTTGTTTGTCTCGATTCCTGCTTTGGTCGTCCGTCCCGAGTGTGTCTCGTTGTGTTTAGGTCGTTTACCTTTTGTTTTTTTTTTTTGTTGTTGGGACGTTTTGGCTGTGGTCAGTTGTGGTTCAATACCTGGTGAGAATCCTTTTCTCATTTTCAAAAGAAAAAATCAATCCTGTGCTCAGAGTGCTTGTGCCATTCTCCACATTTTGCAAAACAGAATGGTTCTTCATCAAAGCCGCAGGTTTCAACCCAGGTCATGTTAGAACAGTAAAACCGGATCTATCTGAAGCTATTTAGGTTCCGGACTGTAAAGCAAAAGAAAGAGAAAAATTTGGAGCATCTTAGCATGTTTCAACCTTAGCAGAATCCGAGACTGCATTCCAGGTGCACCTTCTCAGGCCTCGCCATTTTCTCTGGAGTATGAGTGTATCTCAACCCCAAGTGTAAGCCTTGCTTCAGTCCGAATGGCAGTCCAAGCAACACCCGAGGGTTTTACATACATGTTATCTCTCGCCAATATGAACAGGGTGTGCCCTTTTTGAGCTGAGTGTGTTGCAAAGTCCTCTAAAGGGCAAATCAGAGGCACCAGAGTACATATTTGATGATCCTCTATTGCATAGATGTGAACTTTCATATACAACTGTTGTTGCATTGCGTGCCGCGCATCGTTATGATTCTTGCATAGAATATGCTTGCTTTCAATATTGCATCAATTGTGCTTCCATACTTGCATAGAAAATGCCCGTATCTTTTGCATAGAAAATGCCTCCATACTTGCATAGAAGATGCATTTTATCGCACTGTTCTGTGCAGTTTATCATTCGCGCTATTTTGTGCACCTCAATCGCACTGTTCTGTGCAGTTTATCATTCGCGCTATTTTGCGCACCTCAATCGCACTGTTTTGTGCAGTTTATCATCCGCGCTATCTTGCGCAGTTTGCATTCGCGCTATTTTGCGCATCGCACTGTTTTGTGCAGTTTATCATTCGCGCTATTTTGCGCACCTCAATCGCACTGTTTTGTGCATGTTATCATTCGCGCTATTTTGCGCATCGCACTGTCTTGTGCACTTTCACATTTCTAATCACTCGCGCTTTCTTGCGCATTGCACTGTTTTGTGCAGTTTACACTCGCGCTGTTTAGCGTATCGCACTATTTTGTGCAGTTTACACTCGCGCTTTTTAGCGTATCGCACTGTTTTGTGCAATTTACTTTTGCGCTTTCTTGCGCATCGCGCTGTTTTGTGCATTACATTGTATCATTCGCGCTATCTTGCGCATCCCACCTGCACTTGTTAGTGCATTGCATTTCATTTCGCGCTATTTTGCGCATCGCACTGTTTTGTGCGCCTCTTGCATTGTGTATGCATTTTATCGCGCTATCTCTGCGCACACCTTATTTGTTCGCACTATTTTGTGCATTGTATCATTCGCGCTATCTTGCGCGTCCCACTGCACCTGTTAGGCATTACATTTCACTCGCGCTATTTTGCGCATCGCCTATTTTGGGCACATTTTTGCATTGTGCATGCTTTTATCGTGCTATCTTGCGCACTTTACCTGTATCACACTGCTTTATATGCATTCACCCCTCACTCACACTTGTCCTTGTGCACTCTCCGGTCTAGGAGACCTTAAATCCTCTAAAGGTGCAATTTCCTTGGTATTTTTCCTGAACGACTTTCGATGGTCTGGTATAGCCACCTGCCTGTGTTTGCGTGAGTTCCTAGGAGACCACTGAGACGGTGGAAACTAGAGTTCGAATGGCTCGTGCCTAAACGCAAAGGTTCGGAATTTCCGGGACTAAAGTCTGGTTTAAATACCCAGGGATATATCCTCGGCTTGAAATCTGTATGGCAGCCCCATAGATTGAGATAGCATCTGTATGCACCTCAATTCTGGATACTAATCCAACCTAGTCTTCACCCTGTCACCCTGTTGGAATAGGGAAAGCTACGACCATAGTCAGGGAGAAAAGTAGTACCTGCGGTTCAATCAAGAAGAGCGAGAGATCCCCAGCAGCATGAGGTAAGTCATTGCCAATTACCCCTGTAGTTACCTTTACCTCTTAGCTATTACATTGCATTTTAGCCACAAACATTACAGTGTTTGCATGAATCCTCAATTTTCCAAACCGGCTTCGCGTAGCGTGTAAGTCCAATTTTTCAAACCGGCTTCGCGTAGCGTATAAGTCCAATCTTCAAACCGGCTTCGCGTAGCGTATAAGTCCAATTTCAAAAATCGGCTTCGCGTAGCGTGTAAGTCCAATTATCAAAATCTTTCTGCCTATCATTTTGTATCCTGTCCCTGACTACGCTGGTTTGATTCCTTGCAAAAGATACGTAGGCAGCCTGCGGGCACAACCATTTATTTATCTATATTTTGTTGTTTGTCCAAGTCCTCGGCCTTGTCAAAAATGGGTCGTCTCTCGGGCTTTGACTTCACTCCCGTCACTTGTGACTTCCGAGTTCTATCAAAGAGGGGCAACTGTAAGACACCCCATTTTTGACCGTCCATAAAACTTGGACGCGACTGATGGTTTGCTCGGTGATGAAAGATGTGCAGGGCAAAGGTTCAATTTCTTGGCAAAAAGAGAGTCAAACCTCACTTCATTCATACCCCTTTTGGACCAAAACAATCTTGATCAAAAGATTTTAGATTTTAAAACCCTCTCTTTCAAAACATTTTGAAAATAAAGTTTTTACGATATTCCGAGGCTCGTATTTTGTCAATGTTACGCTTTTCGGTAAACCGAGCAAGGACAAAGTGGGAATGAATGAAAGAGAGATGAAATCTTTGAAAAATCTTTCAAAAACACCTTACTTAGGGGTTTGGAGTTGAAGAAAGGAGAGAAGAGAGAAGAAAACTAGTTGGGAGAAATTCGGCATGAATCCGGTTTGGACCGAATCTGCGCGCTTCACGGAACTGGCATAACTTTTTCCACAGGAGGAATTTTGATGCGAGGTCGGCGCCTTGGAATCTAACTTTTGGGGCTTCAAAGTGGCCACATGGAGGCCAGCAATTGTTCTGGCCGGCCACCTGAATTTGGTCAAAAGTGATTTAGCATGAATCTGGAAAGAGAGAAAACACTGCGTGGCTCCGCCAAAATGGGCATAACTTTTTTCACAAGAGGAATTTTAATGCAAGGTTTGTGGCATTGGAAAGCTAACTTCCGGGGCTTCATTTTTCACTCAAGAATCTCCTATGTCCAAGTCCGGGTGGAGGAGATATGGTTGGTTGAACTCCGGTTGGACAGAATCTGCGCGGCTTCACGGAAACTGGCATAACTTTTTTCACAGGAGGAATTTTAATGCAAGGTTTGCGGCATTGGAAGCTAACTTCTGGGACTTCATCATCGTAGGAGGTGGCCGGCCACTTTTGACCCTTCTGACCTGGCCGGCCGGCCAGGTAAAGAGCCGGCCGGCCACCTGCAACAAAATACCTAGCCGGCCAATGATCCCCCTCAATGTGCACTTTACAGCGTGTATAGCTGTTTTCCCCCCCAAAAATATCTCTATCCGGGGGACCCTTTTGGAGGGAAATATGGCTCATTTCCCTTCACTTTTGCCTTGATTCTCCTCTCCCTCCTCCCTTGTCTATATAGAGGGCCTCCCAACTCTAGAGAAGGGGTTACAAGAATTGGTTTGAACATATACATACATATCATTCCATTTCCTTCAAGTTTAGGCTCCATTTCATCATCATCTTCAAGCTCTACCATCACTACTCACTCCATTCCAGCAGCAAAGGGAAGGAATTCCAGCAGCTTAGAGTCATCAAATTTGGTCCAAGAAGTAATCAAAGTATTGGTCTTCAAGGGTAAGTAGACTTTCCCCCTTTTGTAGCCCATTTTTGCACCAATTTCTTAGCCTATTTTCTTACTATTTTGGGCTCTGACCCTAACTGAAACTAGGCTTTTTTTGAGCCATTCTTCATTTTTGATCAAGGGCTCAACCCTGTTTGAGCCCTCCATTTGGTACTTGCTTCAATGCCCCTTGGTATGTCACATTTTTGCATGAAATTTCTAGTCTATGAGTGATCTGTTTTCGAGCATAATGTAAACTGTAAGAGGGCCTATTTTGAGCCCCTCTTCAACATTGAAGAGGGCTCAAACCCTGTTTGGGCCCCCTATCTTGCACTTGCTTTCATAATCTCTCCTATTTACCGTAAATTTGCCATGATTTGTTTTGGCCTATATTAAATTGTTTTGGAGCATGTCATGAACTGTGAGTAAGCTTATTTTGTGTCCCTCTACAAAATTTTAGAAGGGATCAACCTTGTTTGGGGCCTCCATGTTATACCTACCATTATACCCCTCTTTGGCCCCCTTTTTTGCATGCCCTTTTAGGCTTATCTAGCTTCTGTTTTCGGCCATCATCAGAACTGGAAATGGTCATATTTTGACCCCCTGGATATATTTCATGAAGGGTCTTTGCTTTTTTGATGAATGTTTGGCCTACTTCATGTTATACCCTCTTGTGGCCTATTTCTTGCATGGCATTTTTGGCATGTTTGCATACTGATTTGGGGGATGTCATCTACTGTAAATGTCCATATTTTTGGTCCCCCTTCAGTATTGTAGAAGGGTATTTTTCCATTTGGGCTTTGCATCTACACTTGCTTCATTGCCTCCCTTGCGGAGCCATTTTTTGTATGGCATTTTTTGCCCTATCTGTGCTTGCTGTTTGGCCTTGTTTTAGACTGTAAAATGCTTTTTTTTGGGCTGCCTTGCTACTGTATTTTCGTTCTATGTCCATATTGTGCATGCATTGCATGGCTATAGGCCATTTCGGTGCCTAAATTCGCATTTCGGGACCATTCCTTGCATTTGGTGTCATTTCGCCATCTTTCGGGACTGTTTTCCCCAGTATTTCAGTGCTGAATTCCATTGGCATGTTCATATCATTTTCTATGTCATTTCATGCCTTAATGCCATTGCCTCGGTTTGCGTGCCCGTGTGCACGCATTTCGAGGCACCTCATTTTTCATCCATCGGCCTCTTATGTGAGTGTGGCTGAGGCTCACTCATGTTAGTGTAAGTCCATTTTGCATTCTGTATGCCATTTTAGTCTCATTGCATCGTGTATGCCATTGCCTCGGTTTGCGTGCCCGTGTGCACGCATTTCGAGGCACCTCATTTTTCATCCATCGGCCTCTTATGTGAGTGTGGCTGAGGCTCACTCATGTTAGTGTAAGTCCATTTTGCATTCTGTATGCCATTTTAGTCTCATTGCATCCGTATGCCATTTTCTCGGTTTGCATGCCCGTGTGCACGCATTTCGAAACATCTTATTTTCATCTAATGGTCTCCTGTGTGAGTGTGGCTGAGGCTCACTCATGTTGGTGTAAACCCATTATTGCATTCCATGCCATTTCATCCGTAGCATTGTGTATGCCCGGTTGTACATTACCTCGTATAGCGTGTATGTCATTCCATGACATTGTGTATGTTAGGATTGCATATTAGCTGCATTTCATGCATGTCATGCATATTGCATCGTGTTCGGGATAGGAGTTAGCCCGGGCACGGGAAACGAGACGTTTCGCACTCCGAGCGACGGAACGGTCTCAATTCCCAAGTCACCGACGCTCTGGATTATCCATGATGGAGTTAGGTTTTGTTATAGCATTCATACGTATTCATCCTATATTGAGTTGTGCAATTCAACTCCTCGGCTATCATGCATCGATATACGTGATTGGTGGCCCGAGGATCGAGGCATGCATATATTTGTGGAATACATTGCTATGCCCCTTTCCTGCTCTCTGTTGCAGCAAAATAGAGAATCAGCAACTTTTCAGAGTCTGGCACGCCTTTCGAGAAACATTGCAAAACAGAGGCTAAATTGGGCATCCCAGTGGATTTCCGCGTAAGGCAGCCCAAACTTGCAAGATTCATCAGAATCAAGGCAGCCCCTGGCTTGCATGCCAGTTTACAGTTTTTCTTAGTTAATTTGTTAATTAATTAGGAATCTGTATATTATTCGGACTGTATTATTCTTTCATTTGGGACTGTATTATTATTTATTCGGACCCTCTGCGCGAGGGCATAATTGTAATAAGTGTGGGTGAGTGTGATGTATGTCTTCCAACCCCACATCTTTCTTCCCTTTTATTTACCTGCTTATGATGGTTAGATTAGGGCATGTTTCAATTAGCATACAGTATGACAGCATGTTTGCATCATTCATCTGTTTTGCACGCACCGGGCTTGGCACATCATACAAACTGCATTTGTATTTCAATTCCAAATTGAATACGTGTTAGCTGTAGCATTCCATATGCCATGTTTAGAATAGCCGAGCCCGCTATAATTGCATTTTTGCATGTGTTGCATTAGGCAATTCTGTGTATCTAGGATCATGCATTGATTTCTAATCAGTTTCTGTTTTCGGCTTGGAGTACTCGGTGAGTTTTATGCTTTAGCATCCTTGCACGCGTGTGAGTGCTGCCATGAATAGTATGCTTACCATGAGGCTATGTGCTTATGTGATATAACTGCCTTGAATGCCTGTGGGTGGAGGTTGTGTTACTTGGATTGGAGCAACTCATCAAATGTTTGTTTTAAGCCCACTAGATAGTGGCAAAATCATGTTTTCTAAGCCCACCCGAGGGTGGCAAATCCACGTCTTAGCCTACCTGCGGGTAGCACCATCAAACATTTTCAAACAAACAAACATGAAATGTTTTGTTCCAATTCAGGCGGCCCAGTCTATACTTATTTGCTGCGAGCATCACATAGTAACTAGGCTAATAACCGGAATAAGAACTCACAATGTTTTCAAAGTAAGATATCATGGTTAGTAGAGGCGGTCTTTGACCGGGCGAGAGGGGGTGCTCACGAAGTGACCTTCCCCAATCGTACCCAAGTTCCCGAGCCGAGGCAACTTTGGTGATGACGGACACGTGGCCTTTGGCACCGAGTCAGGGTTTCCTAAATTTCCCAAAAATAAAATATTTAGGTGGCGACTCTGTATCTGGCAAAGCAGTCCATGTTTGGCACTTCTTTCAAAAATCTGTTTTCCAAAACGATTTGCCGGATTTGGACTCTTTGGTTCAAGATTAAGAACCGTGACACAAATCGAGTCCGAGCTGTAGCGAGGTCCCCCGCGGGCTTGTTACAGGAGGCAAATTGGCAACAGAGCAGATTTGAAGAATTGATGTTGTTCGACGAAAGGAGGTTAAAGGCATTGTATCATATCCAAGGCTACCAGCGTAGAATTGCTAGGGCTTTTAATAAGAAAGTCAAGTCCAGAAATCTCAAGGAAGGAGACATGGTGCTCAAAGACAACCGAGCCCCCATCCACGACCCCAAGGGCAAGTTCAGACCCAATTGGACTGGTCCTTATATCTTCAAGTCAATATGGTCCGGATGAGCAATTATTCTTATGGATTTTGATGGCCTGGAGTTTTCACAACCGATCAACATGGACAAGTTGAAAAAATATTATCCCTGAAAGGCTCGCTAGGCCGAAAACCCGAAAGGGTGACCTAGGCAAAAGTTAGAGCATAAAAAATTAGAAATAAAGAAAAATTGAGCTCGCAAGGCTGAAACCCCGAAAGGGCAACCTTGGCAAATATTAGAGAGCAAAAGAAGAGCATAAATACTCGAGCGAACCCACACCGAACTACGTAAGGCCTGATTCTCATCTTTGGGATAAATAGGCAACTTCATCCCGAAGTTCGGCCATAACCATTTTTCAACTCAACTGCCTTGTTCATCTGGTTATCCATTATTCTTCACCGTTTGTCGGCTTGGTCGTATTGCTTTCATTTGGGCAGAAAGGTCAGTTACAAGATGAAGCAGTAATGATCAATGCAATTTGGGGGCAGTTATGTTTTTCCAATTTGGGGTTGTACAGTTTAGGATTGATTTCGTGTGTATCCAGTGGTGACCATTTCCGAAAATGGGTTTGAAAAGTTTCTCAAAATTTTACTTTTTACAACACAAAAGGAGACTTTTCAATACTCATCTTAATTTTATTGATTTTAACACAAGTACATTCTCCAAAACAAAGTTGCTTTTACATAAAAACTTGAAAAGAAAAGACAAAGCAATAAACTAGGGGCATAGATGAGTCAAATGTCAATTCTTTGTCTCTTTCTCATACCCGTGGAAGTCTCTGTAACCGAAGTCGGCCTAATCTGCTCCTCGTCCTTGAGCCGAGCCAAGCCAAGTACTCGCTAGGAAGGACGTAACTAAAATTCAGGGCAGGAGTCAGAAGTTCTCTCGACCTCCAAGTAGTAAGATATCAAGGCAAGTACGACCTACGAATGGGAAATGAAGGGGTACTTTATCCCTTTATCCGGAGAAGTTTGATCATGTCCAAACTAGCGTCTGAACCTGAATGGAAAATAGAACACATAGTGTGTAAGGCCAATCAACTGTATACCTGGTTGCCGAGACATGCTGTAACTCATCTTAGCCAAGTTAAGCCAAGGGCTACGCCAAGCAATGTCAGCCGCGGGCGCATCTAATCATACCACATTCGCTCTGAAGAGAACTCCACTAGTTGTGAACGAAGAGAGTAAGTTCTGGCTGAGTACTCGGGGCAGGGGTCCATTACTTTCAGCTTATCCATTAACCATACCTGGGGAAGGAAGGAAAATAAGAGAGAACAAAAGAATAGAGAGATGTACAGTGAGGAAAAATTAAGAAAAGGATTTCGAGTGCAAAATAGAGATTGAGTGCCAAGTGATGTAAGGATCATAAATAAGAAGGATAAGAAATAATACCTGGAGAAGTAATGGACTCCCCATAAATCGAGTAGTCTCTCGTCGATGAAAAGCATCTCAACCTGTCAAAGTCTCGGCCAACACTAAGCCCATACAACTCTTACCCTTCTTAGGGCATTGGGCTACTTCAATCAGTTTAATACTAGCTCCATCGTGACTAGGGGCAAGAAGGAAGTATGCATGTAAGCATAAGCAGAGGGCATGTTGATGATAACCCCGCCAAAGGAGGCTTTCTTTGTCGCCAGTAATGGAAAACCAACTAATCAAATCCGGAATGTCTAATTCCCCATTGTGAGCCAAGGATCGAGCTCGCACAAAGTAAGCCCACACATCCGTCCTAAAGCTTAAGCATGGCCAAAACGGGTTTGAGGCACGATTTTTTTATCGCGTCGAGATTCCATCAATGCTTGAAATTCTTTGAGTGTCGGACACATCTCTTGTGAACCGAAGCGGAATACATGTGTGATTGGATTCCAGCACCGAGTAGCGGCATGGAGAAATGGAAAACAAAGTGATGTACGGCTCAATAGAAAAATAGCGTTTAGGTCGAAACCACAAAAGTTCACCTTGTTCGAGCCATCTAAAGTGGTTATCCACTCTTGGAGCTTATGAATGAGCAACATCTCCATTTTGAGATCAAAATGCAAAAGACTTGCTCTTCTGCCAGCAACAACAGTATGAGAGCACCATTTATAGAATTTTAGATGGAGTAGTGGGTGATAGCTGGACACTCACCAAAACTCTTATCAAGGTCCGGCCGTACCTCAGTGGGGTCTGACCGTGCCTACTGAGATCTGGCCGTACCTTAGTGGTGGGCCAGACAATGCACTGACAGAAAAGGCTGCTCTTTGTCCTCTTATGTTGTGGATGTATTTTGAGCCTTGTTTTACTTATACCAAGTCTGTTGTAATAGTTTTGAGTTGTTTTTATGTTTTCTTGTTATCGAGTTGTATTGTACATTTTGTCCGGTTGTAAGTTGTTATCCGATTCATGAATCAAGCACAAGTATCTGGAAGATTATCATGCAATTGCTGTCCATTCGTCATATGCAAACACAATACAAGAAATTCGCAAGTAGAGATCATCCACAATATATATATATATAAAGACAAAAAAAAAAAAAAACTTGTTTTTATAAACTAGCGGGTCTAACCTCGATCATGTTTTACACATAAAACAAAAGAAAGGTTTTCAAAAACAAAGAGTCTCCCTGAAGCTCGTGTTTCAAACTACAAAGCAAAGAAATAGAAACAAAAAACAAAAACAAAAGCAAAAGCAAAACACCAAGAGAGAAAGTCATCATCGTCATCAATAGTCCATCCTAGCTCTCCTCCTCCTCGGCTGTAGAGGAGGTGTATTGCTGTCATCACTGGCACTGCCGGACTGCATGTCAAACTCCTCTCCCTCCTCCTCAGGGGTCGTAGAGCTGTCAAAGGACTCCTCAGAAGGTGAGCGCTGCCTCGCTCAGCCTCTCCCTCGATCAGCTCCTCCTCTGCCCCTTATTAGGCCCCGCCTCCGTCTCCTAGGCGAAGAAGGTCCTGCCGGTGCCACCGGTGCTAGTCCAAGCTGAAGAAGCAATAAGGGGCAACTGCAGACAACTGTCAAAGAGGGGCAACTGTAGACACCCCAGTCTTGACTATGAGGCAAGTCTCTCGACAAGAGGTAGCCGCATCAAAAGGTCTCTCGGCAAGAGAAAGCAAAGCAGCATCCTCCTCCGCCTCTATGTCTACACCAAGGGCAACTCCTAAACCTATGGCAAGGTCCGGGACAGGAATCTCGTCACTAGCCATAGGGAAAAGTAGAGAAAAATGGAGAAAAAGTAAGAAAAGAAGGGAAAATGGGTAGAAATCTCAAAATTTCAAAACCCTAGGAGAGAGAAAGTGAAGAAAGTGTGTAAAATCAAAGGGAGGAAGAGGAAATTATGGGTAAAAATGAGGAAAATGAAGAGAAAAACCCAAACTCCACCAAATCAAAAACTAATCGGTTCAAAATGTAGATGATGAAAAGGGTTTTAAAGAAAAAAATGGCGAGGATTGTTAGGCAAATTCAACAAAAGAGAAATCTAGAGAGAGAAAGGGATCCTAGAGAGAGAGAGAGGGGAAGTTTCGGATTTGGAGGAAGTGAGGAAATAAGGGTTGATTTTTGTTTTTTAAAGGGAAAGTCGTGGCTCTGCTGAATTTGCCCCTGCCATCGCGAAGGTCCAGCCGGAGGTCCGTATATCCGGCCAAACCTCGCCGAGATCCGGCCGGACTTCGATAAAAGTTTTCTTCCATAAAACGCGTCTTACGCGAGAGGAGGAATGGTGAACTTGAGATCCAAACGCGTCTTATGGAGAGGAGGAATATTGAACTTGAGATCCAAACGCGTCTTACACGAGGGGAGGAATGGTGAACTTGAGATCCAAACGTGTCTTATGTAAGAGGAGGAATACTGAACTTGAGATCTAAATGCGTCTTATGCGAGAGGATGGATGGTGAACTTGAGATCCAAACGCGTCTTACGCGAGAGGAGGAATAGTGAACTTGAGATCAAAATGCGTCTTAAGCTAGAGGAGGAATGGAGAACTTGAGATCCAAACACGTCTTACGCGAGAGGAAGAATAGTGAACTTGAGATCCAAACACGTCTTACGCGAGAGGAGGAATGGTGAACATGAGATCCAAACGCGTCTTACGCGAGAAGAGGAATGGTGAACTTGAGATCCAAACGCGTCTTACGCGAGAGGAGGAATGGTGAACTTGAACTTGAGATGCACAAGGCAGTGCGATGCGCAAAAATAACACGATTGAATTGAGATTGAGATGCACAAGACAGTGCGATGGGATTGAAGTTGCGGTGCACAAGACAGTACGATGTGAGAAATTGGGGTGCACAAGACAATGTGATGTGAGAAATTGCGGTGCACAAGACAGTGTGATGTGAGAATTGGGGTGCACAAGGCAGTGCGATGTGAGAAATTGGGGTGCAATCATACCTAGCCGTAGTTCATACGGAGAGGACAAAGGGTTTAACCGGATAAACATGAAATCCTAAATGTGAAGTCCAAACGCATCTCACGCGAATGGAAGAAGGTATAGCAGAATGACTACTTTTTCTTTGATTTGATTTGATTTTTTTTTTTGTAAAATAGCAATTAATAAAACACAAACAAATGGTTTGATTTGTTGTTTTTTTCTTCTTTTTTTTTCGTTTCCTTTTCTTTTTTTATTATTTTTTTATATTTTATTATTACTATTATTATTATTTTTTGTTTCTTTGGTAACATAACAAATTAATAAAAACACAAACAAAAAGAACAAAGTAAAATAAACAAAACTTTTATCGAAGTCCGGCCGAACTCAGCGAGGTTCGGCCGGATATACGGACCCCGGCGGACCTTCATGCGGCAGGGGAATTTGGCAGAGCCACGACTTTCCCTTTAAAAACACAAATCAACCCTATTTCCTCACTTCCTCCAAATCGAAACTTCCCCTCTCTCTCTCTCTAGGATCCCCCTTTCTCTCTCTAGATTTCTCTTTTCTTGAATTTGCCCAACAATCCTCGCCATTTTTCTTTAAACCCTTTTCATCCTCTACATTTTAAACCGATTGGTTTTTGATTTGGTGGAGTTTGGGTTTTTTCTCTTCATTTTCCTCATTTTTACCCACAATTTCCTCTTCCTCCCTTTGATTTTGCACACTTTCTTCACTTTCTCTCTCATAGGGTTTTGAAATTTTGAGATTTCTACCCATTTTCCTTCTTTCTCACTTTTTCTCCATTTTTCTCTACTTTTCCTTATGGCTAGTGACGAGATTCCTGTCCCGACCTGCCATAGGTTTAGGAGCTGTCCTTGGTGAGACATAGAGGCGGAGGAGGCTGCTGCTTTGCTTCCCCTTGCCGAGAGACCTTTGATGTGGCTACCTACCAGCCACGCACACATATACTACTGCCAGGCAGGATCCTGAGATTGATGGGCTTCATCCCAGGGCTAGAGAAGGACACTCTACTGCACGAGCCCACGGAGCACTTGTCTGCTGATGCTCCATGGTAAGCGACTTTCCTTTATTGTACTTTGTGCACATATTGAAACTGATAAACATACCATTCACCTTTACTGTATATTTGATATAATTCCCCATTCAACAGGTCGTAGCCAGGAGAATTATCGTGTTATGGGACCATCTCGGGCCCCTAGCGTTGGTAAGAGCAGCTTCCTGCAGGGGTTTGCACAGTAGTCGATGCTGTTGGTTTTGGGCCCTTCTGCTCCGGGCTTATATAGATCCGAGCTGAGTCAATGCTATACGGAGCTTTGGTCGAGAGATAGTGGGACAACACAGACTCGTTCCACTTTGCTTCGACCGGGAGATGACGTTGACGCCATATGACTTCTCGATGCTCACTAGCCTGCGGGTCGGAGTTAGCGGCCTGATCTCATTTGATCCAAATATGGCACAGTGGAGAGCTGCACAGCTCCAGCTTCTTGGAGCGATCCCAAACATCAGCAGTCAGGGGATGGTGCGCTCACAGCTAGTTCTATGATCACTTCATCGACCGTCAGCCAACTACGCCAGTTGAGGTTGCCCAGTATGCCCGCGGCTTGCTCATGTATCTCCTTGGTACTACCCTGTTTGCGAACAGGGAGAATACTGTGGGAATATATCTTCTTGGAGCACTGGTACACCTACCGCGGGTGGCAGAGTATGACTGGGGGTGGCGCTAGCTTGGCCACCTTGCATTGCTACATGAGCTCCGTGTCCCGCCACAAGGTGGATTTACTTGGTGGCTACTGGAGAGTTTAGAAGGTATACATCTCACTCCTTACCTTTCTATTCAAACTTTGCATTCTGTAGTTGCATTTCTTGCTCATCTTTACTTTGTATTTTCATTTTCTGCTTATCTGCGTTATTCATGCTCATCTGTTTACAGCTCTGGGTTTACACGTATTTCACCACTCTAGCTCCGGTTCCAGTGAAGCCAATTGAGTTGTCAATACCCCGCTCCCGATACTACAACTCACGATTTGAGCGATGCCACCTCGTAGATGAGACACTGAGGCTTTGGTTAGACTACCGGAGAAGTTTAAAATGCCCCACATCGATAGGTTCGATGGGAGTGGGGATCCAATTGTGCATGTCCGGTTGTTTTCAGATATGCAAGGCCTATGGGTTTATCTAGGGCACAGAAGCTCTCATTGTTTGGGAGGACCCTGTCTGATGTAGCAGCCATCTGGTACGCCAAATTGGAGGACTCTACAAAACGGAACTGGAAGGAGCTATCTGAAACATTTGTTAACCAGTAACTCATATAATACCCAGATAGAAGTAACGTTATTGAGCTGGAGGCCACTACTCAAATTCCAAGGAGCATTTATTGATTTTGTCACCAAGTGGAGAAACAAGGCAGCCCGGATGACAGACCGACCTACAAAAACAGAACAAGTCCGACTGGTGGTTCAAAAATCTTGAACCAGATATGCTTGCAGAGGATGATAGTGGCACCATTGACCACATTTGCTTCCCTACATGAGTTGGGGGTCCAGATTGAGAGTGCCTTCAAAAAGGGCATCCTCCACAAGACTAGTGAACCCGTAAGAAGACCATTTTCTCGGAGTACCAATGCTAGTACTAGCACTATTCACGGCCTACAGATGTCAGTACCGTTGCTACATCGTCGGCCAAGATGGGCGATCCCTTGCTGCTGCGCTACAAACTCACAAACCGCACAAAATGGTCTCAACCTTGGAACGACCGAAAAATTTCACCCCTTCCATATGAGTCTAAACCCGCGCCCTCAAGATGTTGTTGGAATTTGGGCATTTCAAGCTTCTCGAACCACGACCTCTCCTAGACCCACCGCAGCTAGGCATAGCCCAACCCAATATTGTTCCTTCCACCAAAACTATGGCCATCCTACAGATTCATGCTTTCGTCTATGTCGTGAGATTCAGAATCTCATTGACAACAAAACCATCACCCCCCTAAACCAAATGTGACAACCAACCCACTTCCTGCACATAACCAAGTTCCTCCCTCAGAAATATTAACCATATCCAAACACTACCGCCCACTTTCAACCCCAGCACATATATTACCTTGTCCCACCTACCAAAACGAAGGTGGTTATTCCAGAAGGCACGGATATGTGCATGATGGACTTAACCCCACAAATCCAACCCAAGAATGTGATGGCAGAAACAGAGAAAGAGGAGAGTGCATTACAAACAAGGTTATCTGAAACCTGTATCATAGAAAAGGGGCTTCGCTTGTGGAGGAGTATGACCCCAGCTTATACATTGTGGCCATTGATCAGCCAAAGCCAGTGGTATATTACCAGATGTTCTTAGTGTCAATGCTATCAGGGAAGGCCAATTGGGGCAACACCAGAACGATTGGCCTAAACAAGGCCTAAATGACTTGGCCGAACTAGAGGAAAACCTAGCCTAGATAGAAGAAGAACTAGCCAATCTCTACTTCTTTAATGAAGAGGATACAAGCAGTGCCCAGATAAGTTAGTGCAACTTCCCGCAGGGGTTCCAACAATATTCGATGTTGCCGATTTTGGGTCCTTCTGCTCCGGGCTCATACAGATGCGGGCTGAGTCAATGCTATACGGAGCTTTGGTCGAGAGATGGTAGGACACCGCAGACTCGTTCCACTTTTCTTCAACCGGGAGATGACGCTAACGCCAGATGATTCTCGATGCTCATTGGCCTGCAGGTCGGAGTTGGCGATCCGATCCCATTTGATCCAGACATGGCAACAGCGGAGAGCTGCACAGCCCAACTTCTTGAAGTGATCTCGAACATCAACAGTCAGGGGATGGTGTGCTACCAACAGTCAGGGGATGGTGCGCTATAGCTGGTTCTATGATCACTTCATCGACCATCAACCAGCTACGCCAGTTGAGGTTGCCTAGTATGCCCGTGGCTTCCTCATGTATCTCCTTGGTACTACCCTACCATGGGGATATATCTTCTTGGAGCACTGGTACACCTACCGCGGGTGGCAGAGTATGACTGGGGTGGTGCCAGCTTGGCCACCTTGTGTTGCTACATGAGCTCCGTGTCCCGCCACAAGGCAGATTTACTCGGTGGCTACTGGAGAGTTTGGGAGGTACGCATCTCACTCCTTACCTTTCTATTCAACTTTGCATTCTATAGTTTGCATTTCTTGCTCATCTTTACTTTGCATTTTCATTTTCTGCTTATCTGCGTTATTTATGCTCATCTGTTTACAGCTCTGGTTTACACGTATTTCACCACTCTAGCTCCAGTCCCAGTGAGGCCAATTGAGTTGTCAATACCCCACTCCCGGTACTACAACTCGCGGTTCGAGCGACGCCGCCTCGTAGACCGTACATTGCTATACTTTCGCTGCTTCTTCGATAAGATCACTGCGGACCAGGTAACACAATATCATTCTTTGCATTCCATATCACTGTTCCCATACTGTACTAGCATCCTCATACTGTTGACATCTGCCACTGCACTATTTTGCTCATTATACACTAATTTTCTGACACTGCACTGTCACTGTACTGATAACACTGCACTGACATCTGACAATGTATTGATTCACAAGTTGATTGGCATCCCTGAACGGGTATTCTTCCAGCGTCCAGAGTGACCTATGCTGCTTCCTAGTATGCCTTTACCATACAGATTCTGTTCGAGCGCCCCTTTGGTGAGGCCTATTATCTGGGAGAGAGGTTAATTCGCCAGACAAGAGAGGTTGCCAATCCAGACGTTCTGCATCCTCCTCTTCCAAGCATAAGGACAATTGATGAGATACAAGGTGGACCTATGATCGATCTCTTGATAGAGGGAGAGGACGGTGATAGATACCATATGGCCGGCGACTTCACTACCTTCTTGCACACTCGGGTGATGGCACCTCTCACCCCGGGCGTAGCCCGTGCTGTTCCAGAGGTCGCGGCTACTACGACTGGTGCTAGTAATGCCCCTGCTAAAGGTGCCCCTGTTGTTGCTCCTATTCTTGGGTTTCCTATGATTCCCACGAAGATCACATACATGCGCCCAAATGGCGTGCTCAAGCAGATTCTGATTGATGAGGAGAGGGACCGCTGGATAGTGTTCGCTCCAGGCATCGAGCAGGTACACATCTTGTTTTGCTTCTGTTCATCTTGCTTTATTGCTTCTGCTTCTGGCTATATTTCTTAAACTCTCACTCTTTCTTTTGCAGGTTCCTCGGGCATTTGCAGATGACCTTGCGCGGACAATTGACCGGCTACTCCTCATGGTGCGACAGAGTCAAACCACTTTAGCCGCTCACGGGATTGAGGTAAGGTTTGCTCCTAGTTTACAGTCATTTCATTCCGGCTTTATTTGACATCTTATAACTATCTACACTCTTTTTCCCTTTTTGCTTCTTCAGCTTGAACCAGCACCCGTGGCACATGCAGGACCTTCTTCGGCTAGGAGACGGATACGGGGCCTAATAAGGGGCAAATGAGGAGTTGATTGAGGGAGAGGCCGAGCGAGGTAGCACTCACCTTCCGAGGAGTCCTTTGACGGCTCTACGACCCCTGAGGAGGAGGGAGAGGAGTTTGACATGCAGTCCGACAGTGCCAGTGATGACAGCGATGCACCTCCTCTACAGCCGAGGAGGAGGAGAGCTAGGACGAACTATTGATAACGATGACGACTTTCTCTCTTGGTGTTTTGCTTTTGTTTTGTTTTTGTTTTTTGTTTCTATTTCTTTGCTTTGTAGTTTGAAACACTGGCTTCAGGGAGACTCATTGTTTTTGAAAACCATTCTTTGTTTTATGTGTAAAACATGATCGGTGTTGGACCCACTAGTTTATAAAAACAAGTTTCTTTTTTTTTTTTGTCTTTTTTTTTTATATTATGGATGATCTCTTCTTTCGAATTTCTTGTATTGTGTTTGCATATGACTAATGGACAACAATTGCATGATAATCTTCCAAATACTTGTGCTTGATTCACGAATCGGATAACAACTTACAACCGGACAAAATGTACAATACAACTTGATAACAAGAAAATATAAAAATAACTCAAAACTATTACAACAGACTTGGTATAAGTAAAACAAGACTCAAAATACATCCACAACATAAGAGGACAAAGAGCAGCCTTTTTTGTTAGTGCACTGTCTGGCCCACCACTGAGGTACGACCGGACCTTAATAGGCACGGCTGGACCTTGGTAGGAGTTTTGGTGAGTGTCCAGCTATCACCCACTACTCCATCTAAAATTCCATAAATGGTGCTCCCATACTGTTGTTTTTGGTAGAAGAGCAAGTCTTTTGCATTTTGCTCTCAAAATGGAGATGTTGCTCATTCATAAGCTCCAAGACTGGATAACCACTTTAGATGGCTCGGACAAGGTGAACTTTTGTAGTTTCGGTGAATAGCCTTCATCTATAGGCATTCAAACAGGTATATCAAGTAAGCAGTTAGCCTCATGGTAGTATGTTTAATATGACAGCAATCACACTCATGCAATATGCTAAAGCAAAAATGCTTACCTTATGTCCAAAGGCGAGTCAAAAGAAAGCAAATAGTTAGAAAAAATACATGATCCTAATTAATGCAACACATAGAACGTGCAAGTAATAAGCTTGGCTACTAGCATGGCATGCAAGTCAATTTAAGGCATGTGATAGCGCACGTATTCAAGTAAAGAGTTTGAATTTGACATTTGAATAATATGATGAGCTGTACTTTTATGCATGCAAAACAAATGGATGCAAGTCATAAAAATGCTATTTTGAAAATATGATGTCCCTATGCTAACCATCATAAGCAGATAAATAAAAGGGAGAAAGAATGGGAGTTGGAAGACATACAACTTATTACATATTTGTCCTAGCGAAGGAGGGTCTGAATGTCCAAGTGTCCGAATAAATAATTATTATAAATCCGAATGAATAATAATGAAAAGGGGCTGTCTAATTTATTACAACAAATATGCAATGATTGCGTAATACTCCTCAGGAATTACTCTGTCTGCCTTGTTGGGAATTGTTTTGTTTCACCCTATCATTGCTTTCAACCAAAAGTGTATTATTTGCAATTTATTGGAGCCTTGCCGACCTAGAATACGACTTAGTCGAGCCCCAAATAAATCCAATCACACCTTGTTTTCTTGCAGAAATCTATTTTTTGTGCCTGAGGTGAAATAGTGCAAATAGGGCATTCCTAGCCATGTTTGTCTCTTCTACCCTTCTCTATCATAGAGAATACTCAAGAGAAGAGCGAACTCAGTTCCCAAACCATCTATGGTTGCAAGTTGATTTGCAAGATGATTTTAAATGCGATAAGACAAAGATCAATAAATGCAATGCATAGTAACCACCCCTCCCTCCTATCATGAAGTGAATTCAAGAAGGGAAGTAGAGACACTTCAAGGTTCATCAAAATATCATGAATTGATGTAAGACAAGCCTTGACACAATAGACTTCGGCATAACGTCTGGCCGTAAAGACGCTTCAAGATTCATCAAAACATCATGAATTGATGTAAGACAAGTCTTGACACAATAGACTCGATATAACGTCTGACCGAATCCAGTATTAGTTCTTTATGTCGGTTGTAATCCAATTAACCAATTTTATTAGCCTTTTTTATTGCCATTCCATTTCTTTATCTTTTCTCCTTTTTGTTCAAAAGTGATATTTACGTCCACTATGTCCAAAACATAATAAAGAGAAATAAGCATCAACTTAACCCGAGAAAATAAATCTTATTTTCTTCGGAGGGAAATTACAAAAGAAGAGTCAAACTCATTTACAAGCGATAAGGGTTTTCAAGTCAAACCCAAGATGTGCAACAAGGACTAGTCAAACTCAAAAGAGGGATAATAACTTAGGAAAAACCCAAAGTGAGCGATAATGACTTGAAATCCAAACTTGATAATAAGTTATAATGACACTTTCCTTGGTGATTTCCAAGGGTTTAACTAGAAAGTTAGTCCCTTAAAAGTAAATACACCGGTGATAAAAAGAAATAAAAATTAAAAGATTGGCTTTAGTATAAGAAAGATGTATGCCTTTGGTAATGAATCTCCGAAGAGATTGAACCATTAAACATGAAAGAAGTTTTATACCGTTGGTAATGAACCTCCGAAGAGATTAAACCATTAAGCATGGAAAATTTTCTTTCTTACACTTGAATAACATCTCAATTTTTCAAAACTTTTTAATCGAAATAAACAAAGAATTGAGGGAGGTTGCAGAGATGATTATGTGAAGTTGATTATTTGGTAAATACAACACAAACATAATATTAAAATAAAAATTATTGACATAAATTAAAAATCCCCTAATAGCATAATTTATGCTAGAAAAGGTGAATAAATTCAAACTAGTAAACAAATTTAAGGAAGGGTGACTAACCCCCCCACTTTTATAACTTCAAATCACATATTTTAGATGTTGAAAAACAGCCCCAAATCAGTCCCAAATCAGCCCCAAAACAGTGGCAAAAATTAGAGAAAACAAGTGGGAAACACAAGGATAAAAGCTTAGAATAAGGTTCAAGCAAGGGTGATTAACCACTCCACCTTTGGGTAGCTTTTAATCACAAGTTTCAGCCCTTAAAACAGTCCCAAAATAGTATGAAAACACAAGAATAAGGTGAACAAAGATTGAAATAAAACAAAAGAAGCTTTACCTCTTGTAGAGAAGGTATTCTTGTTGTAAACCAAACTTGATTCCAAAGCACCTTCAAGTTTGAGTTATGATCTTCAAGTCTCAAATCAAGTTCCAAGTTCAAGCTCTTGTATGGTATGTATGGATGATATGAGGGCTTCGAGACTGATATGAGAGCTTATGGAAGGGCAAAGATGAAGTAGCTTTGATATTTTTTTGGACATTTCTCAGATATTTCTAAACTCCTGATATTGTTTCTTTCTCTCTAACTCTTCATCTTGTTTTCTTAACCTTTGATATAGCAAGATGAGCCCCGTATTTATAGAACTTGAGCTGCTGCTCAAAATATTTGCAGAATTGGGCAGCTGCCAAATTACTGTACAAATTGCCTAAAAAGTCAAGAGGTCCGGTCGGACCTTGGTGTCTCCGGTCGGAGGTCACTGATGTACGGCCAGAGGTCAATGTATGCCCATTGTTCCTCACTTTCAGGTTCAATACAGGTACAAAACTAACTTTCTGGAGTAGAAATACAATGGGTATGGTAGGTTGGAATTGTTTAGAGCTCGAACGCGGATTCTTTTATTGAGAATTAAAACCACGTACACAATATAATCATCATCATTAAGTGCCCGGAATAAAGCGCCTAAGTCTTACGAGCTGTCAAAACCGGGTTGTCTACAGTTGCCCCTTTTTGACAGAGCTCAAAGTCATTTTTTGACGCGAGTGAATGTCAAAGCCCAAAGACGACTCGTTTGACAAGATCGTAAGACTTTGGGCAAACAATCAAATGTGCAAACAATTGGTTGAACCCGAGGGTTGGTTTAATAGTTTAATCTTTTTAGAGGTTCATTACCAACAATATAAAACTTCTTTCATGCTTAATGGTTCAATCTCTTCGGAGGTTTATTACCAAAGGCATACGTCTTTCTTATACTAAAGCCAATCTTTTATTTTTTATTTCTTTTTATCACCTGTGTATTTACTTTTAAGGGACTAACTTTCTAGTTAGACCCTTGGAAATCACCAAGGAAAGTGTCATTATAGCTTATTATCAAGTTTGTATTTCAAGTTATTATCGCTCACTTTGGGTTTTTCCTAAGTCATTATCACTCTTTTGAGTTTGACTAGTCCTTGTTGCACATCTTGGGTTTGACTTGAAATTCCTTATCGCTTGTAAATGAGTTTGACTCTTCTTTTGTAATTTCCCCCGAAGAAAATAAGATTTATTTTCTCGGGTTAAGTTGATGCTTATTTCTCTTTACTATGTTTTGGACTTAGTGGACGTAAATATCACTTTTGACCAAAAAGGAGAAAAGATAAAGAAATGGAAAGGTAATAAAAAAGGCTAATAAAATTGGTTAATTGGATTACAACCGACATAAAGAACTAATACTGGATTCGGTTGGACGTTATACCGAGTCTATTGTGTCAAGGCTTGTCTTACATCAATTCATGATGTTTTAATGAATCGTAAAGCATCTTTACAGCCAGACGTTATGCCGAAGTCTATTGTGTCAAGGCTTATCTTACATCAATTCATGATATTTTGATGAACCTTGAAGTGTCTCTACTTCCCTTCTTGAATTCACTTCATGATATGAGGGAGGGGTGGTTACTATGCATTACATTTATTGATCTTTGTCTTATCACATTCAAAATCATCTTGCAAATTAACTTGCAACCATAGATGGTTTGGAAACCGAGTTCGCTCCTCTCTTGAGTATTTTCTATGATAGAGAAGGGTAAAAGAGACAAACATGGCTAGGAATACCTTGTCTGCACTGTTTCACCTCAGACACAAAAAATAGATTTTTGCAAGAAAACAAGGTATGATTGGATTTATTTGGGGCTCGACTATGTCGTATTCTGGGTCGGCAAGGCTCCAATAAATTGCAAACAACACACTTTTGGTTAAAAGCAATGATAGGGTGAAACAAAACAGTTCCCAACAAGGCCAACAAAGTAATTCCTGAGAAGCATCGCGCAATCATTGCATATTTGTTGTAATAAATTAGACAACCCCTTTTCATTATTATTCATTCGGATTTGTAATAATTATTTATTCGGACACTTGGACATTCAAACCCTCCTTCGCGAGGACAAATATGTAATAAGTTGTATGTCTTCTAGCCCCCATTCTTTCTCCCTTTTATTTATCTGCTTATGATGGTTAGCATAGGGACATCATATTTTCAAATTAGCATTTTTATGACTTGCATCCATTCGTTTTGCATGCATACAAGTTCGGCTCATTATATTATTCAAATGTCAAATTCAAACTCTTTACTTGAATACGTGCACTATCACATGCTTTGAATT
Source organism: Camellia japonica (assembly GCA_030407325.1). Lineage (NCBI taxonomy): Eukaryota > Viridiplantae > Streptophyta > Magnoliopsida > Ericales > Theaceae > Camellia > Camellia japonica. The sequence continues at coordinate 44,922,353 of JAPPVO010000003.1, read as the reverse complement.
GACTCGCATGCCATGCTAGTAACCGAGCTTATAACTTGAACGTTGTATATGTTACATTAGTCATGTTGTATTAATTAGGATCATACATTTTTTCTAACTATTCGCTTTCTTTTGACTCGCCTTCAGACATAAGGTAAGCATTTTTGCTTTAGCATATTACATGAGTGTAATTGCTGTCATATTAAACATACTACCATGAGGATAACTACTTACTTGATATACCTGTTTGAATGCCTGTGGATGAAGGCTATTCACTGAAATTTGGATACTTTGATTAATGTATATATATGAAATCACTTTTTCAAGAAGTACATATTCAAAACACTTTTTCAAAACAAACATGAAATCAAACGTTCCAACTTCTAGTGAAATTAGTCTATACTTGTATGTTAAAAATAAAATAAGAACATATATTGTACATAACAACCACATCATTATTAGTAGAGGCTGATCTTTGATCGGGTGAGTGGGGTGCTCAATTAATGACCTTCCCCTCTCATACCTAAGTTCCCGAACCAAGACACTTTGGTAACGACGGACTAATGGCCTTTAGCACGAGTCACGGGTTTCCTAAATTTTCCAAAATAAAAATTTAGGTGGCAACTCTGATATCTGGCAAAGTAGTCCATTTTTGGCATTTGATTCAAAATATCAATTTTTCAAAAGAAATTGTCAGATTTGGACTCTTTTTGTGTTTCCACTGTTTCACATTATACTTGTGAAATCAGATTCAGAACCCACAAGTGGAGTCCAAACTATACGGGCTATTCATTCTTCCGAAAGGGAGCACGAAAAGCCGAGCTACACATAGTATTGGAATTTTTTAATTTTTTTGAAAAGTGATTTGGAAAGTTAATAAAAAGGGGTACTTACCAATTAGTCCTATTCACTAGACTTATTTACCTACAGGTCCTAACTAATAAATTTAACACTATAAAAATAAGAGAGTGATAAATTTATCACTAAAAAATTATTCATAAAAAAAGAGACTGATAAATTTATCACTATAAAATTATTCATAAAAAAAAAAGACTGATAAAATTTGTCTTTATCACTTAATAAATTATATCAAATAGGACTTATTGGGTAATAAGTCTCAAAGTAGGACCTATTGGGTAATAAGTCTCCCAAGTAGGACCTATCAGTAGTTTACCCTAATAAAAACCTATTATTTTGTTTTTGGGTTTAATGTTTGTTTAAAATGTCACATCATAATAAAATGACCAAAATATCACATCCAACTTAGGAAATTTACATTTTGTCCTAGTTCTCGAGATGTAAACATGGAAGGTAGTTACGGTGTAAAGATTCTCTATTTCCAAATAATCATGTCTCCATGTCCTAATTCATTCATAATCATTAGATCATATAAGAATTTTAAAATGTGAAAATCTTAAAACATATTTAATAATTATGAGTGAATTAAGACAGAAGAATAAAATTATTTGACACCAAAAGATCTTTGTTGATAGTTACCTAATTTCATAACCTCCTTTTCGGTCACTTCCCAAATGACCAAAAACACAGCTTTCGCTTTTGTGAGGCGGCAAAATGCAGCTTATTGTGGGGTTCCAAACGAGGACATTTTCTTTGTATTTTTTCCTTTTAACAATCAGTAGATTTGAGAGTCCAATGCTGACATCATTATTAGTTGAAAGTAACATTTTATTCGATTGTTTAAAATAATACTTTTTCCGTCTAAATATATTAATTCCTTATTTTATTTTTTATTATTTTAAAATATTAATTTATTTTCAAAAATTAATGATTAAAATTATGTAAATTTTCTATTTTACCTTCTTTTTTTTTTAGATTCATTAATTATAACAATTGATGTTCCAAAAAAAAAGTCAAAAATAGTTTTGGAAAGTTAATACTTTTGGAGTGTAATAATGGTATTACTAAAAAAAAAAGTTAAATTTTCTAAAAAGTACTAATATTTTGGAACAAAAAGAGTATTTAAGTTGAGTAACGATAAAGATATCAAAATTTTTACTAAATGTCTTATATTAGTGTGAAACTCACACTCATACGAAACATTTAATAAAATTTTGATACTTCTGAAATTTTCCATTTTTTCTGCTTATGTCAAGTGACCCACTGGCTAGATTTTGGTTTTGTTTGGAAAATAGGTTGGGATTAATTTAATTCACTAAAAAATAAAATAAGTTAAATAGTTAATAAGACAAAATATAACATCTCAACCATAATTATTTCATTTTATTTATCACAAAACTACAAAAAAAAAAAAATTTGAAAATTCTTTCACAAAACTTTTTTAATCAAGTTAAAAAAAAATTAAAAAAATACATTCCAAACGAAAACTTTAATACTGCATTTGGTTGGAAGATTTGGTAATAGATGTAGAAAAGGAAAGAGAAAAAATATGTGAAATTAATGAACAACAATGATTCATCCTCCCTTTTCCCCCCACCCCCTTTGACCCCCTCTCTCTCTCATTGGTCCCCTTTTCTTTTTCTTTTTCTTTTTTTTCCTGCTCCTCCAATCACCACCCGTCACGTGGCAAAGGGGGGTGAGGGGGTGACCCCCAAAAGGGGGTCCCAAGCATTATTCTTAAATGAAATATAAGTATATTTATTCATATTTTATCTTTCTTTTTTCATTTTCTTTTTTAAATTTCTTCTTCAATTTTTCAACCAAACATAAATTCCGAGAAGTGCTAATCAAGTGGCCCACTAGCTAGCTTCTTGTTTGTGTGACGGTCGGTTCCTTTTTCTCCCTTTCCTTTCTTTCCTTGATTCGTTTTCTTTTGCCCTCGTTGGATTTGAAATGTCCGGGAATGATTTTCTAGTTCGTATCTCAGTCGTTGTTGAATTTCGGTCATTCCGAGGGGGCGCAGGTGAGTCCGGGGTACCCGGGAGCGAAGTTGAAATTTTGAGCGGCTAGGCCAGGGCCGCACGTGCGGGGCCCTAGGCCGCACGTGCGGAGGAGGGCCGCTCGAGCGGTGGGAGGGGCCGTTCGAGCGATGGAGGCTGACACCCAGGTTTTTGCATTCTGAAATCGACGCACGAGCGGAGGAAGTGGGCCGCACGAGCAGTCAAGGTGGGTCGCTCGAGCGGTGGAGTTGGCCGCACGAGCAGCCAACTGGGCAGTCCGAAACTCTATTTTTTTATAACATTTTGATCCGATTCTTTTACACATTTTGCTCATTTCTCTCTCTCTCTCTCTAAACCCTATTTTCCTCTCCCTTCTCTCTAGAAATCTCCCTCAAGCCTCAAAACACTTTGATTTTGCTAATGTTTGGGTCAAGATCTTCACTCTCTTCCTCTAGATCTTGAAGATCTAAAGCTAGGGCATCACTTGGGTGGAGGAAATCAAGACTCTCTCTCTCTCTCTCTCTCTTGAAGCTAGGGTTTCATCTTTTCTTCATCAATCATTGAGGTAGGGGTTTCTTTGATGCTTTTCAATACCTCTACTATGGATAGACATGTGGTAAGTCTGTATTGTATTAAACCATGTTGATATGGATTATTTTTTCGAAAATCATGGTAGAGGGTATATGATATGGGTGTAGAGATTGAAATATCATGTGTTGGGTTGATGTTGGGTTAATTTGGGGTGTGATTCATTATATTCTTGATTAGAGAGTTAAAGCCCTAATTTTGTTGAAATGCCCAATAGTTAAAAAGGAGTTGGAATTGTGAATCAAATGTGTTATGAAATTAACAAATATGATCAATGACTTGGAAAGTAAACTAAGAGAAAAAGGGGTTTTGTGAATTGAATATTAACTTTTGTTGGACTGATTATAATTAAAACATGATAAGTTGTTGAGCTATTAGGGATTAATTAAGCCTCTTAAATCCTTAGTGTTGACCTAGTATTGTGTTGTTCAAAGTTAATTGTGATGAATCAATAATGTGTATATTGAAGAGAATGAAATTTAACTATGAGATTAGAACATCATTGGGTATACTACCGTTAAAAAGGAATTGTGTAAATTATAGCGTTGCTAGCCGTGATTGAAAATCCCTTGTTTAGAATGGAAGAAATTGTGATGGTTATGCTTTTCTTGTGAAATGAATAAATGGGTTGAGGCAAAGGGGAGAGAATATTAATGTGGAGCGATAAAATAATGGATTTTGAAATGGAAGGGTGAAACACCAACACTGTGTGTATTTTCGGAAAAATTACTTGAGATTGATTCACGAACGTATTTATTTTACTATTGTGTAATTGGACCCAAAGTTTCATGTGAGAATTGGTTAATGGTATTATGAGTTTAACATATATCTTGTTTAGAGGTTTTGTCCTTGGTTATCGGAGGAGGATGACATTGTGATTGTTGTTATGATTATGTATCTGTAGTACACTTATGTTATCTGTGAATGTAGTTTGGAATGATGATCGAAAGGGGTGTGATGCGCTGAGAATCAGAGGTACTATTACCTTCCAGCTAGCGCCTAGAGAATTGGCTGCACTGAGAATCTGAGGTACCATACCCTTCCAGCTAGCGCCTAGTAAAATGGAGCAGAGGTACTATTCCCTTCCAGCTGGTGTCTGGTAAATTGGCATGTTGTTGTGGAGAGATGTATCTTTGGCCTACCGTGCTACGGCAGGTAGAGCAGGTGTTGTGTATCGTCATTGTTTCATTTCGATTTGTGAATCATGTATTATGATAAATTGTGATTTTGCAAGGTTTAATGGGCCCACATGTTGAGTAATTACATACACTGTAAATTTTGAGTGTGCTTGAGAGTGGTTAAAGGAGTTTCGCCATAAGTTACCCTATTGAAAGTATTTCTTGGATTATGAGTTTAAGTTGTGGAATGTGATGGGTCCGTTGAGATGAATCATGTTTATATTTGAGTTACGAATAATGTGAGAAAAATGAATTTGATGAACGTGCTTTCGAAAATTAAGTAAGGTTGTGTAGTATTTTGATATAAAATGGAAAATACGGCCATGGTATGATAGTTGTTTAGATGAAAAAACGAATAATAAAAGTGAACCTTGGTGTTATTGAATCAAAAGAACGTTTTGAGAAAGTTATTATTGTAAGTATACTTTAATTATAAAATGTCACATTATTTATATGTTATGAGATTAGCATTCATGATCATAGCTATCTGTAAGTTGTTATTGTTGAGGATCATGTTGAGATCCCTATTGGATTTTATGTTCATCCCACGTTGTTGAATCTTTTTCAGGTGATAATCAGGATGTGCTACAAGATTTGGATCTTCTTATTTGTTGGCCACGGGGCCTTTTTTGTGTTGACGGAATGCTATTGATGTAAAAGGGTTACACCCTTCTTCTTGATTCTTAAATGATGTAAACCTACGGGCAATTTATCTAATTGTACCTTTATTTTGCATTCATCCTTACCAGAACGAGAGAACTTTTATTGATGTATTCATGTAAATGTAATGAGCTTCCGTATATTATTTCTGGAATGGAATTATATTAATGGCTTTAGTAATGAATTCCAAATAATAAAAAGTGAGGCGCGACAGTTTGTTACCAGGGTTTACTCCCTCTTTGATTGGTTAGGAACCCCTGCTGAAGGCTCATTTAGATCTTCACTTCCCTCTGTAAGCCGTTTGGCATTTCTTTGCTCAAAATAAAAAATAAAATATACTACTTATGTCAACTTTGCCACGTGAAATAATAAATGTGCTATACCTTAACTTGGAAAGTTGACTTTTTAAAAAAAATTAGGTTTGGCATGAAAGTTTGGGTTGGATTGGAGTTATTTTAGTCAAAATAAATAAATAAATAAATAAAAAGATTTTTTTAGTTTAATAAAATAAAATGTCACATCTAAATTATAATCATTTCATTTTTTTTTTACAAAAGTCAAAAAGTCTATTCCAAATGATACTTTTTAGCCCCAGGCTAAAATAGTCAAAAAGCCAACCCACATTCCAAACGAAGGCAAAGAGTTAATTACTTAGAAATTCTATTTACAAATGTTATGGTAGTTGAGGTCTTATTTAAAAAAATTTAAACCAATTCTATTTAGTAAAACTGAGAATTTTATCAATTTTTTTTAATTTTTAAAATTAAGAACATTATCAATTTTGTATAGTACTGTTGTAACGACCCAGACTTGCTAATCGTGATTTTAATTAATTAATTTTGTGTTAATTCTAATTGAACTAAGTGCTTAGTAATTTAATTTGTGCATATCTATCCAAATTGAAAAATTACCTATTAAGGTTACAACTTTGAAACTGAAATCGACAATCTTATTGGGTGCACAAATTGAAATTGAGTACATGAATGAGCTTATGGGAATTTTTAGAGCCATTTGGGAAATTTAATTGAAAATTTATTCAATTTACTAAAATTGTCTGTGATTGAATTGAGCCTTAATTGGAACTATTAATTATGTTCCTACATGTTAATTATGTGATTAAGTGTTATTGATTGTTATGAGATTTATTGACTTGTATTGTTTGAACAGATAGGTTAGAATGAAAATTAAACATGTCTGATTCGTTAATTTTAACAAGTTAGAATTAAATAATTTGATAGGAATTAGAGTCTTATTTGCTCACACTAATATAATTAAATTAAATTAAGTATAATTGAGATTTTATTGTAATGAGGATTAATTTAATTTGCATAGATTTGATTTTTATTTAACTTAATTAGAATGATTTAATGATTTAAAATTAATTAATGATAATAATAATTTAGAATAGTACTATTTTTTTTTAATCAACAAACATAGTAAGAGAGAGAGAGTACTTGGTTGCTTATATTGAGTCTCATCTAACACACCAAACAAGACCCACGAAGAGAGAGAGAGAGAGAGAGAGAGAGAGAGAGAGAGAGAGAGAGAGAGAGGAAAAGAAATAGTTATCTTGAGAGTTTGAGCTCAAAGAAGAATTGAAGGAAGAAGAAAGACGGGACTTGATTCATATTGCTTTAAATCATCAAACTAAGGTAATTTTCACCTCCCAATTCATGAAATTGAAATGATACATTGTTAATTCATAGAATCTAAGTTCAAATAGGAAGAACATAAGCTTACTTGAGTTGAATTATAATTAATCAGAAGATTTGCTCATGTAATTAAGAGCTTAGGACATGCATGTTAGAAAATGGTAGAATTATTCAAATTAACTCCTAAACTTTACATGCATGACATATTCTTAGGAGAAATTGGGTTCTAAACTTGTTTTTAACCATGATTCATGGAGTTTAAGGAGAGATTAAGCATGAATTAGAGCTTGGGTTCAAGAAAATGGATGTTTCATGAAATTGAGTTTCAAAAATGGAAGAATGAGTTTAAGTTGATATCTAGAGCCTCATAAGAATTCAATTAAAAATTTGATTTAGGTTTGTAAAATTAGATGTAATCAAATTAAGCCTTAATTGAGAATTAATTAAATTCAATTGAAATTGAGTTAGGCTTAAGATTATGGGAAGATTAATTATTTGGGCCTTGATTTGCTTGAAAATAGAGTTGAAATTGCAAAATGTACATATTTATGAGTTTCTGATTCAGTAATTTAAATATGATTGAATAATTGTAATTTAATGTGTATGAGCTTAATTTAAGTTGGGATGTGTAATTAGTGAACTTAATAGGGGTTGGTATATGATTACATTATTTATATTTAATTAGTTTGGTTAATACGTAGCTAAACATATTTTAATTGGAGGTTAATAATATAATTTATTCCTAATACTAGTCATCCATATTTAAAAGGAATGGAAGAAAAATAAATAGGAATAACCAAATGAAAAATTAAAATCAAATAAGAGAAAACGAATAGAGATCGAACGATCGAATTGAATAGAATTGTAAGATTGTGATTGTAATTGTATTGTGCTTGACTTTATTTGTTTAGGTCGGACGTCGAACCATTAGTAAGTGTACCGAGGAGTCCACTATGAGTGACATTGCAAAGATATGTTCAATCGTATTTATTTTTTGATTGATGAATTATATTGTTTTCTAAAATGATACTTTTTATCAATTGAATGATGATCCTATTTTCTGAACTATATTCGTGGCATTCATAGCATATTGTTATTGTTATTGATATTGTTATTGCTATTGTCACAGAGATCTCAGTCAATTCCAAATCTTGGAACTATTATTATTGTATGATGACCATCAATTGATTATTCGGTCTTTAAGACCTATTGTATTGTATTGTTGCTATTAGATATGCCACGTATGACCTATATGAATACGAACATGATTGAAAGTGATTGATTGAATCAAATGATTGAACAGTTGATTGACAAAGATATTGATTGAAATCGATTGTTTCAAAGACCGTAAGGACATTATTCTTAACTTCTTTACACATGTGTTATTCACTGGGCTCTATCTCACTGTTTATTATATATATATATATATAGGTGATCGAGTATCGAATCAAAGCTAGTGGCATTGACTCGAACCCTTGTTTTGTCAAGCCAGCTATTGTGCCTCATCTCGAGGTTCCGAGCCAACATGTGTCAAGGCTTTTTGGGTGGTTCAAATTCACCCCTTTGATATTGGTAAAGTGAAATGAATGTTTATGACTTTTGTTAATATTGTTTTAATAATGGGATTTAATTCCTTACATTGTGTTTTGTCTTGTATATGTGTTTTATGGACATAAGTGTTTGTGTATATAACTATATATATGAAAATTTATTTTCATTCACGTTCTCACAGCTCATTAGGCGATGTATGTTATTATTGATTGGCTCCCGACAGCCCCTTTATATTGTATTATTGTCATCATTGTAAAACAAGCCTTCGGTAATCACGGATTACTAGCCGGTTATGACGCTAAGCCTATAGGGGCGGGTTTGGGTCGTGACAAATGTTCTAGATAATTGTTTCACTAACTGATAGAAAAAAATAGAACATGAGATTAAACGTTTCTACCCTTTTACTTATTAATTTGATTTAACTATCTAATAAAACCAAGAATATTAACAGTTTTTTTTTTCAATTTTAAAACTTATAACATTATTAGTTTTTTCATTTTAAATTTTTTTTTTTTTCAGTTTTGCATATCAATGTTTCATCATCATACTCCTTTATAGACACAATTTTTAGTTTTGCCCAAAAAATAATTCAGTTTTTTCAAATTTTTTTTTTTTGCACATAATTTTTTTTTTAGTTTTTTCAATTTGAAAGCTGATATTTTAAAGTTTTGAAAATCAAAATAAATGTCAAATTATCATGTTCCTTTATCGATAATCATTGTTTGAGGGGAAAATTCCGATTATTAAAAATTTAATGGGACTTGAAGGTCCAAAAAATCTTAATTAGGACTTAATAGAGTGTAAGTTCATAAATTAGGACTTGTGTGTAAATGCCCCTTAAATAAAAATATGAATAAATTATTAATAAGTCTTAATAGTTTGACTTAATTCTCATTAAGTTCTATTAAAAATAAATTTTAGTAAAATCGTCGTCAAAAATAAATTTTTGTGACATTTTTTTACATATGTCGCTAAAAATTAATAATTAGTGACTTTTTTGTCCCGATTTTTATAAATTGTAACTATAATTTACAATTGGTGGCGTTTTTCTATGACGATTTTTTTAAACTACCGCTGAAAGTTAAAAATTAGTGACTTTTTGGTGACGATATTTTTTAACTAAGGCCAAAACTTATAATTATTGACTTTTTTTGTAACAATTTTCAAACTATCGTTGAAAATTAACAATTAATGATATTTTTTAATAGTGTTTGATAAAAAAATATAATTAATTATCATAAGATTTATTAGATAATAAATTCACCTATTAGAAACTATACATAAATTCTCTTAAGTATTACATGTGATCATGTGAAAAATCAATTAAGTGCGTGTGAGTTAATTTAATTCAAATAAATTAAGACAAATTACAAGGTCATTTATTTATTTGAAAACTTTGACTTAAATTAATGAATAGATATTGTTTTATACTTCATCTTTAAAAGCTTCCAAAAATTACAAAATAAATCTCTTGAAATTTGTTTAAAATATAATTTATCTTTTATAATTTTAAAAATTACATTTTGCCCCTTGAAAATTTTAATTTTATAATAAACGGTCCATTTTTATTAATAAATTATCAAGTCAATTATATTTTTTAATGATGTCAAAATTTTATTTTAATTAATAATTCAAATAATTTTATCATTCTATAAGAGAGTAGTTAAGAATTTTATTTTTTCAATTAATTTTGTTAAATAAAAAATTCAGACAATGGGATATTTGTTATTTTTCAAACTATAAAAGCAATCCATATTTTAAGGACACTTCAAATGATGTATTTGTAATTCACACTTATTTTTTAAATTATAAGAAGGGCAAATTACACTTTACTCCCCTCAAGTATCACTGATTTTTTTTTAAAATTAATTTTGTTAAATAAAAAATTCAGATAATGAGATATTTGTAATTTTCTAAACTATAAAGGACAATCTGTATTTTAAGAAAATTTCAAGGAATGTATTTGTAATTTATTTTGATTTTTTCAATCAATTATAAGATGGTCAAATTATACTTTAACCCCCCCCCCCCTCCCTAATTAGCACCGTTTTTCACTTTATCCAAATTGATGGAGTGTACTCCATTTATCTTCTGAAAAAGGGTAATAGTTGAGGGTTCCTAAGAAATAAATATTTGAATTGAATCATAAAAAAGAGATGGCGGGTAATATATATATATATATATATATAAGGTTTCTCTTACGTTCGCAATTGAATTGAAAGTTGTTGGTTCGTGATATGATTTGATTTTGGTCTATCTTAATAATTCAAATCATTCAATATAATTTTTGCAAAAAAAGTAACATTAATCAGACATTAATATTCACTTGATCTAATCATATTTGTGTATATTTAGATTTTTAAATTATTTTAAAAAATTATATTAAAGATGAAAGTAATAAAATTTTATATATAATTAAGTAATAAATATAAAAAAAATCGTACAAGAGATGAAGGTGATAAATTTTGTATATAAAACTAAGTAATAAAATGAATATTTTGTAATAGGGTAAATTACAAACATAACCCTTAAGTTTACTTAAATTACAAATTACCCCTGTGATTTTAAAAATTACATTATGCCCCCTAAGGTTTTTAATTTTATAACAAATAGGTCATTTTATTAATAAATCATCAAGTTAATTAACATTTTTTAATAATATTAAAATTTTATTTCAATTAATAATTCAAATAATGTTATTATTGTATAGGTGAACAGATAGAAATTTCACTTTTTTAATTAATTATGTTAAATAAAAAAATCTGACAAGGAGTTATTTCTAATTTTTCAAACTACTGGGGGCAATTTATATTTTAAGCAAACTTTAGAGGTGTATTTGTAATTTATCCTTGGTAATAATTGAGTACTGTCATGTAATTAAACTAAAAAGAAAAAACGAAAGTGTTCACCCGCTATAACGCTATGTTTGGATTGAGTGATTTGGAGAGAAAATAAAAGAAAAGAAATTGAGTGATATGTATTTCTTTTATTTGTTTGGATAACCTAAGTAGAGAGAAATAGGAAGAAATGGAGAGAAACTCATCTCTCTTATAAGCCTCATTTTCAATCTTTCCAAAAGTGGAGAGATTGGGAGAGAAAAAAAACCACTATTTTTATAATACCAATTTTGTCCCTATAAAAATAAAAAAAATAAAATGATTGAAAATATAAAAAGGTTATTTTGATAATATAACATAAAATAATTTTTTTTCTTTTCTCTTAATGAAATCTAACCAAACAAGAATGAGAGAAATCACAATCATTTCTTTTCTTTTATTTCTTTCTTATCCAAATAAAAAGGAGAGAAATTACAATCATTTCTTTTCTCTTATTATTTAAGTAATCATTTCTTTTCTTTTCTCTCATAATTTCTCCAATCACTCCACAAAACCTTCTTTGATGATCAAATCAAACCCACTCAAATTCTCTTAAGAAATTTTTTTCCGAGAAAACCCATTTCAAGAACTACCTGAAACTCCATGGACTCCAATTTCTCTCCCTCCAATACCATTCGTGTTGTTTCCACAGAATCAATTGCTCACCAAGACCCAGTCCCAGACTACAATTCTGTATACTTTATTGATGAGAGAGCATTATAGGGATCCATGGAATGGGATCAAAATTGGGAAATTGCTTGAAGATCTTGATGTGCCCTTTGTTGCACACCATCTCATCAGTCAATGTATTGTATGGTCTTCCATTTCTTGCTTGTTTCCTGGGTTTTATGTTGTTTGGTTTTTGGGAAAGTCAATTGTGATTGCAGCAAGAGATCTGTGCTGTGTGCCCATGTTTTGTACATTTTCTAATAAATTAAGACTATTTTTCACACACAGAATTAAACTACACAAAAAAATATGACGAATATATATGTGTTTGTTGTGTGCCCATGTTTGTACGTTTTTATTTGAATTTTTCCATATATTGTTTTCTTCCACCAACTTTGACTATTAGACCATGTTTGCAAAAGCAGCCTAAAATTCAAGATGAAGTTTTGGTCAAAATTGGCCCATATCAAATAATGACCCTACACAATGTGAGGACTTGAGAGAGGGGTCACCTAAAGTCGCAGGGTTTGTCTGATGTTACATTCCATCGTAATTGATAAATGTGATTTATGAGTACTTAAAAGATATTTGAAATTAAGGCAGGTTTAGAAACATGTTATTTTAATAATTATTTAATTTTTTATGAAAAGATGTGTAGAAAAGTAGAGAGAGTGATTTGACAATTTATAGTAGCTTTTTAATTTTTTTGTTAAAACTAAAAGTTGCCAAACGAGACCTAATTCTATAACAAATTCCAATTAAACTATTTATAACACCAAATAAAACCTTAAGAAATAAAAAGGAAAAACAATGTCTGAAAACCTCTCCCAAGAAACTCTCTCTCCCAACAATGGTAACAAAGACCAATCCATCGAGGAGGAGGATCATCTGGTGTGCAGCACCAAAAAAGTCAAGAGCTCTACGATTGCGGAAGGAGATCAGTAGATGGAGGAGGTACTGGCGCCACCTAAAGCAAAGCAAGTAACCCAAGAGATGGAAGTGAGTCTGACGACCTCTGAGGCGATTCAAAGGAAATCCTTTAAGCAAGCACTCACAGCAACCAAGAACAATGAAAAAGCCTTTGACAATGATCTGGACCGGCTTTCTACTGATGATGAATTCCTCTCCGATGACGAGGAGAATGCAGCAATATCAGAGGATGAATACGAGCACACTCTAGATTCCAGGATACCCAAGATCAAACTCCCCCCACGTCTTGTGAAATCAATCCGTAGGCCATGGAAGGACTGTCTCATAATCCGGTTACTAGGGAAAACGGTGGGTTTCAAATTTCTGGTCAATAAATTGAAGAAAATTTGGGGATTACAAGGAGACTTTGAGGCCACTGATCTGGGTCTTGGATTTTTCTTAGTAAAATTTGAAATGATTGCGGACTACAACAGAGTTTACACGGAAGGCCCTTGGATAATCATGGACCATTACCTAACTGTTAGAAGATGGGATCATGACTTCAAGCCATCGGAAGCTAAAGAGGTTGCAACAGCCTTGTGGGTTAGATTCCCACAACTCCCAGTTGAATACTACAATGAAAAGGTGCTATTCCATATTGCCAAGGTAATAGGTAGACCATTAAAAGTGGATCTTAACACAACAATGTCTACCAGAGGTAGATATGCTAGGGTGTGCGTTGAAGTTGATCTCACGAAGCCGCTTGTCTCTAGATTTGCCATAGGAAAATATACATATATAATAGAATATGAGCATCTACACTACTTTTGCTTTGCTTGTGGAAAGGTTGGCCGCCGGAAAAAATATTATAGCATCAAGCCAGTACAGCTATCGTCATCGACACAGGCACCGGCATGCCCAGGAGAAGAAAGGATCAGTCCAACAGAGAGAGTTGAGTAGTCCATAACGGCTACTTCCTCTGGCACAAAATCAGATCTTGCAATTGGAGATGAGGCTCAATTTGGCCTATGGATGCTTGTTAATAGAAGAAATCGGAAGCCCAGGTTTGCTAACCGTCAATCAGGGCCCACAATGCACAAAAAGCCCAATAACATATTTCGTCCCCTTACTAACAAGCATACCACGGATGGCACCACTGATGATACTTTAGGTAAAGGGGTCCAAGTGTCTCAGCCCACGAATCCCTCAAAAGCAACATCCAGTGCCACACACCTATCCAGCAACCTAGTGCATGCAGCCCATACGTCAAAGGCTAATCCTATTGCTACTAGCCATCCCCCTTCCAGCTCTGATATGATAACTCAGGTACAGGACTGCTAGGTGCAGTGTTCCACTACTTCAGAGATTAGACCCGAGATGATCTCGGCGATAGAGTCAGAAAATCTGAGGAATGAGCTGGCCCCTATTAACCCACCACCTTCTTGCACTTCTCCCTCCTTACCACCATACTCGTCTGTATATCCAGTTCTTAACACTCTAGTCACTCATCCTCCTGCTAACCCCAAGCTTCAGAAAAAGCCCCCTGACCCTAAACATGAGCGACAATATCACCAATGAAGACATGGAGAGGCTGGAAGTGCAGTTGTCCACGATGACACACAGTGCGGTGGGCTCATACCTCGAACCCGCGAGCAAAGCAATTCACCAAGTAAGCATCGTCTGGTGGATAGACGAAATCAAACTGAATCTAGAGCCCAGATGGCGGAGCACAACAGGAAAACCACTACAGGCAACGCAGATGGCAGCTCTGAGGTCAACTGTATTGAGCCAAAAACTAGTGTGTGACATGATTGGTTTGAGTCCCTCAGATCCGCTACCGGACTTTCCTAACCGTCCATCAATGAATATCATGCTATGGAACTACCAGGAAGCCAGCAACAAAATCTTCAGAAGAACTTTCAGAGATATTACTAGAACTTATAGGCCTGATATAGTGGCCCTCTTTGAAACCAAGGTCATGTTCAGCTATATGGGTCTGTTTTTCAATAACCTGGGCTATACTGCCTCTACTATTGTGGACCCTGTGGGAAGGGTTGGTGGGATTTGGCTTCTTTGGAACCCTACACAAGTCTTAGTCAGCGCCTATGTTGCTAACCATTAGGTGATTCAAGCCACAGTTAAAATGAGAGATCATGAGGACTGGGTTCTGGCTGCAATCTATGCCAGCCCCAACGTCAGGCTTCGTCAAGATCTATAGCATGATTTGGAGGACACAACCAGCTCTATGACCAAGCCATGGCTCATTGCTGGGGATTTTAACGATATAAGTGGGCACAATGAAAGGCGGAGTTTCTCTCAGAGCTACCATTTGGGCCAGAGCCGCAGATTCTTGGGCCAAATCAATCGTTGTGGACTCATGGATCTTGGATGCACGGGACCTAAATTTACTTGGACTAACAACAGGAAGGGACTAGCAAACACTATGGAGAGACTTAACCATGCGCTGTGCAATACTGAATGGCGCACTCTCTTTCCTGAAGGCACTGTGCGCAATCTGTCTCGGACTTACTTTGACCACTCTTCCCTCATTGTCTACACGGAAGGTATTTCTAAACTTTCCCCATGTAATCGTCCGTTTCGTTTTGAGGTAGCTTGGCTCTCCCACCTCCAGTGCAGAGACGTTGTCTATTCTTCTTGGAATCATGAGCTATCTCTGAATAAGAATTTTTAACAGGTTGCTGATGAGTCCCTTACCTGGAATAAGGAAATCTTCGGAAATATTTTTAAAAGGAAAAGGTGTCTTCTTTCACGTATTGAGGGAATTCAAAGATCTCTTGCGAATCATTTCTCTCATAATTTGTTTTTACTTGAAAAAGATCTGATTTGTCAATATAATAAAACTCTTTTGCAAGAGGAAATCCTTTGGTTTCAAAAATCTTGTGTCAATTGGATCACTCAAGGTGAAAGAAACACTAGATATTTCCATGTGTCTACTATTTCCAAAAGAAAGCGTTTGAAAATTGATTGTTTGCGTTCTGACACTGGGGATTGGATCATGGAAGCCCAAGCTGTCAAAATTCATATTCAAGATTACTTTACAAACATGTTCCAAGCTGAACTGGTGGCCAATCTTAGTCACTGGTGTAATATAGCTTCCCATACCATTTTTGTTGATGAGAATCATAGGATCTCCCAAGAGATCACTAGCCATGAGATTTGGAAAGCCATCAAAAGCATTAATGCTTTCAAAGCTCCTGGATAGGATGGTTTTCAGGCTATCTTTTACCACAAATTTTGGGACATCATTGGTGAGGATGTTTGTACCTTCATCAAGAATTGCTATAATGAGAAACTTGTCCCTCTGGAAATCCATAAAACTCTTATGGCCCTTATTCCCAAGATTGATAATCCGGAAAATATCAAACAGTTTCGGCCCATCAGCCTTTGCAATGTGTCTTATAAAATTATTACGAAAATCCTTGTTAACAGAATAAGACCTCTTCTACATGGCCTTATCAGTCCCACCCAAAGCAACTTTATCCCCGGTCGTTCTACCCATGATAATATCATTATAACCCAAGAACTTATACATACCCTTCACCATAGGAAAGGCAGACATGGGGGTCTTATTATTAAATTAGACCTTGAAAAAGCCTACGATAAGATCTCTTGGGATTTCTTGAGAGATACCCTATATGAATTTAAGCTTACCACCCACTGGATTGAACTTGTTATGTCATGTGTCTCTTCTGTGAGTTTTTCTCTGTTATGGAATGGTGAAACCATGAATGATTTTACTCCTGGCAAAGGTTTGAGACAGGGAGACCCCCTATCTCCATACTTATTTTTGCTCTGCATGGAAAGATTATCCAATATGATTAGGTGCCAAGTTGAGAAAAAGTAGTGGAAGGGCCTCAAAGCTGCTAGAAAGGGTCCATCAATATCTCACATGTTCTTTGCGGATGATCTGCTCCTTTTTGCTCCAAAACTGTGAGACTATCATGAACATAATCAACGAATTCTGTCTCATCTCTGGCCAGCAAATCAACCTCCAAAAATCTAAAATGTTCATCTCCCCTAATGTGTCTAGTAGAAAAGCAAAAGCATTGAGTCAGTTCAGTGGGATAGCTCTTACCCACAACTTGGGCAAGTATCTTGGAGTGCCCCTCCTCCACAGCAGAGTCCAGAGAGACATTTACAATCACATCTTGGAGAAAATTCAACAAAAGCTATCCTCCTGGAAAGCTAATACTCTCTCCCTAGCTGGTAGAACTACCATTATTCAGTCTGTTACTTCGTCCATACCCTCTTACATCATGCAAACCAGTAAGCTGCCGTAGAATGTGTGCAAACATATCGACCAGATCAATAGAAATTTTCTATGGAGGGACCAACAAAGCAAGAGGAAAGGTCATCTTGTTAATTGGAGACAAGTTTGTAAGAACAAGCAAGAGGGAGGCCTTGGCCTCAAAAAAGCTGAAGACCAGAACTTAGCTCTTTTAACCAAGCTTGGATGAAAGCTTCTTAGTGATAACACTTCCACTTGGACTGTTGTGCTTAAAGGAAAATACCTTCAAAAAGAATCTTTGAAGGATTGGCCTGCTAATTGTCTGGCCTCTCACACCTGAAAGAGTATTATCAAAACTAGAGATATTCTCAGAAAAGGTGTCAAGTGGACTGTAGGTAATGGCCAAAACATCTCCTTCTGGAACGACTGGTGGTGTGGTGACAGCACCATTGC
The DNA here is from genome assembly GCA_030407325.1 of Camellia japonica. Taxonomy (NCBI): domain Eukaryota; kingdom Viridiplantae; phylum Streptophyta; class Magnoliopsida; order Ericales; family Theaceae; genus Camellia; species Camellia japonica. The sequence continues at coordinate 44,904,731 of JAPPVO010000003.1, read as the reverse complement.
ATCCCAATGCCCTGGTGATCATACCTCAAATTGTTTGAAAGTAGCTGATGTAATCAATGCTGAGGGGACCTGGCATCTTGAGGCAGTTTCAGAATTCTTTTCCCCATCCATTATCCAGAGCATGTCTCAAATCCACTTGCCTCATTTTGTGGAAATCCTAGACAATCCCCACTGGAAAGGAGCACCAATTGGTAACTTCACAGTTAGTGCATCCTATGATCTCTTAACAAATATGGATCATCACAGTGGCAAAGTGAGCTAGCACTGGATCTGGAAAAAAAAAATCCCACAAAAACTGAAATGTTTCTGCTGGTTGCTATTCCATGAGCGTTTATTAACCAACCATCATAGAAGTCTTAGAGGCTTGGCCATGGATGACAGATGCCCCAGGTGCAACTCAGCTCGGGAAGACATAAGCCATCTGTTTAGAGAATGCCCTAAAGCTAAAGCCATTTGGCTAGCTATTAGAAACCATAGATGGCTTCAACTCACTGAAAATCAGTCTTGGAAGCAATGGCTTCAGGTTAACCTACACAGCAAGGAGAGTGAGATCTTCCATATTCCTTGGGGTATTGTGTTTGTATTCACCGTCTGGAAAATCTGGACAAATAGGAACAATTTTGTTTTCAGACAAAAGGAGGGCAGTGTGCACCAAGCCATTAGATACATCCACACTACAACAAAATGCAGAATTGGCGACTAAAGTTGGTGTTTTGGTCGCTGAAAGTAGTGCAAATGGCGACTAAAATGCAATTAGTCGCCAAAATTGATGATCTTTGCCGACTAATGTAGTTTAGTCGCCGAATATAGGGCCTTTAGCGACTAAAAGTCAGTTTAGTCGCCGAATATAGGGGTTTTACCGACTACAATAATTTTAGTAGCTAAAAGGCACAGTTTTTGGCGACTAAAAGCATTTAGTAGCCAAAAGTATAGCTTTTGCGACTAAAAAATACTTTAGTCGGCGAATATGGGTGTTTTACCGACAAACCAATTTTTAGTAGCTAAAGTGGACAATTTGGCGACTAAAACTGAGTTTAGTCGGCAAAAGTTGAGGTTTTGGCGACGAAAAATAAATTTAGTCGCCGAAAGTAGTTTTTTGGGGCTGAAATTACAGTTTTTAGCGACAAACCAGCATTTAGTAGCCAAAAAATGTAAAATTGGCGACTAAAATTAAGGTTTAGTCGCCAAAAGTGGCCCAAATATTTTTGTACTAAATAATTTATTTTTTGACATAAATTATATTCAATTAAAAAATTATATTTATAAATATCATTTTGTATTCATAGCGGTAAATTACTATATAAATAATATATATTGTATATATATTCATGAGATGATGTGTGGCATGGTGGAGGGACTGTTTGTGCACAAGGTTTTGGCTGTGGTGGTTGGCTGTCTTAGGATCGAAACTTGGCAGCAGCAACAAGTTCAAATTTTTTTTTTTTTAAACATGCTTTTGGCGACTAAAACAGTTGGTCGCCAAAAGATTTTTTTCAATTTTTTTTTTTTTTTTAATTCACTATTAGCGACTAAATATTTAGTCGCCAAATGTATAATTAAAAAAATGAAAATTGAGCTTTGGCGACGAAAACTTTAGTCGCTAAACACCTGCCTTTTGCCGACTAAAATCTTTTTAGTCGCCAAAACCTTCTGCGACCGCTTATTTGCGACAAAACTGGCGACCAAAAAAATTGGTCGGGGAAGGTTAAAACGCCACTTTTGGCGACGAAAAATGGACCTTTGGCGACTAAAAATTTAGTCGCCAAAGGTGACTTTTCTTGTAGTGCCAGCAACAAGCAGCGGCAACTTTTGAGGCATTCCAATCTGACCACTTTACTGAACTGCTTCTGGAACAAAAAACTAACTAGGTTTTACCTTTTGCAGGTAGAATTAAACTCAATACTGATGGATGCTCCAAGGGAAATCCCGGACCAGTTGGTTATGGAGGGCTTTTCCGAGATGAGAGAGGAGCATGGGTGCATGGTTACCATGGGAGACTTGATGAAGCAACTAGTCTGGAAGCTGAGCTTTGGGGAATATATAGAGGCCTAACCATCATTCTGGAGAAAGGAATGACATATATACTAATTGAGACAGATTCTTTGCATGTTGTTCAACTGATTCAGGAAGAGTCTGCTCCAAACTTTCAGTACAGGCCCCTTCTTGAAGACACCAAGTTCCTGATGCAGAGATGCAGTTGTACCATTCAACACATCCTCAGAGAAGGCAATCAAAGTGCAAATGGTTTAGCAAATCTAGGGGTTAATCACCCAGACCCTTTTGTATTTCTTAATGACCCTCCTAATGAGGTTGCAAGCCTGCTTGTTGCAGACATTCTAGGTTCCTCTTCTGTTTCAAAAGCTTTATGCCTTATCTTTATGTTCTGCTATTTTCCTTTTGAATCGAAAAAAATAAAAATAAAAACAAACAAAAAATAAAAATAAAAATAAATAAATAAAAAGAAATCTAATCGGACAAGATAATGTTGATGTTCAAGTCAAATTTAGAACCCATCTCTTTAGCTTGTTTTTCATGTCCGAGTGAGTAGTTTCACATTCCACCCAAGCCCGGCCTTGAGATTTATGAGGCCCAAAGTCAATAATCAACTAATAAATTTTTGAGATCCTTCACATTTTTTTTTTCATTGAATGAAACAAAATGAAAAAAAAAAAAATGAAGATAAAAGACAAAAAAAATTGTGTCAAAATCACAAAAAATACTTAGCATTACATTATAACAATTAATAAGTGTCGCTTGATCCTCGCTTTTCTTGCATTTTTAAAAGTAAATAAATTAATCATACTTGCATAATCTAGTTTTTTTGCAAAATCATTTTCAATAGATAACAATGTTAATTATTTTAATGGGCATTTCAATTTTTTAATGAGTCAATTTATTTTAAGTTAGCTTGGGCCGTCCTTATTTATTTATTTATTTTTGATTTAAAATATACCTAATATATTACAATAAACTATAATAGGAGGACCCTTTTTTTGGATCTATTTTCAATGGATAACAATATTAATTTTTTTGAATGGGCCTTTTAATTTTTTAATTGGTCAATTTATTTTAAATTAGTTTGAGTTTTTTTTTAATTTTTTTTTAAAATTTAAAATATACCTAATATATTACACTAAATCATAATAGAAGGAGACCATTCTTTTAGATTTAGGGCCTAAGCCATGGCCTTGTTTTCCCATGGGCAGGGCCGGCACTTCCACCACATGATCATGGCTTAATATTGCTATCATTAAAAGAACCAACGGCCACTAAAAAGTAAAAGGCAACTGTTATTATGATTACTGATTAATTACTACGTTGTTTAAAGAGTTGGAGTTCATGTTAGTTATACAATTATCTCTCCCCAAGGGGATATCATATGGATCTGTTTTTTTTTTTTTTTTTTTTTTAAAGAAAAAAAAAAAAAAGGCAATACCATAAGGGTTTCACCCTATCAAAACAATTGATGGGTAAAAACTTAAAAAGAAAAGCTTGATTTTATTGATAATCCAACAATATCAAGTAATCTGTGTGTTTGAATATTAAATTTGCATAAGAATTTATAAATCAAAGAAGAAATAGAAAAAAAAAAATGAAATAAGTTTCGACTTTTTACTTTTTTTTTCTCTTCACAAATTTTGTAAGTCGTGTTTGGAACAAATCAAAAAATCACTATAAAAAGTGAAACCCTTCTCTCTCCCTCACTTTTCACGTTTTTTTCATAAAAAAAAAATTTATAGAACGTAATTCATAAACACCGCCTTTATAAAATTCAAGGTCCAAGGCAAGGGAATTTACTCTGTAAATGTGTATCATCCGTTCTTTCTCATTTTCGGTGCCAGTTGTAGAGTATATGGCCGTTGGGAGAATTGTCTTTTTTTATTATGTAAATACATCTTTGGACAGTGTGCCTTGTCATGTTCAGTGCCAAGTGTGAACATTGCACTGTTTGAAAAAGAACTCGGCCTTTTTTTTAGGCTGGTCAAGCTAACCGTTCAACAGTATAGAAAGCATCTGAAAATGGGAAATTACTGAGGAAGAGACTATTCCAAGAATCTGCAACCATTAATCTCATCCTAGAAAAAAAAATGAAAACCAAAGAGAAACTGAATTTTACTTTAACTGAACAGCATTTTTGAATCCCCCAGAGATTTTTACAGGTAAAACCAAACAGATCAATGTAATTCTTCCGAACTAAACCTCTGTATATATCTATAGGATTAAAAAATTTCTACAATCTTTACATGGAACTTGTACGAACATAAAAAATATCGTATTTGTTGATAAAAAAATTCAACATAGAAAATGATCAGTACCACTATACGATCGCTATCTGCAAGACAAAACACTCCAGCCGTAGCCAGCGGCCCTCCGACGCCCAAGCCAGTCCTCCAATATTATCAAAATATTTAATGGACTAATTCATAGAGAGAAATTGCGTACCTCAACCAATGAGAGTGTTGCCTATTTATAATATCCAGTGACTTACTTAACAAGCAGTTTGAATGTTTCAGAAGTCTTATCCCAAACAATCTCTGATTGTTGAGGACTTCTATATCGATACGATTTCACATTCTGATAAGTTTTGCACAACATAAAACACTAATGGAGTGTTTAATAAGAATTTGATAACTGTCATACACATGATAATTTATAATTACGTCACGTGGTAGTGTTAGGACCCACATAATTCTTGTAGTTATTTTTATTCTCTCAGAACCATATATATAAATCACTACCCAACCAATCCATTGATTAAAAGCAATTTAGCTAAACCCAACAAAACTATCACTTGATATGAGAGGTAAATGAGCTAAGGAGATGAGCTTTCATCATCAGAGGAACTGTACTGTCGCTGTCCATGAAATTCACTAACAACTGCTTGCATTGCCGGATTCATTGGAACGGGAAATTTATGGGCAGAACTGATTATTGTACGCTCGTTGATCATTCCAACTTCCCTGCAAACCCGATTAAGAACAGTGTTAAATATAGTAACTATATATTCTATTTATCATACTTACCATATATCTATATTACCATATTAGGCATTGCCATATTGTGCATTACTATATTAGCTTCTCCTTCTCCTATATAAAGAAGTCTTGTATTCACTCCTATTAATTATTAAAATATATAGAATTATATTCTCTCTCTATTATTTTAACATGGTATTAAAATTAGGTTAAGTACCTAGTAATTTTGCTTTACCAGCGGGCGATAACCTTGCCTTGGCCGCCCGCCGAATCTCAACCTATTCCGTTGTCATATTTTCTTGTCAGTATCTCTTCGTAGTGATCTCTTCCTTTGTTTGCTAGTTTATTCTTACCCCAAATATCTATATATATATATAATATATATATATATATTTTTTTTTTGTGTGCTTCTGCTTCACTCTATCTTTTCCTCGGCTTCAATCTCAAATAGGTTTCTATCTTCCACCCTATTTGAGTTTGAGGGGGGGTATTATCCCTATATCATGGTGAGCATGGTGACATACTATGTGAACCACCTAAGCTGCCCCCTGGCGCACTCTTTAAGCCACCTCGTTTTGGCGCACTCTCTAAGCCGTCCCCTAACGCACTCTTTAAGCCCGCCTCCTTTTGGTGCACTCTCTAAGCCGCCCCATTAGCGCACTCTCTAAGCTGCCTCCTTTTGGCGCACTCTCTAAGCCGCCCCCTGGCGCACTCTCTAAGTCGTCTCCTTTTGGCGCACTTCCTAAGTCGCCTACTTTTGGCGCACTCTTTAAGCCGTCTCTTTTGGCGCACTCTTTAAGCCGTCTCCTTGGCGCACCACCAAAGCCGCACCCTGGCGCACCATCCAAGCTGCCCCTTGGCGCACTATCCAAGTCGCCCCTTGGCATGCTCAATCATCTGTTGCCATCATCGTTCAGCACCACATCATAAGTAATGGGTGTGTCACGCTTGCTGGTTTAACATCCAGTCTCTACAACGGTCCGACATGGACATGACCCCTTAAACTGTCTTCAGACATTAGCTCCAGCCTCCGATCTATCTCAAGCGCCATTGAGCTCCCGTTCGAACTTTGCAATCTATTTGCCTTTCATTTTATTTTTTTAGTTTTATTTCATATTTTAGTTTCTTTCTCCAAACTCAAGTTGGTATCCCTACTTGAGTTTGAGGGAGGGTGTTAAATATAGTAACTATATATTCTATTTATCATACTTACCCTATATCTATATTACCATATTAGGCATTACCATATTGTGCATGACCATATTAGCTTCTCCTTCTCCTATATAAAGGAATCTTATATTCACTCATATTAATTATTGAAATATACAGATTTATATTCTCTCTCGCTCTCTACTATTTTAACAAAAAGTTAAAAAGTCCATCACCACCATGAAGATTCTGAATGGGTGAGCTTCTTCCTTGGCCGAGTTTCCATGAAAGTATTCAGTTATCTCCTTCACTAGCGAAAGGGCAACACTCTCTTGGGCTTGAATCCTTATAATCTGCTCCTTTGCCATTTTCATGAACCTGTTCATCGACTCTGAAAATCTCTTTCTGCTTTCCTCTGACCCCAGTATTGCTTCATTTAATCGTACAACCTCTGCAATGTTCTCTAGTCCTTTTGAAAGTTTCATTACATTGCTACTAAGCACGTCTGAATCCATGGCAGCTGCTTTCTTTACATTTGTGAGCTCTGAACTGAGAGCAGAAACAACTTATAGAGGCCAAGCTTCCTATACTTGGCGTCATCATTGTAGGTGTATTTTGGGTTTTGGTTGTCCCCAGAAGGACGTGCACCTTCACTTTTTATTATTTCCTGCACAACAAAATGCAAGAGAGTGATTTTCCCATCTGCAGCCTTGACATCGACAAGCTTGAGGAGTGAGTCGAGCTTGAAGGCATGGGCATCACCACAGTTTGTCCCAACGTTCATGCGGTTCCCAGTCTTCAGCACAGCTTCTAGAAGCTTCAAAAACATCCTGCTGCTCCTCAGTTCTTCACAGGCTGCCTGTAAAACTAAAAATAAATAAATAAATTGCTTTGTAGTGGAACTAAAAATTCTCTTTACTTGTGAGCCTTTAATAACTAAAGTATTCCCAACAGGCTTGTATTACATCCCTGCATATTTAAATTTTCTGAGCTTTCTAAGTAATTGTAAACCAGGTAACAAAATCTAAAAAACTATCGAGTGATAGATTTACCTCAAGAGTATCAAATGACTTTTTGAGGTACTCAGCCTGTGACTCAAAATTAGCCATGTAGAGCATTGTATCCACTCTTTTAAAAGCAAAAGGTATATCAAGCACCGCCTTGAGAAATCTCCCAGCAGGTCCAAGTTTGAATGGTGAATCATCTTTGTACTCTTTCAGTGTACGTTCTTCCTCCTTAGTTGGAGCCATCTTCAATGAACTTTCAAGAAGATCAGTTACAAGAGCATCTGCATTGCCTGTATAAAAGTGCAAGGAAAAAAAAAAAAAAAAGCAAAAAAAAAAACCTTCAGTCAGCAAAAAAAAATAAACTACGTGCCCAAACTGTTTAAAGTGCACAAAGTGCTGTTAATTTTGGGTATAATAATATTGAAAAGCTCCATTACTTCTGATAGAATCAGGGACAAGAAGTATTATCAAGTCCATGGAAGTGTGTAAGCATACATAGTAACAAAGTATTAGAAGAAACAAGTGATTAATGAGACAAGTGTAGAGCCTAATCACTGAATAGTTGCATCCCATTAGAAATAAGGTATTACATAGAGAAAGACATCGTATTTATTGCAATTTTTTGCATCACAAAAGATTACACTAGGAACATTCGTTGAGAAAATGAAAGATTATCAATTGCTTATGTCAAAAGATTAAAATAATGCAATTACAGCATAGACTTCCACAGAGACGATGAAAGATTTTCAATTACTCTACAAATGTCTATTGATTGAGAAAGTGAAATATTTAATTACTCATTCCAAGACTTGAAGAAGGCAATTAAAGCATGGCTTTCATAGACCAATAATGAAGATAAGACATGCATACAAATTTGAACAGTTCAATTATTGCCTGCACTTCCCAGAATGAAATCTAGCTTCCACTGCTCTACCTTTACATATCAACAATGCCAGAATTTTAAATTTGTCAATTCTAGATTAATAATCTATTTTAGCAATTGCAAAGGAATCAATATGAATGTTGCCCAAATAGAGTATCTTTATTAGTTAACCAAAATTGAAGAAAAAGGAGTTCAATCATAACTCATGAGAGCTATTTATCAAAAATAAATAAAAAAATCAGAACTCATAAGAGCATTACACGATACTATAATATTCAGTCAACCAAACAATTTCATAAAAAAATGTTAACAAATATAAAAACACAGAAAGATGTTACCTTCAGAAAGGGCTTCACAAACTTCCTCTGTGGTTACATTCAATGCCCTTAGAGAAATTGCAATATTCTGCGCCTTCTTCGGATCAAGCACCCTAGTTTTGGTGTGGGAAGAACTTGATGTCGAGTTGATTCCTTCAAAGTCGGGTTCGGTGTATTTACAATAAACAATGTTTCAATCATTTCCTCATTCAATCTGCAACCAAGAACCCAAATTTACACAATTAAAAAAGAGAAACAAAGGCAACCCAAAAAAAATCAAGTTTAAGCTCATATCATACTTAAAGGAGCTTGATTTTAGCTGATCCCACACCATCTCGCGATCAGAACTTTCTCTAACTTTATCCCAATGCTGGGGCTTCAACTTGGGCTTCGGAGTTTCCTCATTCTTCTCAACATTTTGGGAATTGGGAAGCAATGAAATCAATGTTGGACTGTGAACAGCAACAGGTCTTGAAGGTGTTACTAGAACTGGTGGTTTCGAAATTGGCTGACGAATTCATTGAGTAGGAATTGGACTTTCCCAATGTGTCAGTGGCGGCCGTGGTGGAAGAGGAGGTGGTGGTGCAACAGAGACCACCACAGGCCTCTGAATAGTACTGTTGATTCTCACCGGAGATGCCGAATTTGGATGCGAAACATTCGATATTCTTGGCGATGAATTCTGGGTTTTGACCGGAGGTTTTTCTAGAAGTAACATTTTTATGAAAAAAAACTCTATGTTGTTTACCCGCCAAATAATAAACACAAGTTTTAAGACGTGTATCTTTCAAACTGGGTAGAAACTCTTTCTTGAACAAAACTTGTAGCCCTTTTCACTCATATGGCCAAGCTGCTTGTGCCACAATTCGGTAAAAGTATCATCTTCAAGTGCATTGATAACACCTTTACAAATTTTTCCTTGTATCGAATAAAGTGTATGAGTCTTTTTGCACTTAGCCACCACAAAAAAAACCCTTTGTGAGCTTCCATATTCCATCACCAAATTTGTTGTTGAAACCTTCATTATCTAACTTCCCTGTAGAGATCAAATTGAGGCGAATGTCAGGAACATGCCTCACATCTTTAACCAACAACTTGCAGCCCAAATTTATGTCCAAGCAAACATCATCCATGTCAATAATCTTGGACAAACCTTCATTACCCATTCGAACAGAACCATAATCTCCTTTGGTGTAGGTAGTGAAGAAATCAACTCGAGAAGTCACATGAGAAGAAACACCGGAATCAATCACCTAATTGCTCTCTTGGCCCAAAAAATTGATGTAATCATCTTTACAAACGACCATGAGATCACCATTGGTAGTAACTGCCGCTGTGTCTTTGTTGCGACCCTAATTTTTCGTAGGTCATTATTTATTTATTATTACTTTATTTTATTTTTTACTTTATTAATTACGTGGTTACATTGGAATTTAATGTGTTGTTTAACTAATTTAATGTGTTATTTAATTATAAGTAATTAATCCAAATATTCATATATTTATATTGTTTAAAAAAAATGTGTTTATATATTGATAAAATATATATCATATTTATATTTATATATATTGTATTTATGTTGTATTTTTATAATATAAATATAATATAATGTTAATAGGTTATCATATATTAAACCTATTATAATCATAAAGTATGTGTGAAGTTTTCCAAGAGGGACATAGCAGCAGCAGCAGCGCGCAGAGAGAGAGAGAGAAAAGAGAGAGAGAGAGAGAGAGAGAGAGAGATTGTGATTATCAAAGAAAAGAAAAAAAAAAGAGTGCTCCTGTGTGCTTGAAAGAGAGGTAAGGAAGAGAGACAAAAACAAAAGAGGTTAGGGTTTTATTTTGGTGGTTTCATTAATTTTTCAAGTGATTCTTTGATATTCAAAGAAATATTGTGAGTACAAAACCCACTTCCCTTGATTTATGTTTAATTCATTGTTTTTATTTATTTATTTTTATTTATTTGATGTTAGTTTGATTTTGCATTTATATGAAGATGATAAATTGATTTTAATTATTTTGATTAGTTATGTATGTCAAGTTTAGAATTTTTGTATGTATTTATTTTATGATTGTAAATCACACTCATGGTTATATGAAATTAAAATAAATTAGGAATCCATAGATAAATTCCTTATACTCCACCATAACTCAATGGATTGTTGTTTTATATTGAGTGATGGTGAGAAAGAGTGCATAAAAAAAAAATGAGGATTATGAGATTTATTTGAATGTCTTAGGCTTGGCATTATTATGTTTGTTCTCATGAACAGATGAGAAATTGTGTATATATATATTGTTGCCTCGTTCTCATGAGTAGACGAGTGCTTTGATTTACGTGCGTACGTATATACTAACCATCCGGGGAGTGTGAATCAAACTCGAGATGATATCCCTGTGAAAGTTTGGCTTTAGAGCGGTGTTAGGTATACGGGAGGCACATGGGATATATATATAGGCTGGAAGTGAAGGGTCGAAATGGTGGAGTTAAGGTACAAAGAATTAAATATGAGTTTATTGTTATAGTGTGAATTGTATTGATTTGTACATCTTGAAAAATAGTAAACGACCTTGATAAGTTATGAAATTTGGGCAGAGGCATGTATATGTAATTCTTGAAAACTTTTGCATTTTAACTTTGTGCTAAAAAGATCGATTGGAACTTGTAATCGGATAATCTTGGTTACAATAGTTTTTATTCGTTTTACCAATGCAGATTTTAGATGCTTATTTAACCCACGAAACGAGCTCATTTTTATTGGGTTCGTGCAAACTGAAGTAAAACATTATTCTACACACTTTTCATGTTTTTAACTTTTCCGAAAAAAAATCATCTTAGGACAGTTTCTTTTCATTTTCAGTTTCAGATTTTTCGATTGAATTCCGTCTAGATTCTTCTATCCAGTTTTTCACTCAACCTATCTAGTTTCTAGTAAATTCGTTCGCAATGTCTTTTAGAAAATTTAATTCTGTACAACTTTTGTTCTTTGAGTTTTGGTCAATTCAAATTATTTAAGCATGAAACGGTGTATTTTTATACTTTTTCAGCAAGTTACTTATGATTAAATTATACTAACTTTATTTTTTGTAGCATGGTGGGTCTTATTAACTTTTTATGCAGGGCTGACCCACCAAATTTTTATTTTTATTTTGTTTATTTTATACTCAATTTATATTTCGTTGTGTACGGGCAAGAAACTAAATACCACCGTATCTCGGGAACCTACCCATTCGTCTCAGTGCGAATGGAGCTACTTGTCTTGTCCTGTAACAAGAATTAAATGTATTTTTGTTAGTGTCTGGTGGACACGTGGGTGTCAAATATTTTTTTGTACTCATACCAGTATACTTGTATACTAACCCGTTTTGTCTATTGGCATCTCAGGGTGTGTTCTAATTGAGCGCAGCCGAGCTTCCTTTGCAGGATTAGTTGGGACTATGGTGGTGAAGAGAAATAACTATAGTTGTTGGACATGTCGTTTGGACTTTCGTTTGTTTTCTTGAGCTTAGGGTTGATATTAATTTATATATTTATTATTTTTTTATGAATTTAGTATTTGGATAATTTGGCATGGTTTGTAACCTTACATTATTTAAGTTATTTTGACTATTTATTGTTACTTTAATGTTGGAGGTATTGATTAGTTATGAAATTATGGTGGATGGTTTGGTTGGCATTTTTTTTTCTTTCTCCCTTGTAATCTTTTGAGGATGGAAATTTACTTAAACCATTAAACCGTTTGGAGACGTAAACGTTTAGATTTTGTTTCACCCCTAGGATTTGGATGATGGAATATTGATTGGAGTTTAGTCCTAATTTAATATTTAATTGTCCAAATTTTGGGGCATAACAGTTTGGTATCAGAGCTCTAGGTTACCTTAGACTTGTGAGAGTTTAGGTGATCCTTGGATTGTGGAAACATGGTTAGTGTAACAAGCCCGCGGGCGACCTCGCTACAGTTTGGACTCCCTTTTGTGTTGCGGTTCTAAATCTGAACCAAAGAGTCCAACTCTGGCAAATCGTTTTGAAGAAAAACAGATTTTTTGAAAAGTAGTGCCAAACATGGACTGCTTTGCCAGATTACAGAGTCGCCACCTAAATATTTTTTAATGGGGGAATTTAGGAAACCCTGACTCGGTGCTGAAGGCCACGTGTCCGTCATCACCAAATGTCTTGGCTCGGGAGCTTGGGTACGATCGGGGAAGGTCAGCTATGAGCACCCCCTTTCGCCCGGTCCGAAAACCGGCCTCTACTAACCGTGATATCCGATTTTGAAAACATTATGTGTTCTTGTTCCGGTTATTAGCCTAGAATTACTATGTTATGCACACAGCAAACAAGTATAGACTAGGTCGCCTAATTTGGAAACAATCATTGCATATCCGTTTGTTTTGAAAACACTTTGGATTTTGCTACTCGCGAGTAGGCTAAAACACGGATTTCAACGAGTTTTCCAACTCAAGCAACCCAACCTCCACCCACAGGCATTCAAACAGTTTATCTCACATAAGCACTTTAGCCGCATGGTAAGCATACTGTCATGGCAACATTCACACGCATGTGGTATGCTAAAGCGTAAAATACTTACATCGTACTCCGTGCCAAAACAAGAAACTAGTTAGCAAACATGCGTGCCCTAGTTCATGTTAAGATGACTAATGCATCGCAGGCAAGGGTGCAATCTAGAGTAGGCTCGGCTAACCCTAAAATGGCATGTGAAATGCAATCATTCGATCCACGTATTCAATTTGGAAATTGAGAGTACGATGCAGTTTGTATGATGTACCGAGCCCGGTGCATGTAAACAAATGCATGGATGCACGCATGCATTGCATAAGGTATGCTAAAATAGACGTGCCCTAATCTACCATCATAAGCAGGTAAATAAAAGGGAGAAAGAAGTGGGGGTTGGAAGACATACAAACCACTCACCCACACTTATTACAATTATGCCCTCGCTCGGAGGGACTAAAAGAATATACAGATTAATTAACTACGCAAGCTAATTAAAATATTACAAATTGATTAATTTATCAAATTAATTTAACTAAGGAAAACAGTAAACCGCCTCGGGGCGAGGGCTCAATGCACACGCACTTGGATTCCGCTCGGAATTGCACTGCCATGCCTAGCTTGCCTCTGTTTTCCTTGCTCTGCCTTTCTGAAAACTATCAAAGTCTCAGAACTACTTCTCAAGGCATTGGGGGATACCACCGGCTGAAGTATGTTGCTACCGGCACAAAATACATCCATCGGCCATAAATAGACTGCCGGTCGGCACTAAATACTGCCGGCCGGCACTGAATGTCTGCAGAACCTGCAACTCACAGCAGCAGAGGGCAAAATCTTGCATGGCAATGCAATTCCAACAATGTGTGCACCAATCATGCCCCTTATCATATTTGTGATTCAAAGGGGCATGTGCCTCGATTCCCGGGCCACCAATCACGCATTTCCATGCATGATGGCCCACGGAACCAAGTATGCAACTTTTATCTCAAATGCATACAAATCAAACAAACATAAAAGGGCGCCAAACCTCTATCATGCTCATCTCAAGAGGCCAAGCATGTGCATTGATGTAATGCAATCCTAAACATGTTAGTTAGCATGCAACATGGACAATGTAATGTAAGGATGCAAGCAAACATGAGGCAAAGCAAACCAAGCAAATGATGGTTTTAGACATGATCTAGGCAACTCTAAATAGACCTAAAATCAGTGGCCAATAATGCCCAAAAATGAAGGCCAACACACACACACACATGCGTATGTTAAGACTTAACACTTAGGCACTAAGTAAGCAACCCCCAAGCATACTTGAAGGGGGATATCATGGACACTTAGCATGTATCATAAACTTTGAAAATCATGTTATAGAAGGTTCCAAACCAACTAAATAAACCAAGTAAAGCATGCAAAAGGCCCAAGCATTCAAGGCTCACCAAAGAGGTAATGGACTACACTTAACACAACCATACATGGCATGCATTAGGCGACCAAAAATAGAGTTTTAACACATAAAACTAAGTCCAAAAGACCACTTAGATGGCACCTAAGTGACTCAAATTCAAAGGCATGCACAATGGCCAAAACAAAGGGCATACAACACATGCTTTCAAAGCAATAAAGAGGTGACTTAGGCAAGCATATGGGCATGCCAAAGGGACTGATATAACATGGCAAATGGTCTCAAACCATTGAAATGATGCAAACCAAGGCATACTACACATTCATGCTCAAGGCTAGCAAGCCTAAAATGCAAAGAGGCTATACAATGCAAGCTAGGGTCGACCAAAATAACTATGGACAGACCTCATTCATGGCAAAATAAGCATACAAGCTTCACAAGACTAGGCTTAAAGCATGCTCAAATTATGGCTAATAACCTAAGGCATGTTAAGGCAATATTAAGGCATTACAAGGCAACTATGCTAAGCATACATGGAGTACCAAAACCAAGTTAAAACATGGCATAATAAGCATGGAAAACAGCCTAGACATGATCAACAAGCATCCAAACATGAGGCTCCCTCAAGAGGCAAAATAGGTCCTTTTCAAGGACAACAAGGAGAGGGGGTGACCCTCTCCTTCTTGGGACTTCGAGGCATCATCTTCACTACTGAAATCCCTCAAGATTTCAGTGGTGAAGAGACCCAAACACCAAAATCCCGGATCTCACCAAAATAGGCACAAAACAAGGGCCTTACAAGGCCTAAGGGTGGTCAAACCCTTCCAAACCACAAAACACTCTTAATAAACTATCAAGAGGACTAAAAAACAGAACTTTTTTGTATTAAACACCAAGTACAAAAACAGTTCAAAGATAGGTAAAAATGGAGTGCAAGAATGGGGAATAAAAGACTAGTTTCTTACCCTTGAAGCCTTTCTTCAACAATGGTGGTTTTGTTGCCTCCTTAAGCCTCAATCCAGTCAAAAACAGCAAGAATAAGCCCTTAGAACCTCAGTAGCCCAAGGAAGGTGAAGCACTAGGTGCTTGTGTGCAATAGTATGGACTAAAACACCTAGTGTACAAAACAAGAGAGCAAAAGAGAGATAGGATAGATATAGAGCTCAAACCCTAAAACCAGAGCTTCTCTGAGTTCTTTTCTCTCTAAAATGTCTAACTCTTATAACCTTTGAGCCAAGAGAAGAGAGCCTTCTCTTATAGGCAACAAAGCTTACAAGCTAAGCCAACCAAAGGCTCATCCCTCCATACACGTGTATGGAGGGGAAACAAATGCCATACAGCTGCTGAAAAATATCTCAAAAAGCAACTGCACAGTAGTCGGCAGGGAAAAATTGTCATTTTGACAAAATTGACTGCCGACCGGCACAATATAGTGCCGATGGCAACATCAACCAGCCGGTGGCCTCTAGCCACTGCCGGTGGTGTGTGGGGATGCCTCACAAGGCATTCCCTGCCCCTCCAAGGCAAAGCACAAGTGTTTGGTGCAAAACCAGACACAAAACGGTCAAGTTCGGAGGTCCTGAGGCAAGGCGCGTAGCCGAGGACTCCGGGAACTCCAAACGAACACAAACATGGATAATCACTGAGTGTTCAAGCGGTGACGTCCAGGTCTTGAGGACGGTCAAAAATGGGGTGTCTACAGTTAACTAGTTTAGTTTGGTGGTTGAGTTTATTCTAAGTATGTAACAACCCTCATACTGTTTACCGATTAATGGCTGATTGATCACCGATTACTGCTAAACTGAGATCGAATATGAAAAGTAATTAAACTGACCGAATTACTGAACTGACTGACTGAAAACTGAAACTGATTGGTTGAATATATGTTAGTTAAATTGCTTTCTATCTGTCTGACTGTTTAATTATCTGTTTAGTTTATGTTTAAACTGTTAATTGAAGGCCTTATCGGCGGCCGAACCGGTAATTGATTGATGTTCTATGATCCTTAGATTTTATATGATTTTATGGTATACTTGATTGAAAATTGATTTAGTATGATTAACTTAGATTAAAATAAGCCAATTACAAGAAGTGGCCTTAATTACAACTTTGCCCCTTAGTGGACAAATCTANAGGTTGATGCTCACCTCTTCATCGCTTTCACACTCAGTTTCCATTGGAGTAGCCATTTCAGGAGCATTCTGTACCATACTCACTTGTGACTCCTCACTAGGACAGGAATTGGATCCATGTCTTGGTCACTTTGATCCTCATTTTCAGCTTGGAATTCATGGGGTAGTATGTGTACCATGTTAACTGATACAGGGGAAATGAGCCGAACTGGATAGCTGGCTGTACCTTCTTCCCCTCTTGGCTAATTTGCTCAGTGTCTTCAGCAGCATCCTCCATGCTGCATTCTGGTATTTCATTGACAACTGATAACTTCGAAGGATCCTTCTCAACTGGTTCTTCAGTCAAGAATACTTGTTCAGCCATGAAGGCTTCGAACATTCCTTCTGCCATTTCCTTCTCTTGGCTCATGCCAATCTCTTCTTCCATTTCACTGTCACTTTCCATCAGAGCTTCTCCAGCCCTGCCAAACTAGACTTCTCACTGGCCCTTAATTCAGAATGAACTTTGGCCAATTGTTTCTGCTACAAACCACCTTACTTTGTAAAGTTGGTTTTGGAGCATGGTCTGACTTCGAAATTTTCTTTTCTTCTATCTTGTCCTGTGAAGAACTCTCTCCACCTTCTTTCAGATCTTGCCGGTACTGGGTGTACCTACACTGAATCTTCCTTCTCTGTGATCTGGAGATAACTGGAACCATGTTTGGTTCCTTTGTCTTCGGGTGTTTCAGCAATACCCAGTTGTTCGGAGCCACCAAAGGAGGTTTGACCATCCTTCCTGTGATTCCAACTTCTCTTCTGGCAAACAATTCCCTAGGTTTGTTTTGCATTACAAACCAATCTGGAACTCCAGGCACCCAAGAGCTTACTGATTCCGATGTCGAATCACCGTTTTCCACCTTCGAAGCCATCTTCGAAACTGGCCGTGGAGGTAAGTGCTTGGTTTTGATCGCATGCCTTGAGCTTGATTCTGGCCTTTGATGGAGGTGGCCATTTTCTGTTCTGTGTGAGGTTGGTCTGGGGAGCCAATCTTTGGCTTTAGTCCCATAACCTGAACTTCTCTCCAATCTTCTTTCGGAATGGCTACTCTCCATTCTGTAGTAGTTAGGTGGCCTGGATTCATGCAAGGGCCTTTTGCCTTTATCACGCATTCTGTCTACTGCAGGCTCAACCACTAAAGGTCGCTGCCTATCACTAGCCGGATACGGCCTTTGTTGTAAGCATTGGTTGACTTAGGGCGTCTCTGAACATCCCTATAGTATTGCTTCCCATCAATTGGAAGCCCCTTCAGCCATTTGTAGCTTAGTCTGCATCTAGGACACATCCTCTGCATTACAGCTGCTTCCAAGGAATCGTCATCCAGTACTTCTTCATCAGAGTTTTCCTTCTGATGTGAAAAACCTCGTCCAACAACTGGCGGGTTTCTAGTCTCCTTCTTGGCAGTTGTCTGGTTGGCAATATGCATTTGCACATTGACCTCTTCCAATTCCTGCAGAGATAGATTCTGAAAGTTTGGTACAACCACATTAGCCGCGCTTTCTCCAACTTCTGGAAACGGGTTACTGTCAATTCCCATAGCTTTCTCTGTTTTGGCTGGGAACTTTAGACTTCCTTTCCGGATTTGCTCTTGGATCCTGTCTCGAAAAACAATGCAGTTTTTAGTCGAGTGAGACCAAGAATTATGCCATTTACAGTATGCTTTTCCTTTAAGTTCATCAAGAGATGGCAGTTTTACCCCTTTTGGTAACTTAAGGAAATTAGCTGCAAGCAAATGATCAAAAATGTCATCTGCTTTTGTTAAGTCGAAAGAGTACTTTCTGTGAAAGTCTTTCTTTTTAAATTGCTGGTCGATGGTCGTGTCCTTATGAATTAATGCTTCACAGATTACGGGTTCTTTGCCCACAATCTCTGCTGCATCGATTTCATAATTGGGATCTCTATAGTAGGTCTTATACGAAGCATTGTTTCGATCTTGTTCTTCTTCTAGTAATGCTTCATATCGAGACACCTTATAGGTTAGTTCGACCAAATCCTGAATTCAGTTGAATCAAACTTCTTTCGAAGCCTGAACTCTAAACCGTTTGAGCCAATCTTACAAATTCTGGCTCTGGAAGGATGACTCTACATTTATTTCGAGCCCTTTTAAATCTGGCAATGAACTGAGTAGCCTTTTCTCAGGCCTTTGACTCAATCTTGCCAAGTCTGCCATGGACACCTCTGGCTCTGATTGGAAGAATTGGGCATGAAATGCCTTTCCATTTGTTGCCAATTTTGAATGGAGCCAGGTGTAAGTTGATATACCATACAAATGCTCCCCCAGTTAAAGAGTTTGGAAACAATCTCAGTTTTATGTAATCATGATTAGTGAATTCACCACATTGAGCAGCGAATCTGGCTATATGCTCTACTGTCGATTGATTTCCAGTTCCATAGAATAGGGTAAAGTCTGGTATTCTGAATCCTCTTGGGTATTCATGTACCCTATCTACCCACTCTGGTATGGTTTTCTGTATACAGGAGTCTGGACCCCCGAGCCATCGGTCCACACATCTCCCTAAAGTCAACCAATTTGGTCCCTAGGGACCATATTTTGGGCTTGCTGAGCCACTACTGGAGGGACAAACACAGGGTTAGGTGGACAAACCTGCGCCTGTGGTCCTCTTGGTCCAAAAGGTGGTATATTTGGGACTGGTTGCCCCTGTGGTGCAGGTTGCTGTTGGGGAAATGGGTAACCCCTTTGAGCCTGTCCTGCGAAAGGGCCTGCGAAAGGTGCTGGGACAGACGTTGCGTCCCTCCATTTGTGGGAAAACCCCAACCCCCCGATATAGAATTTATTATTACCCCCTAGTGCCAGGTATGGCTTCGAACATGGGATTTGTAACCATTCTTATGCCAGTTTCTTATACTTGGCCAGATCCACCAACTTGTGTGGCTTCACTGTTAAGTACTGGGGCATTTTGGCCTACTACAGGCCTTGAAATGGGTTCATACCAAGACTGAGGCGATGGTCTTTCATAGTTCTGAGTACTAGTCTGACCATTAAATTGTCCATTAACTTGCATAGGCTGTTTTTCTCTAGCCAATCTTTGCTGAGGGACATTTAAAATTTCCTCTGTGTGTCTTGTATTCGTTGGTTGGTGGTTATTCATTCGATCAAGAAGGATGTTGCCCACCTTTCCATTGTGTTCATTAGTGTTGTCCCATAGCATCTACCAAGCCATCCCATGGGTTTGTTGGCTGGGTAGATGGAACGGTGGATGGTCCAATTCCTTGGTTTCGTCCAATATTATGAACATGTGGTTCTTGTCCAGAAGTACTGGTCTGTTCGACCAAAGGTTCTGATAGCATAGGAGTCTCCACAGGATGTGTTACCACATTCTCCTCTGGATTAGGTATCTCTACCTCTCCTTCTACGCCTTCTTCCAGGCGTTCATTTTCTCCTTGTCGTCTTCGTCTAGCCATTTTTTAACAAGTCCCACTGGGCGTGCCAAAAATATATGTTGGCTTTTTGGCTTTTCGAAGGGTAATTTTGTAAATGCGAGCGTGCCAGCAAGGATCAATCAGTCCTTACAGAAATTATAATTGCCAACCAATTATCAGACGATTGTGTTTTAGTTCTTTCAGCCTCAATGAAGAGGACTTTTACTGGTGGCTTGACTTAGGAGAATTTAAGAGAAATAACAGTTAATGTGAAGAACAATCGAAGTATTTCATTAAAATGAACACTTACAATAATTCAAACTCAGCCTCGAAGAGGTTTACAGCAACAGTCTACTTGAGTCTACTTGAAACTACTCCTATGAATCGAAGTGCAGTGCTGGTATTAAAGTGCATAAAAGTGCAGGTATTTAAAGTGCAGGTATTGTAAGACTGGAAAGGAAAATATGAAATAAAGACTGGTT
This sequence comes from Camellia japonica, assembly GCA_030407325.1. Taxonomy (NCBI): domain Eukaryota; kingdom Viridiplantae; phylum Streptophyta; class Magnoliopsida; order Ericales; family Theaceae; genus Camellia; species Camellia japonica. The sequence continues at coordinate 44,884,454 of JAPPVO010000003.1, read as the reverse complement.
TGTATGATCTGAGTCTGGGTGTCTTTTCTGAGGCTTCCCTGCTATTTATACTTGTCAAAGATGACCTTCGAACTTCACTTCGAACCGTCGAACTACTCCTCCATGATCGATGATCATGCTGCCTTAGAAGTAGCCCCACTATACCATCTCTTGCAGTTGAGCTTCCCTCCTGTATTTGAATTTGAATATTGAGTAACTGTTGGAGCCACGTCACTTTGTATCTCCTTACTGATCCAGTGCTACTCAGATCATGTAAGTACCAATGTTCAATGCCACGTGTTCGATCAGGATCGAAGACTTGAATTATCTTTCCATAATACCCTTATTCTGCCACGTGTCAAACTATGATTTGGTTTTACAAAATATGTAGCCAACACTAACAAAAGAAGATTGGAAAAATTTTCTTTGGTGTAAAAAATCATCTCCAACAGCAAAACACCATTTCATTTTTTATCACAAAACCTCTCTAAAAACAACTTATTAAGTTGGAGGAGAAAGACTTATATTTATACTAGTAGGGGAGAGCCATAGTCATGAAGGCTAACATCAATGGGGTCATCAAATGTCATCAATTCTAGCCATTAGGGCTAGAGTTACAAATGTTCAAAACTCTAAAACCATTATATAAATCATAATGTGTATATAATGCATAAATTTTGAGAATTAAACTAGATGGGTTGCAAAATGGATACGGGTGTTGGGTCATAACCATATCCAAGTCCAATCTCAAACATATGGACAAACTAAGCCTAGCACAGCCCAGGCCAAAACTCAAGATTAGGTCCAAGTCCAAGTCTAAGTCTGAGACTAAACCTAGTACATGCATAAGTACAAGTCTAGGCGCAGTCCAAACCAAGACTAAGTCCAAATCTAAACCCAACTTTATTGATGCCCATTTTATGAGACAATTCTCATTCACAATTTAATGGTTTTGGCTAATTATTTTTGCATATAAAACCACTCAGACTCACCTCAACCGGTGTTTGGGTCCCACTTTAATTTCGAATTAAAATTACTGAAAAACTATTATTTTCCAATGGTATTTATATTTCATCTATATTTTCAAATATATTTTTAATTTTTTCAAATCATTCCATAAATCCATAAATTAAATACAGCCTAATGACTTAAAATGATTAATTTTCAGTCGGTGTGCGTCTAGGAAGCACGGGTACGGGTACGATACGAGTACGTCGATACGGCAAATTCTAAAACAAGTAAGGTATGGGTACGGCTGGGGTACCTCAAATTTTTTTTTTTTTTTTTCTAAACATCTAACATACAAATCAAAGTTTAATATCATAATTAAAAAGAAAAATTACAAAATAATTTGTGAATTTCTTTCACTTTATTCAAGTATATAATTTTCATATATTCAAATAACAATTAAATACATCAATACTCTATGATGAAAGTAATTAATTTTTTTTATCTTTTATTTTATATAATTCTGATTAATTTTTTTTTTATCTTTTATTTTATATAATTCTTAATGTCTACTACAAGATTACAACAGTAAGAAAAAAGTGCACAGAGTGGGTGATTTTGCATTACCTAATTGTTTTTGAAGATGATTAAAGAGGAATAAGGTTGTAGCTTGCATCAAATTCCAGTTGCTATAGGAAAAAAAATGTAAAAAACAAAAACAAAAAAATGGATCAGAAAAAATCTGAAACGAATTGGGAATACGAAAAAAAAAACTGAAAAAGGAAGAAGAAGAAGAAGAAGAAGAAGAAGAAAGAGGAAAAAGAATATGAAGAAAAAAAAAATCTGAAATAAAAACAGAGAGAAGAATTTGAAAAACTCTAAAACAGAGAGAGAGAGAGAGAGAGAGAGAATCAAGTTCAGTGTTGAAGAGAGAAAGAAGAATCGAAGAGGAACAAGAATCGAAGAAGAAATAGAGGAACTCACTGGAATATCGAGCTTCAGTGTCGTCTTTGATGGATAGCAGATTCGACGAACTTTGTTCTTCAAATGGAGAAGTTGACTTGACTTTGTTCTTCGAATGATTTAGGGTTTCTTTGTTCTTCAAAAGATTTAGGGCTTCTTCAAACCATAGATATAATTTCTTTTTCTATTTTTTTATTATTACTAAACACCCCTTATTTGTTTAATTTTTCAAAATGGGCAAACAATAATTGCTCAAATGCCCCAAAAAAATTCTGAAAATTTGGTTGACCCTGGCGTACCCAACCGCCTAGACATGGAGTACTCTTCGCGTACCCACAGTTTACCAGATGTATACAGGCCGTATAAAACATACCCGGTACATTTTTTCCATACCCGGTATGCATGTTGCCGTACCAGTACGCGTACCCATACCCGGTAAGTATCCGGAACTTGTATGACAATAATTTTGGAGTACCCGTGCTTCATAGGTGTGCGTGTTCTTGATAATAAACCAACTTGTTTGATGCCATTGGAATGCTATACCCAGTTTAGGAATCAACTTCTATCTGCTAATGTAAAAAATAGAGAAGGTGATTCTCAGTGGGCAAGGGAGCAGATGCTAGATATGAAGAGAATGTAGGGGATTTAAAGCTAACAATAAGGGAGAAGGTGAGCATGAGAATCACATAAATAGGAGATGTAATTGATTGGTCTTGGGGCATCGTCACGTGGTGCCCCTATAGTGTTGTAACGGGTAAAGGAGGTGAAATTTACAAATTTGTATTGGGTGATTGAAAAATATAAGAGAACATGAAAATTTGTGATCGGTGAGGGACACACCCATGTGGCCCCTTAGAAACACCAAACAATTTTTTCTAGAAACAGGGGAGGTGATATGATAGAGTGAGTTGTCCTTTTAATGAATGGCAACATTTGATCAATGGGACAAAAAGTTGGGTCAGAGAATCCTAATCCATATAAAACAGGAGGTAGATCCCTTTCGGTCCAAAATTTAGATTGGAGGTTATTGTTTTAGCCCATGAGACATACTACAGAATTCGTTTTGATGATTTAAATAGTTTATTTTGTCGAACATTTTATGTATTTTAATCACAAAAAAATTAGATCGATTTAATAACGGTAATTTGTTCAATCTATTGTATTTTTTATCAAAAAAATAGAGGACAATCGTATTTTTAAAAATAAATCATATATTTTTTTATCACAAATGTAATAAATTGAACAAGTTACAGTTATCGGATCAATTTAATTTTGTGTGTAGATAAAATGCACAAAATATCTAACAAAATGAATAATTCAAATTATTAAAATAGAATCCATAATAGGCCTTACAAGCTAAACAATGCCCGCTAATCAAAATTTTAGATTGAAGGAGATCCACTTCCTATAAAATACACGGGGGATATTTTGTAACACAAATTCAATAAAAAAAAAATGTCAAGACATAAAATTAAGGGACCTGATAAAGAAGGAAGGACCACCGGGGGTGGTGGCCTAGTGGAGAAAGCATTCTTTTCCCCATGTGTAACCCAGGCTCGACTCTGGGGAGAGTGAAGAGTGAAATGTTGGGTAATTCCAGTGGCTCTCTGTAGAGATCTCACTCTATACTCCGATTGAATCCTAGGCTCGTTTGTGGTGTATGGTTGAGCTCCGTTGGTGTCTCGGTGATGTGTCCCCTCCTATGGGTTGGGTTAAATCAAGCTGACAATCAATTATCCCGAGACATGGGCTCACGGATGCAGTGATAACACCTCTGAACATCTTTTTTTTCAGATCAAAAAAATAAAAATAAATAAATAAATAAATGAGGACTGTTCCTCGCACATGCAATGGTGTTCTATAATTTTAAGGTTTTGAACAATTGTTAACACTTTATAATTTAAATTTATAAATTTATTTATAATAATGTGACAAGTGAGTCAAACTTTATATTATAAAAAATGTTAAAGGTTTTCAATTTTTTAGAAACTCACATCCATATAAGATATTTGATAAAATATTTGGTAATTTGTTTTTTTTTTTTGGTTTTTTTTTTTTTTTTTTTTGGTATCTCTACCATTACTCATCATATTATGTTATTATTGTTCAAATTGTAAAGTTCTTTTAAGAAAAAATTGCACAAAAATGAAAAGACAAGGAAATAATTGCAAAAGAAGGGAGAATAAAAAATAATTACATCTAGTATGGAACGCAATAAAAAAAATTCCAAAAGAATAAATAAAATTACACAATTATCCTTTGCCCTAACTTCCTCTTTTCCTCCTCTTTCTCTCTCATCTTTTCTTTTCATCCCATTCCATTCGACAATCATCTATCCCCCAACCATCTCCGGCCAACCCCCCCTCTCTCTCTATATATATGTGTGTGTGTGTGTGCGCCTCCCTTCACTGCCACCGTCGCACCTCCTCTAACCATCGCAACCCACTGTACTCATTTCTTCAACTACCGCAACCCTTACCTCTCAATCTCTCTGCAATTTCGACGCCCAGACCTTCCCCACCCGTAGCCCTCATATGCCATCACAACCGCTTCCCGTCATGGCAACCCTTCCCCCACCCCTCTCATTCCACCTTCTTTCTACATGACCGGAGTTGTAGAAGAGAGAACATGGAGATTAAAGGGCGTTAACAGCGGCGGCGATAGTGGCTAGAGATGGGGAAGAATGAAGGGTTTAGAGAGAAGGGTTAGGGTGGAAGGGAAGAAAGATGGTGAAGGTTGAATGGGATTGGTAGTGCCACGATGGAATCAAAAGGTGGGAAAAGTGGTTGGAGACGGTGGACGCCGGTAGGAGAGAGAGTGCAGAGGGGGGGAGGTTGAAGAAGGGAGGGATTAGGGCAAAAAAAGGTAGGGACAAATTTGTAACTTTGTCCGTTATTTTATCATTTTTTAATTTTTTTTTTCATAGTTAGCCATATTTTGGAAATAATGTTAAAAGTTAGCTTATTGATTTTCTAAATTTTTTAGATCATATTATCTCTGTATTTTACCTTTTTTAAGAAAATCAAAAAATTGACTTTTGTGTTGTGTTTTGTTGAAGAATTTAGAAAAGAAAATGAAAAAGGTTGGTGAAATATGAATAAAATATACTTACGTTTTACTTAATTTCACACACATTTTCTATTTTTCTTTCTAAATTTCTTTCCAAATCCCTCAATCAAAGACAATGTTAATCTACTTCCCAAAAGATTTCCCATTCTTTTGCAATTATTTCCTCATCTTTGGATTTTTGTACAATTTTTCCTTATTTTAAAGAGACCAGCAAAGTCATTCTTAAAAAAAAAAAAAAAAAAAATCCAACAATTAAAAGGGAATAAAGAAACAAAGGTCCATAGTTTACGGGTAAAGTGTAAAATCACCGGAGAGTTAGAGAGAGCGGTAAAAGACGCAGAGACACAGAGAGGGGCAAAGAAACTAAGGTTAGAGTGAGTCCTTAAACCTCGTGAATATGCCTTGAATTTCGGAGCTGTCCATTTCAAGTAAGGTTTTCTAGCTAATAATCCCTATATATGCTCTGTCTTTTGTTTCTTTCTTTGTGAATCTATGCCATTTATCATCTATATATAATTGTGGATGATTCGCGTGTAAAATATTTAATAATTTATTTAAAATTTTACATTTATATAAATATTATGTAGAATATTTTATAATTCGAATTTCTAACATTGTTTTATTAATTTCTTCCCGAGTTCTTGTATTTTATTTATTTGTTTATTTTTATTGAAGTAAACTCGTTGCATATACCTTCGTATCTACTTGGAGTCAATTAAAAAAAATTGGGTTTTCATATTATCATATTTAAATGAGTAATACACACACACACCAAGGTTTTCTAACTCGTATCGGACCGGTGGGTCGAACTAGTTGAACCGAGCCTCCCTCTGGTCCGAAAAACCCTCAAGACCCGGTGTAGGGCAAAAACTGGCCTTATTAGTGAAAACCGGAATAACCGGTGGTTCAACCGGGAAAACCAGTGAACCGGTGCCGGTTCTGTGGATTAACCCAGTTTTTTTTTTTTTTTTTTCTTTCTTCCTTATATATTTATATATATATATATATATATAATATCAAATTTTTGACTAAAAACTCTTACTTCAAGAGTCTCTTCTCATGAATAGGAGTCTCATTGGAAACTTGAAGAAATTATGAAAGTCTATTCCTATTTATAGGAAAAAAAATTGTTCAAAGAGAACCTAAAAATTCAATGTGGGATTCAATCAAATTGTTTGAATCATATTTGATTGGAGGGTGAGTTGAAATTTTCATTTCCTCCAAAATTAAATCTAGCATTCAATCAATTTGTTTGGAGGGAATGTTAAAATTTTTTAATTTCTTTAAAACTAGTGACTTTTTTTTTGTCAATTATGACTTGATTAAATATTATAGTAAATATTATGCAACACTTTTTTTTATTATTTCAATAATTATATATATATATATATATATTTATTTATAATTTATAATTATATTTTTAATTATATAATATTAATTATGACGTCACGGTTCAACCACTTCGACCCGACGGTTGAACCAGTGACCTGTCCACCCGGTCCCTTTTCCGGTTCTCTCACCTGTTCGGTTTTCAAAACATTGACACACACACATACACACACATATATATAGGGGTCATTTGGGAAGCAAAAAAAAAAGTTAACTTTTAACTTTTAATTCATTTTGGGTCATATTACTTTTTACATTTTTTACACACAAAAAAACAAAAAAAGTCAAAAAATTTAAAAAGTTAACTTTTAACTAATTTTCCAAATTACCCCATATATATATATATATATATATATATGTACCTGGGTAAGAATATGGTTAAAAAGAAAATTTCTTCTTTTGAATTTTAAAACACAATTTCAATATTATGAAAAAAAAAATACAACTAATTTGTTTCTCATTAAATCTTATTATCACTTTTGGTCAAAAATAAAACTTAGAAAATAAAAATAAAAGAATCTTCATTTCTGAGGCTATGTTTGGCATAAATTTTTTGGGCTAAAATAGCTATAAAAAGACAAAATATGTTAAAAAGTCAATCAGACAAAATATCACATCTAAACTATAATCATTTCATTTTTTCTCTCACAAAAATTAAAAAAACCAAAAAGCCCATCTCAAATGAGGCTTTTTAGTAGGAGTTTGGCATGCATTGACTCCGTTTGGTAGAACTTTCTAGATATGATTTGAGAGTATGAGTTGTGTTTTGAGTTTGTGAGTTTTGGAATTATGATTTGAGTATGAAAAATTTGTTTGATGAAAGAGTTTTGAATTGAGTGGGAAATTTTTAATGTGACATCTGATATTTGATACAAAAACTTACAACTCATAACCAAACACACAACTCAAAATTCTATTAAAACTCATAAAAAATTTAGAAAATATTTTTTTTCGAATATGTAAAAATTAACATGTGTCAATTGCAAAAAAAAAAATAAAAAATAAAAAAAAATTATTGTTTCGGTTAATCGGCCGGACGACCGGTGGGACGTCTGGTAGGATATCCGGTGGGACGACTGGTTAGCCCAAATTTTTCCCCCTTCGACTGCATTTTCAAAAGTGCGCGTGGAATTAAGTTTTGAAAACGGTAAACAAACGTCAAACTCAAATTAAAGGGTAGAAATCTATTTACAAAACACAACCAAACACAACAGTACACACTTTTTTTTTTGTGTGTGTGCATAAATATACTTATTTGGGTTACATCAATCAACATCTATCAATATTTTCTCTTTATTTTTTTACTCACTTTCTCTAATTTTCTACATTTTTTTTTATTATAAAAATTCAAAAACTGCACTTATTTAGAACATCACAAACCACTCCTAAAATAGCCCAAAAACTAAAAGTCAAAAAACTAACCCATATCCGAAACGAAGGCTCAATGTATAAATCAAACAACAATGATAGAGAGCATTAATTTTAGAGCTCTAAAGATAGCACTAGTGATGTGGCAAGGAGTGAGGCTCACATATGATGTGATGTATGTATCTATATTTTTATTTATTTATTTATTTTTTCTTTCTCTTGCCACATCACTAGTGCTCTCTTTAGAGTTTCAAAATTAAAGCTTTTAATCTTTATTCATAAATCAAATGTGAGAAAATAATATTTTTTTTCTCTGTTTTTTTTTTTCCTTATTATTTTTCACCAAATCACTCTATTTAAACATACAGATAATCTTTAGAGTTCATTTTATTTGAATAAATATTGAATATAACTGTGATACAATGTGATGTTATCACCATCTAATAAGCAATCTTGATTAGTGATTGAGATCACAATAATATTGGGTTAGTGAAAGATAAGACTTGTATAATCCCATCTAATGAGCAATCTTAATTAGTAATTAAGATTAGAACAATATTGAGCAGTGAAAGATAAGACTTCATTTAACCCAAAAAAAAAGATATGACTTGTATAATCCCTTTCACAACTGTATCTTTTGTAACATTTTATTAATCAATAAAATCACATAAGATGGTGACACCATTATACTAAAGGGTTATTTGGGATGATTTAAATAAGTGTACTTTTTGATTTTTTGTGAAATATGGGTTGGGTATGGGTTGGGTTTGAAATGATGTAGTAGAGAGGTGATATGACTTAAATAAGATGATGTGACTTAAATAGGATAGTGACTTTTTGACTTTTTGACTTTTTTAAGATACCCCAAATAAAGTGTAAATATTTTTCCTGTTATTCTCTCTCCATAATGTAATCTCCTTCCACGGTTCCTATTTGGTGGAAAATGGATTGTCCATCCCTTTTTCTTTATCTTTGTTTGGATCTCGGATTTCATGATTGAGATCTAATTTACCCTGTTTGGTTTTCAATTTTTTAAAATAACTTTGAGTTTCTAATTCGTATTTTTATATTTCTAATAATTTTTAAAAATATTTTAATTAATTTTTGTTAATTTTTAGATTCACTTAATTTTAATATACTTAAAAAGTAAAAAAAATTTTAAAATAAAATTCACTGAATATAACAAAATACGAAAATGTATTAAATTTTCATATATATTTTTTATATTTGGTTGATTTTTAAATTTTTTTTTTTTTTTACAAATATTATACTTTTTAAGCTTATTTAAATTAGATGTATCTAAAAAAAATATATGTGTAAAATATTTAAAACATTTACTGAAAACAAAAAAAATAAGAAAAACAAAAAAATTATTTTTTTAAAAAAGTTAACTCAATTTTCTAGAACAAAAAATGGTGATTTTTTTTGACAGCCTTTGTAGTATTTAGTTATGATCTATTATAAAATTAATTATAATTCATTCTAAAATTAGTTAAAATATTTTAATTATATATAAGAGCTCTACAGTTATAATCAAACCCGCAAATTTTAGAAGTATAACATTACCCGTTATTTTTATGATTTTTTTTTTATTCTTATTTTTGGAATCCATTCAAATAAAAGTAAAAGATTATTAACTTTTCTACATCATTCCCCTTTTTCTACCGTGATTCGATTTGGTGATTCCAATAATTTATTTTGTTTGTAACCCTTATATGTAGATTATTTATTAAAATAATAATAATTTTGAACTGATAATTTTAGCCCACTATTTTAAAAAAAAAAATAAACGAAAAATATAATTTGAATCCGCCCATATAGTTGTCTACGTATTTTGGTAAGAAATTAGATCCAATCGAAATTCGATTTTTTAAACAAAAGTCTTCTTCAATTTTCTTAAAACCTTTTCTTTCTTTCTTTCTTTCTTTTTTTTTTTAAGGGAAAAAGTCAATTTTTTTTAAGGAAAAATTACTCATAAATCTCATATGGAGAAATATTGTTCCATTTAGTCTTATATTTTTTCTTATAAACCAAATAATCCTTTTTTTTATTTTTGGTATGTTATATTTGTTTGATATAGTGACATTGGAGTTTACTTGTTTGTCCCCGTTTGTGATTTTATTTTCATTGTTTGTTGGTGTTGGGTGTGTGTGGGTAAAGCATGTTCTAACATTTCTATTTATTGTTTTTTTTAAGGGAATTGCATGGAGTGATTCGGGGGTGTTTGATGTTACCCAGTAGTCGTTTGGCATATGGGTTTGGCATGGAATGGGGCTATTTTAGTCACAAAAAAAAACAAAATAGACTTTTTAGTCACCGGCTAAAAGTTGTCACATCTAAACGATAATCATTATATTTATTTTTTTTTACAAAAATCAAAAAAGTCAAAAGGCCTATTCCAAAACCAAAAAACTAAAAAATCAAAAAGTCAATCCACATCTCAAACTCGTTGTGGTTGGTTAAGAGGTGTATGTTTGTGATTAGTTTGATGAGCCGCTGATTTTGGGTTTGTGGAGTGTACGTGTTGTGCGAATTGTTGAGGTTGGTGTTAATGTGTTTTTTATGTTGGTTTATTGTGTGTTGTTGGGGTTTTAATTTGGTGGGTACGTCGGACTCTGCTCTTTATGATCTTTAATTGTTAGGATTTTTTTTTGATGATGTTATTTTGTTGTTTTCGTGGTCGAAACGCGTAAACATTTTTCCAGCGGTGTGGTGTTGTCAATGGCAACGTTATATCTTGTGGCTTTACTGATATTGGTAAACATTTTTTAACCAATTAAATCCCAAATTTAATTTTTCTGATAAACATTATTGATGTAGGTAAACATTACTCACATTACTAAAAATTAAAGTCAGGACTTGATCGTTATTATAGGTTGGTAAACATTTTTTTCCTAGTGCTGCTTTATTGTGTGTTTTTGGTGGTTCGATTTGGTATCAATATGGACTCTATTTTTTATGGTGTTAATGGTTGGATTACTTTTTGTGATGTTATTTTATTGTCCTTAGGGGTGTGGAAATGTATAAACAATTTTTTATTTTTCTCGTGGCCAATCTAGTGGACATTTGTATAGACAATTGCGAGTGTGGTGTTCTTCCACTAGACCTATGTTTCCAGCTCTGGCGTCCTTCATTACCTGCCACATTAGTCACAAACAATTTTTCATTTTTCCTCGTGGCCAATCTAGTGGACGTTTGCATGAACAATTGCGAGCATGGTGTTCTTCCACTAGACTTATTTTTCGAGCTCTGCCGTCCTTTATTACCTGCTACATTAGTCACATTAAGATATTAATACGGGGAATACAAAATATGCATCCGCAAAGACACTTATCAACCAACACAAAAAAGCACGAAACATCATTATAACAGCACACAAGCACCCTTAATACCATAACATGCTATGTATGTGTTCCAATTTCGAATGGTAGCAACATTAGACACAATCAACACCCCAAATATAAAACCAGTACACGTCCTACCCACATACAAAGCCATAGATACATGACAACTAGTACCAACATTGTAAAAAGGTAGAACTCATAACATTTACTCAACAATGTGCCATATATAACCACAAATAAGTACGCAAATAACAAAAATTCCAAAATATGTATGGTATGTCAGGCCAACATCCCCCATGTGGACGTGGTGTTCGAGGGGTTTATTAACCATTCACGAGCAAATCAATGGTGTTAGGTTTTTATTCTTGGCAACCCCGTTTGACAAAACTTCTTTCAAATGTATTTTTATTCGCATTTTTATTTCAGTGAGGCTATGAGTTTATTAGATGCGAATCCAACCCGAATCGAGCTTTGCGGAGAAGTTTGTGATGTTAATGCTTTCAAGATTGCCACTTCGCTGATTATTACGGGGGTCGAGCTGACCGGTCAGCTCGCGGCCGAAGCAAAATTCAAAATTGCATTCAAAATTGCATATCAGCCGTTGCTCGCTCGAGCCAAGGAGTGCTCGCTCGAGCTAAGACTTTCTCGCTCGAGCCAAGGAATGCTCGCTCGAGCCAAGGATTGCGTCCATACAAAAACCTGAAGAAGTGTATTCCTCGCTCGAGCCAAGGATCCGTCGCTCGAGCCAAGGCACTAGTAGAAATCATGAAAATTACTCTCCTCGCTCGAGCCAGGAAAGCTTCGCTCGAGCGAGCCTCAGAATCCGGGTTCTCAAGGAGTTTGTTTTCTTCCCAATCTTGGATTACTTTTGGTTCTCTATAAATACTTGGTTTTCTCCCAAAACTAAGTAAATTGATTGAAGTCCTCCAGATCTTCTTTTTGGTTCTTAAAGGTTTATATCTGGGGATATTTTGTTATTTTCTTTGATGTTTTATTGAGTATTCAACTCATGGTTTAAAGAGAGTACATCAAAGGTTTGTTTGTTATACACAAAAGAGAGAGTTGTTCTTCAGTTGTGAATTCTGAAGAATTCGAGCCTGAAGCTTTGGTGGAATCCGGAGTGGCTCATCAGAAAGACAATTCCGTGCTGAAGATAGGGTTGGAAGAGGCACATAGAGGTTGGTTCAATTAGGCGTTGTGAATTCGCTAGATAATTGAGAGTATACCTGTGTAATTCCTTTGAATCTTCTTAGTGGATTGTTCTTGTGGCTGTTGCCCGTGGTTTTTTAATCACAATTGGAAGGTGTCCAATTGTGGTTTTTCCACGTAAAATCTTTGTGTCTCTTTCTCTTGATTGTTTGATTGAGATTGTTATATTCTGCTTAAAATTGTTACATAATCACAAATCAACATCTAGGGGGTTTCTAGATTTTTCAAATGGAACAACATTTTACCCCAAAATAAACATAACACATTCGGGGAATTACGAAATTAGCCGACAACACCACTACGGGGTATGCAACCCATAGTTTGTAAACACGCATGCACTCCCCTCGTAGTGAAACACCGGTACCATCGTTCAAGAAATTACACGATGACACTCGACGTACCATTACGGCGACCACTTGCAAACATGGATGTCACAGTTATTACACATCACCTAACATTACTGTCATTAACATCACACGTACCTACCCCAACCTACACACACCCAAAAACTAGAGGAGCACAAGCCCATTACGAGGTGTTAAGATGGTTAAAAAGTTAGCTTTTTAGTTTTTTTTTTTTTGGCTTTTTTTTTAAAAATGTGTAAAAAATATGAGTGATAATGTGACCCAAAATGGGTTTACATCAGACTGACACAACAAACTCATTATTTGTCAACAACATTGCACCAAATGCCGGACACACACCACCATATGAACAATCACCATAAACAATGACTGATCGTGTGCGTAACATTAGGTTAACAATCACCAACCATGTGCGTAACATTACTTAATATGTACGCCATTCAACAACACACATTAACTGCCACAAATCTTCCACCCAAAATACACTCAAAATCAAGGGACCCCAAACCACATTACAACACAACGGCACGACCATGTCAATAAAGCACACTAACCATGCAACCCTGCCACAAACTCACCAACATCATAACAAACACCACAAAATACCCATGTTAATACTACCCCAAATACAGAGTACCCCATGGAGGGCGCACCCCGACACCCTCAGTGGCAATAGTAGGACCAACATCACAAAAAAATGGACACTACACGACTATACCCTTAGTAAAATTCGAACCCCACGAATGTAGGATATCACCCCATGTGAGGGGTGATCTGTCTCTCCACCGAAAGCAGCCAAAAGCAGCCGACAGTAGGAGACCTTCTAGAGGCACCGAAAAAGGAAATAGTTGGCCATCAGCTTAGCCAGCCAATATCTCCACCTTCTTTCTTGGTGTATAAATAGAAGGGATGGAGAGGGTTCAGATGGACAAGGAAATGTAGAACACAAGTGATATACAAGAGAGTGTATATCTCTGTGAGAGAGAGAAAAACTAGAGAAAATGCAAGGCAGTAGAGAGTGTGTGAGTTGAGTGAGAGTGTCTCCTCCTCTGTGTAATATTTATTTGTTTTAGTGGAAATCTATGGTTCTCTCCGCGGACGTAAGCATTAAGGCCGAATCACATAAATCTTGTGTCCACTATTGTGTGTTTCATTTCTGGTAGTTAAGGTGGGTTGGCCTCGAAACCCAACAATTGATATTAGAGTTTGGTAGTGAAAAATAGTTTGTTTTTTCAAAGAGTCCGAGAAGATCTTGGACGTGCTCTCACGCTCCAACTAAAGAAGGAGAGTGAAGGCCATGCGCATCACGCACCACACGCGTGTCCAGAGGCTAAAGGCGAGTAACTGTTGCCAAACATGATACTTTAAATATTTATCTAGAGAAAAAGTATCCCAATGGTGAGTTTGGCTGGGGTAGTTAAGGCTTTTGTCTTACCCTTTGGTCTTGAGTTTGAACCCAGGTAGTGTGCAGAGTAACTGTCTGTTTTTTTTTTTTTTTGGTGGAGGATGATGCAGTGGTGAAGGAAAAGGTTCAAGTTTCATGATAGAACCTTTTAATAGAAATAATGATTTTACCCTATGGCAACAAAAGGTAAAAAACATTCTAACACGGGAGGGCTTAGTAAAAGCTCTCAACAAGAAGTCCAACAAATCGGCAGCATGAGGGATGACAAATGGGAGGGGTTTAGAGAACTGGCAAACAACACGATCCAGTTATATCTCGGGAACAACACACTCCGGGAAGTCATCAATGAAGAAGATCCGACAGAGCTACGGACAAAGTTAGAAAAGAGGTACAAGTCAAAGTCCTTGACAAATCGGTTATCGTTGAAGAAGCAGTTGTACACACTTCAAATGACAAAAGGAGCAAACCTTATAGAATATCTGGATGAGTTCAATAGGCTCACAATGGAGTTGGATTCCATCAGGGTGAAAATCAAGGAGGAAGATAAGACCATTATCTTGCTAGTCTTCTTACTTTCATCATATAAGCATCTCAAGACTACTCTGATGTACGGGAATGATACTTTTGGACTAGATGAGGTGGTTTCTACGCTGATTTCTCATGAGGCAATGAAGAAAAAGGAAAACGGCAAACACCCAGAGGGAAATGCCATGGTTGCATCAGAAAATGATCGGGGCAGAGGCAGATCCAATGATAGACAGTGTAGATCCAAATTAAGAGGGCATTCGCAATCAAGGCCGGGCTATAGGAGAAAGTGCTACTATTGATTAGGAGAATCACCTCATTAAAGATTGTGCAAAGCTCAAAGAGGATAAGGCAAGTAAAGAACAAGACATGCTCAGAAAGGATGCAGGGCTTAACAAAAGTGTACAAGAACGCATGGAGGTAGTTCCAAGGTGCACAAAATGGAGCCATTGAGGCCAATCATGAAGAAAGCTCAGAGCAAAGAGACCAAGACGGTAGAGCATATCCCAGGGAAGAAAAGAGTTTCTTTTGCTCCTGAATTAGAGACATATTACGATCTCTCCCAGAGTGTATGAAAGGGAGAGATGCAATCACAAAGAGTTGCAAAGTAAGCTTTGCATGGCACCTTAGTGAGGGGGTGCAAGGCACTCCAAGTAACGGGTTCAGCCATCCAATTAGGGGGTGCTAGTGTGGATCACCTCACATAGGTTGAGGAGGTGATTTGTAAAATATCACTCCATGTGAGAGTGATCTGTCTCTCCACCGAAAGTAGCCAAAAGCAGCTGACAAGAGGAGTGCTTCTCGAGGCACTGAAAGAGGAAACAACTGGCCATCAACTTAGGTAGCCAATCTCTCAACCTTCTTTCTTGGTGTATAAACAGAAGGGATGGAAAGGGTTCGAATGGACAAGGAAAGCTAGAACACAAGTGATATACAAGAGAGTGTATATCTCAGTGAGAGAGAGAAAAACTAGAGAGTGTAAGGCAGTAGAGAGTGTGAGAGTGTCTCCTCCTCTGTGTAATCTTTATTTGTTTTAGTGGAAATCTTTGGTCCTCTCCGTAGGTGTAGATTGTGTGTTTGATTTCTAGTAGTTAAGGTGGGTTGGCCTCAAAACCCAACAACGAACACCCAACAAAACACCCAACAACATGAAATCAAGATTTCACCATTACGAATAATACAATCAAAGCCAATTACGCAAAGAAATATAACATTAATCAAACAATAATTAGGATTAACCAAATATTTTTCCAATGTAAACATATATGCCTAATAACATCAAAACCCACATACCTAACACCATTAGACAACGACACGAACATTGATGCGAACAAATGGATTATGTGCTATCATCAATGACACGTCCTTATCGTCAACCGCAGGACAAAATGACTTAGTGCTCACTCTGAATTGACGACGACAATGTACAACTAGAAGGGGGTTTTCGCTTTTCTAGGGTTTGAGGGGATGTCAAATGTTAATTCTAGAAGGTCGATTGAAGTTTAACATTGCCAAATTCGGCTGTGCAAAGAAATGAAGTGAGGGTAATCATTGTAACATTGAAAATCGATAACTTTCCATCTTCGACTCGTTCGTTTTGATCGCGTTGGAGGGAAATCAAAAAAAGACTATAGTACATTTTTGGTCAATTTGGTAAATACAACGTCACCCAAAACCCACATTTACACCCTAACAAATGCAAGCCACAAGTTGAATTCATGGGCTTCAAGGTCATTAATATTGAAATGGGACTTTTGAGTCTAAAAAAAAAAAAAAAAAAGGGCAGGATTACATAGTTCAAAAGATTTAATTTTGGGATTTAATGGTATCTTACCCCTTTTTTTAGACTCAAACCAAATGTCACTTTTTATTTTTTGTTTTGTTATGTTTCTTTGCTCTTCTTTTTTTTGTTCTTTTTGTTTTTTTTATTTTTTTTTTCAAAATCTATTTTATCTCTTTGTGGTACGACCCAATAGCACTTTATCCTTATGTTTTTCAAAAACAGCCACATGCCTTTTATGTGATTCTAGATTAAAATGTTTCAGTTATATTTTTCATCTAAACTAACGGAGAGTGTCTCTAACATGTCTATTTTGAGAGTGGAAATGAAAAAAAAAAAAAAAAAATAGTCAAAATTAAATTTCAATGTAAGAAGACGAAATTAACCTTGTTCTACTTTTTATTTTTATTTTTATTTTTATTTTTATCTTTTACCTACCTCAAAACCTTAATCCAAACCCAACCCTTTTCACCAGTGTATAGATAAAATTATATAGACACTATAATTTATTATCATTAAATTACATTAATTTAATTTTAATTTTAAATTTTGACCCAATTTTTTATTTAATAATAATTTAAATTTAAGATACACACACACATATATAACACAAATTAAACTATCAATTAATCCAAATACCTTAATTTATTATTATAAAAATTAATTATCAAACTACATAAACACACACACACACACACATATATATATATAACAAATTAAATTATAAATGGGGCACTTATTCATAAATCCCTGTCCATGTACTTATATTCTACTTAGTCTAAATTATTTTCTTATGTTTTAATAATTCATATAGGTGACATAGTTACAAAAATAACCCTAATAATAATATTCATATTGACAATATGAATGTTTACATCACCAAGTTATTAACCATTCAAAAAATATTTGTAAAGGAAAAATTATCTATAAAATACTTTAAATATGAGAATTAGGATTTGATGGATCAAATGTTTAAATAATAGGACTTGTTATAATACAAAAATATATTATGGACTAATTGGAATACAAATACTTGAAAAATGATTTACTAATAAATTTCTCATTATAAATTAAACTAAACACCCCAATTTATTACCGTAAAATTATCTTAATTAATAACATTTTAAATTAAACATATATATATATATATATATATATCAAATTAAATAATAAATTAACCTAAATAACTTAATTTATTACCATAAAATTAAATCATAAAAGTACTTTAGTCTAATTTTTAATTTTTAACCTAATTTATTATTAATAACATTTTAAATTAAGCATGTACATATATGCATATCAACAATGCTATATTTACACAATTTCTCTCCTTCACAATCCCCCGAATGAGATGGATAGAATGCATGTAAAGAGAATCTTGAGAGAACATTGAAATGTGGGTCAACTTTTTAAATTTTGCTTGCCACATTATTCGAGGGATTTGGGGGGAAGAAATTATGTGGATGAATCATTTTTCATACATTTAACAAATTAAATGATAAATTAATTACAATGTTATAATATATACATATATATATATATATAGTATGGGAAATCGTACGAGGGTGTGTATTATATGCACTCTACCACAAATTGGCATAACTTTACTATAAAATTGCATAACATCAACCACAAAATGCGTAATCTGGCCAATAAATTAGCGTAAAAAAATATCTAAAATTTTGTGATTTACATAACAAAGTTATGACATTATACATGGTGAAATACTAATGAAATACATGGTGAAATAGAGATGAACCGTTAATTTTCTCATTATCCATTTTTTTCATACAAAACTGATTCGAACACGTAATTGCTGTTATCCGATTGATTTAATTTTTTTGCATGGATGATATACTCGATGAATCCTAAAATATGAACAGTTCAAATTATCGAAGCGGAACCCAAAAGTGGGACTAAACAGTCCAGTCTTGATCTCCAATTGAAGACAAGCTAGACTTTAGTAGGTTATAGTGTTAAACTAAAGGTTGTTGAACTACTTATTTTAGTTAACTTTTTGATTTTTTAAAATTTTATTTATAAAAAGACGTATAGAAAAATAAAGAGAATAATTGGTTTTTTGGTAATAACTTCTTTATGTATATTTGATTTATTGTTCTTGTTTTTATTCCTATTTGTGTTTCTTGTGTTGTGTCACCCAACTTGATTTTATTTTTATTTTTTTGGATCAATAAAAAAAAAGTTTGAGGTGTCACCACAACATCTATGGACCCAGGCTCCGGGGTAACTGGTTGCCATTTGACCCAATCTATAAGAAGGGACTCACCACCGAGACACCAGTGAAGCTCATCAACCACCTCCAACAGGGCCAAGGTTCGATCGAAGTATAACGGGAAATCTCCGAAGAGAACTACTGGAAAATATCCAGCGTTGTGCACCCCTAGGAGTCAAACTTGACTCACTACTAGGGAAGGCAATGCGTTCACCACTGGGTCACCACCTCGGTGGTTGTCACCCCCCCAGTGGTTGTCACTCTACCTGATTAGTTACATCAATTTCTAGTAGCTCTCACTGTAACTCTCTCTCAACCGCAACCCATATCTTCCTCGCAGATTTAGACTAGTATGCAAGAATAAATTTCAAAAATCATACTCAAAATTTGAAGAGAACAAAAAAAGTACACATGCATAAACATATTGGATGGTAAGATTTAGGGTAATCTACTATATGCAAGTTATGATATTTGCGAATTCGATTACTACAAATATCATAATTTAATCTTATGAGAGATAAAAAAAATAAAAATAAAAATAAAAAGTTATAACCAAACATCACAAATCTTATGGGACTCATCATTAATAAAGAAAATGAGTTATAATCCAACATCACATAAGATATAACCAAAAAGTTGTTGGATCTTAACCAAAATAATATGATAAATAATATCACAATAAATCATAATTAAGATCAAATATCATAGAGGTCGAAACTAAGGTGCATATGGTATACGTAGGGATGTAATAATGGCCTGGCCCATGGACCAAAAAGTGGGGTCTAAGCCCAAGCCCAAGCCCACTCATAATAGGGCCTAGGGCCTGGGCCCCTGGCCGTGGGCCAGGGCTAGATTATTTGTTAGGAATAAAAAATAAAAGAAAAATTATATTTGAATATTTTAGTTAAAATTAATGAAATGTTTTGTTTGGTTATGTTTCATGGTGGTATTTAAGTTTAATTATATATGACTTATATTTTTTTAATTATGAACTTATAACTAAAAAAATATGCAATTATATTATTTTTTTCTCTTGAAATGAATAATTATATATATATGAAAATGAAACTTTCAATATTACAATATTAAATTAATTATATAAAATTTATTGAATGAATAATTTTTATTTCAAAATGAAATAAAATATTACAAAAATTTATATTATTAAATAAAATAGGTGTAAATTGTTGATGATGGTAGAGCAATTGATCATTATAGGTTAAGTACATCTCAACTAGGTTGGCACCTACTAGGCTACCAATCATTTGCATTATACTTCACCTCAATAATCTAATACAAAAAAAAAAAAAAAAAAAAAAAGTGAAAAAAAAAGAAAAAAAAAGAGAAAGAAATGAAATAGTAAAAAACAAATTGTTGATCAATCATCGGAGGAGACAGACATTTCAGTTGGGTTGCCCGAGGATATGTCATTCAAATCATTTTGAATTTGCTCATTTTCACTATAATTTTGTCTTCTTGTAAGCGCATGCATATGATCTCTGGATATCATCAGTGCCTCAACCATTTGGGGTGAAAGCCTGTTCCAGTAATCGCTCAGCACCTGTCCACCTGCACTAAAAGATGTTTCCAAAGCAACTGTAGAAATAGGAACGGTTAGTATATCACAGGTCATCTGTGAAACCACAGGCCACATAGTTTTATTTTGTTTCCACTATTCCAAAATGTCAAAATCATCAGAATCATCCACTGACGAGCTTTCCAAATAATGTTGTAGTTTAGAACTATTTACACTTGTATGTTGAGATATTCTTCTACATTTTATTGCTGGAAAAAAAACTTAATCTTCTGCCTCGAGGTGAGACCGCTAGTGTAGTGTGTGTAGGTGTATTTACAAATATAGCTGCCCTGTATTCTTCAAATAATTTGTTGCATGTTTGCATAATAGGGGCCAACTGTATTTAATCAACGAAAATACGTTCTAAAAATTCTTGTCAACCAATTTTTTTGCACCTATGATCAATTATTATGTCTAAACCTAAAACATGAGGCAAATGATCAAAATATTTATCAAATTTTACTTTCATTGAATTAATAATGGTTACATAATATTTATTACTCATATATTTTACGAAAATTTTAATTATTTCTGCTAGCATATATAAAACAAATGGTGAAGTATGAATATATATATATAAGAAAATAATTTTGTTGAAGTATCAAAAGCTTTTAGAAAATCTTTTTACAAGGCTACTTGACGCCAATTAAGTTATGTGAGAGTCAGTACTTCTCTATTCATGTTGTTGCAAAAAATAAATGTATTGCACTTCTTTGTTTACAAGCTATTTTTAACATATTATACGTTGAATTCCACCTACTATCTACATTTAAAATTAATTTTTTAAATGTCATATTTTCTCGTTGACAAATTTTTCTATATTCCGAAATTCGATTAGCAGAAGACATAATAGTAACAACTGCATTTTTTATAACAAGTGTAAAGTCTTATATACATGCATAGCTTCTTTAACAATCAAATTTAAAATATGGGTATAACAACGAACATGAAATAAATCACCATCAACAAATAATTGTAAAGTTGATTTTAAATGGGCTATAGTTTGATTATAATATGCTGCATTATCTAATTAATTGTAAATATTTTATTTTGTAAAGCACACTCATATAATACATTTCTTATTTCTACACTAAGCGAATGACTAGTGTATGAAAATTCAACTAATTTAAATGAAATAATTCTTTTATTTAATTTTCAATCATTATCAATAAAATGTCCAGTGATACACTGATATTCAAAACCATTATTTGACCATAGATCAGATGCTAAACAAACTCTTCCATTCAAATTTTTAAAGATGTCAAATAATTCAATTTTAATATCCTCAAATTTCTTTAAAATCATGTTTCTAGTAGTATTTCTTGAAAAACTTTGATATTGCGGTGCAAAACTTTCGTGAATCATTTCGGCAAAATCGAGACATCCACTAGTAGTAAAAGGTTGTTCTTTTTTAATAATTAATCAATTACAAAATTTTGTGCACGTAAAAGATCATATAAAAATATTTGCAAATTACCAGTTGATGAAGCCCTTAATTGCATTTGACTTCTAATATCAGGTTGTTGATTTTGTAAATATTTGTTAGCATGCCTTTTTAGATGACTAGTACCTCTACAGATGCAACACTAAATAAATGTGCGCAATATTTACATTTTGCTTTAAATGTAATTGTGCCATCAGGATTATTTATAGATATTTTTTTTCAAAATGTGCCCAAACAGTACTAGTTGTGCCCCTAGATGATGATCCAACTGTTGGAAGATGGATATTAGAAGGAGAATCAACAGATTCATGCTATGGAGTATATGTATCAACATCAACATAAACATTAAGAATATTAGGATCTATAGTAATGTAAGTAAAACAATATATAAGAATTAACAATTAATTTAAATAATGTGTAAATACAATGAGTAAAAAATAATAATTAATATATGTGCACAAATAATTAATGAAAAAAAATGAGTAGCTAATAAATTTAATTAAACAAATTAATGTTATCGACTTGCAAATGCGATACAGAATTTACTTCTTCTGATAAAAGTTTCTTGTTGCACAATTGCAATTGTCACTTAGGGATGACACTTCAAAATTAATTGAGAGTTTAGAGAGATTGAGAGTTTAAGAGAGAGAGAGAGAGAGAGAGAATTATTTATGAGATTTATTTTGAAAAAGGGAGGATATTTATAGTAATTTGAAAGAGTGAAGTAAATTTATAATATATATATATATATATATTATATTACCGTTGTAGTAAACGGTAATATGACCGTTTAAAATTTTTTTTTTTCTTCATTCAATGAATGAAGAGTTTGTTGAGTGATGCAAGCATATAGCATAGGGGTAGGCTAGTAGAGGACGACAGGGGTAGTCATAGGCTGCAGCAGCAAGTGATGAACTGTTTGATTTTTTTTTTTTTTTTTGGGTTTTCTTTCATATTTATTATTCATTGCAAAGTGAAAGGGTGATGATGTGATGCAGGGGTAGGGCAGTAAGTTGGGCAGGGCAGTAGGTTGAAATATATATTTTTTTATTTTTTTTTATTCATTCATTGCAAGGAAATGACATTGACTATTTTGTTTTTTTGTTTTTTTGCAAGATCAATCTTTTATTTATTTTATTTATTTATTTTTTTAATTTTTTAAAAATTATTTAACTATTGCAAGTTGTTTTTATTTTTATTTTTGAAAATTTGAGCATTAATAGAGAGAGGGTTGGATGGGCTGGGCTAGGCCGCCCGCAAGGCCCGAAATTTTATGGGCTTGATCAGGCTAACGGGCTGGATCGGGCTTCAAATAGAGGGCCCAAGCCCAGACCCAAGGTACTGGGTTGGGTTCGGGCTAGGGGCTCGGGCCCGAGCCTAACCAAACCTAAACAGGTCAGGCACACCTCGGGCCTCAGGTGGGCTTCGGACCGTCCATAAGTCCCGGGCCATTTTTACACCCCTAGGCATACGCCTCATAGAATTTCCCTCATAAATTTTAAAATTCCCTTGTAGATTTATGTCAATTTTAAAAGTAGTTTATCAAGTAAAGTACCCAAGAAATAGTTAAAAGTACGTATAAATAATTTTCAGGCATGGTCCTTGGGCTTTGCCTTTTCTTTCTCCTGATATAACCATCAGTTTAATATTCTAATGCAACTAGCTTGTGAGGCTTGTATGTTCATATAACATTTGGCCAGTAATGATGCCAAACACAACACCGTAATGTAGTTGCATCAAAACCATAGCATTATTAATATTGTTATTTAAAATTTTTATTTTTCTGAATAGAAAACCATAGCCTTAATTGCTCATTGTGTGACTATGAACATTGATCAATCTAATAAGACGCTAAGCCACCATGGAATTCGCTGCTGTTGGCCAAGTAGCTGGAAAAATTGGGGTATATGCAGCTGAAAAAGTGGAAAAGAAATTTGGTTACTTCAAAGACTACAAGACCAATGTAAAGAACTTGAAAAAGCTAGTTCAGAATCTCCAGGATAAGAAAAAAAGGGTGCAACGACAAATTGATGCCGCACTAAGCAACTTAGAAATCATTGAAGATGATGTTCAAAATTGGGTTGGACTAGTGGATGAAATCACATCAGACACTGATAAATTTTTGGAAGCTGATCAAGAGAAAGCCAATCACAGGTAATGTTCCATTGCAATATTATAGATTTAAGACCGCATGCCATATAAATAATTTATTTATTTGTTGTCCTTTTCTATTTACAAAATAGATAATATATATATACATATTAATCATAACAGGTGCTTCAATGGGTGGTGTATTAACTTGTGGGCGCGCTACAAGTTGTTTGGTAAAGAAGCATTCAAGAAAGCCAGAGAAATTGAAAAGCTCCAAGAAAAAGCCAACTTCGAAACTGTGTCATACACTACTCCTTTGCCGGAAATAGAGTCATCTTCCTCAACCAAAAATTTCACAGCATTTGAATCAAGGAAGTCACTGGTGAAGAGAATTATGGAGGCTCTAGATGATGAGAACATCAACATGATCGGGATATGTGGGATGGGAGGAGTTGGTAAGACAACAATAGTGGAAGAAGTTTGCAGACAAGCTAAAGCAGAGAAGAAATTTGATAAGGTTGTAATGGTGGTCGTGTCACAAACTCCAAACTTGGCGAAGATCCAAGGAAAAATAGCCCACGAATTAAACCTGGTTCTTGAAACTAGGGATGAGTCGGAGAGACCGCAAGCATTGTGGGCGAGAATCAAGGCAGAGAAGAAGATTTTAGTAGTACTGGATGATATTTGGGACAAACTTGAACTGATTGAGAAGGTTGGTATTCCTTTCGGGGAGGATCATAAGGGTTGCAAGATCCTGCTTACCTCTCGAAGAAAAGATGTCTACAACAAAATGAATGCTCAAAAGATTTTCTCCATAGAGGTGTTAGATGAAGAAGAAGCATGGATACTTTTCAGTGGGACAGCAGGTGAAATTGTTGACTCTACTGATTTGAATCCTATAGCCAGAGAGGTGGCTAGGGAATGTGGTGGCTTGCCAATTGCCATTGTAACAGTTGGAAGAGCTCTCATGAAAAATCGAATCAAGGACGTGTGGATTGATGCAGCTCGACGGCTAAAAAAGTCTGTCCCAACAAAAATTGAAGGGATGGAAGCATATGTATATTCTTCTCTAAAGTTGAGTTACAATTATTTAGAAAGCGAGGCAAAGTCATGCTTCTTACTCTGCAGCTTGTTTCCAGAGGATACTGACATTCCTATGATGGCATTGGTGAGATACGGGATAGGCCTCAGGTTGTTTCAAGATGTGGACACTATAGAAGATGGTAGACATAGAGCACTTGCTCTTGTGAGTACTCTCGTATCATCTTTTATGTTATTGGAAATTGATGGAAAAATTAAGATGCATGATGTTGTCCGAGACTTTGCAATACATGTTGCTTGTAAAGAAGAGGCCAAGCATATCGTGAAAGCTGGTATTGGACTGCCATACTGGCCAGACAATGATACTACATTTCAAAATTACACGAGGATCTCGTTGATGGAGAATAATATTTGTGAACTTCCGGATGGACTAGAATTCCCAAAACTAGAGATTTTATTGCTACAATGGAATTCATATAGATCTCAAATGCAAATTCCTAACAATTTCTTTCAAGGAATGAATGATCTTAAAGTCTTAGACATGAGTGGCAATATTATGTTTGCTGTGCCCCCATCTATTCAATTGCTCACTACACTTCAAACACTCTGCCTTGATTATTGCCAGTTGGGTGATGATATATCAATAATTGGAACACTAAAAGGGCTCGAGATTCTTAGTCTTTATCGATCTAATATTAAAGAGGTCCCGAGACATTTCACCCAATTAACTCACCTCAAGTTATTTGATTTGAGATTTTGTCATGATCTCACACAAATATCGTCAGGTGTCATATCGAGTCTTCATAAATTAGAAGAGTTGTACATCGGAACAGCTTTTACTCATTGGGCAGTTGAAGGAGAAGACAATTCAAGAAACAATGTTAGCCTTTCAGAGCTAAAATCCTTGTCTCAATTAACCAGTTTGTGTCTTTCAGTCCCAAATGCCAACATGATTCCCGATGACTTGAGATTTGAAAAGCTGAGAAGGTTTGAGATAACAATAGGCACAATTGCCTATGGTGGAGAATCATTCCAGAAAACCTTGAGGCTCACATATGATACGAGATTGTGCGGGCCGGTAAAGGTTTTGCTAAAAAGATCAGAATTCCTACTTTTAAGAGATTGCAAAGGTTTGAAGAATATTCTAGAGGACCTAGACTGTGACGGTTTTGATCAATCGAAGTCTTTGGACCTCCACTTTTGCCATGAAATGAAATATCTCCTAGACATGATTGATGGAGCTCCAAGAGTATCGGCTCCCTTCCGCAATTTAGAAGAATTGACGCTTTGTTGTCTTGCCAATTTCAGTGAAATATGCCATGGCCAACTCCCAAATGAGTCATTCAGTAACTTGAGATCTGTCAATTTGTCTTTTTGTCCCCAGTTAAGACTATTATTTCCACCGTCACTGATACGACGGCTTGTCTACCTCCAGCGTCTGGAGCTCCATTATTGCAGTAATCTAGAGGAAATCTTTGTAATGGAAGGGAAAGAACAAATAGGAAAGAGTCTCAGCACAAGTAACAACTTGCAAAGCTTGACTGACGTTACTTTCTGCGAATGTGATAGGTTAAGAAACATTTTCTCCCTCACCATTGCTAAAGGTCTAGTGCAACTCAAACAACTCTCTATAAGACGTTGTGCAATGGTGGAAGCAGTAGTCGAAGATGAGAAAGGAGAGGAAACAGTATTATCAATTGATAAGATTGTGTTCCCTCACCTGTATGAGATACATCTTGACAAATTGGACAGTCTCACTTGTTTCTTCACAGGTTGTTATGCTGTCGAATTTCCATTATTGGAAGAATTGCTGATATATGATTGTCCCAAAATGGAGACTTTTGGTCATGGTGTTCAAATGACACCCAACCTAGAGAAAGTGTATGGTGAATATGATGATGAAAGGATTTGGATGGGTGACCTCAATGCCACTGTCCAACACA
Source organism: Camellia japonica (assembly GCA_030407325.1). Classification (NCBI taxonomy): domain Eukaryota; kingdom Viridiplantae; phylum Streptophyta; class Magnoliopsida; order Ericales; family Theaceae; genus Camellia; species Camellia japonica. Next base: position 44,857,782 of record JAPPVO010000003.1, on the reverse strand, counting down.
TCTTCAACCGAAAGGTAAATTTCGTCAACTGGAGAAACTAAGATTTAATGTTATTACTACTAATTTTGTTGATGATAAAAAAAATTAAATTAAATTAATCACAGGCATATGTATGACCTGCTAGTGTTACAATGGTAGTGTAAATTACTAACAGCTGAGTTTCTGATGCAGGCACTCTTCAGAACAAGGTACCCAATCGCCCCATCTCCACATCCTACCTAAAATTTGAGTTATTGTATACTTGGCACCTATCAGGTTTGTCTTTTGCCATTGTTGCAATCTTTATCTTGAAATACAGTGATCCATTGACTCTCCAATCCATCAAAATTTTCAACAGTTTAAACTCAAAGAAAAATGCGATTAAATCACATTATAGACTACACTAAATCAAATTACTATGAAAGAGTACAGATTCATTTAATAAATTTACACCTTCGTAATTTAATCACAATTTCTAATCATTTTAGATATTTGTTGAAAAAACTGTATATATTGATCAGGTGCACAAAATTATTCAATAATTTTGACCATTTGGGGTTCCATCTGCATTTCTATCGAACACAAACTAACAATATTGTTGGGAAAAAAAATTCAGTATTGTTATTGCAAAATATGCACTCCTTATTGTTCCTTAATATTGCTGTTTGATTTAACAGTGGGAGTTTGTTCGCGGTTTCTGGAGACGATAAATGTATGATGCGAATTTATCGCTGGAAGTCATTGTTCCATTCTATACATCTTCCTTGGCGTGTGGTGGGACATTGCTTTGGGCATAATTAGCATGATATTTGTGCTACCTAGAAATTTTAGGTCAATACATAAATATAGGCAGAAAAAATAGTGTGTTGCTTAATGTATATTCCATACTTGTATTTGTATATTTGCTGCCATGGATATTAGTTCTGTATGTATTGTATGTACTGTGATGAGTGTTTTTTGGTACTAATAAATTTATCTTGTGGTGTGGTGTGAACATGGTATTTTTATTTGAGAGAAGGAATAGACATGTAGGAAATAAATACTCTGAATTTATTTTTAAATACAATGTCTGAAATTTATCGACACTACTCAATAAGAAAACAGAATATAATTACACATAATTCTAACACACGATGGTGTGGTTGAATTAAATATTAAAACGGATTATAAAAAAGAAGATTATATGAATATTTTATGCAAAATATAACCACCAAAATCGACATGTTAGCACCAGCAGTAACAATATGAGAGTGATTACTTTCTATGCAATCTCAAAATCATAGCAGTGGGGTGCATGATCATATTCAGAAATTTATAAAGTAAAAAAAAACAAAAATAAAAAATTGTATAACATTTTAAACCATGCTCAAATAGTCATGTCCACGCAAGAACAGAGCTATGGAACAATTTCTACCAGTATAGTCCCACTGATGAAGCTCAGTGGAGATAGAAAATTAAGACTCAAACGCAATACAGCGTCTGATGAAGTGCTAATAATTTCTAAATGATTGAATGAAACAAGAAAACAATAAAAACAGAGCAAGAATTCCATATCGGATTAAGGCCATAAGAAATAAAACAAACATCCTACTACAATCTTGGTCGTGGTAAATTCATAATTGCATATAGATTATAGTGTAATTCATCTATCACACTTGTACCAATCTCAATGATTTTCCGTTACTTATCGAGCAACAATAAGTTCTATAAAATCAGCATTACTGTTGTCTGATGGCATCAAAATTTTATAATCGGCAGTGAAATTGTATCGCTCCCCAATAGCTCTTAGAAGCTGGAAGCCAGTTCAGAAGCAAATCCCTTCTCGGAGTGTTTGAATATCCTGTAACATCTTCACCATAAAACTTAATCAGAAGATTCAGAACGTGAAGACCAAATAAAAAGAGCAAGATTTCAAATTCATCGATCTACAACCTCCTTTTTTTTATTATTTCATATTAGAAATCTTGTTTATGAGGAAATCAAGGAGTAATACAACCAAGATCGTACTAATTCAACTACAAATACATCGATGTTCTTATTTGAACTCCCACCTTCATCAGCAGCCTCTTTTGCCAAACTTTTCCATTTGATTGCATTCTTTTTAAGTCTTCTCACCAATTTTAACCCAATAAGAAACATGATACATTAAAATTAAAACAATTTGAGAGAGAACAATGAGTCAAAAACAACAGTTGGCCATGACATTATTATCTTAATTATAGACAGTGATAGGGAAATGCGAATGCATTTATGATTTTTAAAAAAATTATTTGGTTGTATTACATTAACAATCATTTTGGTATTCATTTGGATTCATAGATAAAATATGAGGATAACAGAAGCAAACCACTTCACATCTTCAATTAAATGCTTTAAACCAAGAAGTAGAGGTAAATGATTTGAAGCGTACTGGATTTTTTGTTTCAATTTTATTTTTTTATTTTTTTTTTTTGAAAAAAAAAAAAAAGAAATTGTTGAGATTCTCGTTATATCTATTGGTGGTGCTGGCGAAATGATTGAAGGCCAAGCAATTTGGATGGGGGCCTCAATGCCACTGTCCAGCACATCTTCAACCAAAAGGTACACGTCATTAACATGGCATTTTGGAGAATCTAAGATTGATTACATGGTACTAATAATTTTGTTGATCATTAGTAGATAAATAAAAATAATCACATTCATATGTATTATCAGAAAATTAGGCTTGGGTACAGGAGTATTAGGACCTCAGGCGGACCTAGGTCTGGGCTCGGGATTGGGGCGGGTCTAGATCGGACATGACTATTTATTTTTTTTATTTTTTTCACAAAAATTTTATTTTTTTTCACCAAAAATTAAGCTGGGCCGATGGGCCTAGCCATGAGTGGGCTGATGGGCTGGGCTTTGAAATAGACTGCCCAAGCCCATGGTCTTGAACTGGGCTCGGACCTGAGCTCTAATACCAATTACAAAACACACCATACAAACTTATATATATATCAAAAATTTATACATAGATAGAAATACTTACATAGCTTGATCTTGCTTTCAAAAGCTCTTCACCAAGCTTTGATACCAATTACAAAACAAAAAGGAATGGAGCTTTTTTACTATTTTTATTATGGAATTATGATAGAGAAATTTGAGACAAAGCAAAAAGATGGAGAGAATATGGAGAGAATTTACATTGCCTTATGCATTGGCTTGAATGCCAATTTATAGAATACATATTGCATATACAAACAAAAAACCAAAAGTTATGGCATATCTACCTTACGTCTAATTTCTACAACTTTTGACAAAACTTTACAACTTTTTGACAAAGTCTACAAGCCTAGGCATAGGCTTATTAAATACAAAGACAAAATCATAAATGAGAGAATTCAATTATTTGTCATCTTTATACTACAATTATATACATACACTGTATATATTTGTCATATACTGTCTATCCTCCCCGGTTTTCAAAGAGATAGACTGTTATAGATAAGCTTTGGCTGAGCGGTTTGTCCTGTAGCGTCGGTTGAAAAGATTTGACTGATCACTTTCCGCCTAATAATGCAGGTTGCTCCACGTGTTCTGGATAAAGTTGGAGTCGATCAGGAGACAACTGCATTTGATAGTGGGGTCCACTATGCTTCCATCCTGTTGATGAGATTGTGATATTCTTCATCAGTCTCTGATGGAGGGGAATCCGGATCCTGGCTATATTGCTCATTCCGGAAATGTTCAACATCATCCGCGGTCATGGCTAGTTCCAACGGAAGATCCAAATTATTTCTCTTTTTGAGATTTATTAACATGTCAAGAGCCTCATTAATTTGTGTAGGAGACCTTTGATATGTTATGGGAAAATGGGTTACAAATAATATTCTTCCATCTGTAACCATGAATGGCAATTTTGCTGAGCCATGGATGTTGGACGTTGCTTGTGAAATAGATATTAAACTGTCTATCCAATATTCTGTCAAATAAAGTTTTTGGATATTTTCCAATCGCTCTCTCCGATGATCTTCATCTAAATAATCATCTTCAAATTCAAAATCTTCAGTTTCTTTAAGATACCAAATCTAGTATGGTTGGAAAAAAATGTTCTCGTTCTCGCCAACCAACAGTGCTGGAGATCCAGAAAGTAAAATATTTGCTCCATCGAAAGCCTTTTACTATCCATGAGAGCATTGCTCTGATGATCATTGGATAATTTATCCATTGGATTGGATCTAAAATTTGGAAAATAACCTGATTAGTTATTCCCCAATCTATATCCTCAAAAAACCACATGTCATAGTTTGCCATGATGGTTATTTTGGGAATTCCATCTTTCAAATTTAATTTATCATAAGATCGTTCTAAGATTTGTCTAATTTTATCATAATGATCTTCAACTCGATTTTTGATTAACATAAAAATTTCTTTTGGAAGCAAAGTTCTTGCTTTTTCAAAAAGACAAATTCTTTTTATTTGTTCAAAAACTGGATCAGAAAACTCATCTGATATGAGGTCTGATAGTTGAAGAAAATTGTTTATTTTTTCAAAATTAAAATCTTCATTCCAATTCATTTATTTAAGAATATTGAAACAAAGATTTTGCAAATCTTTTAATTTAGCTGTTTGCTCAGCTAATTTGTTGGCCAGAACTCCCATATGTTTTCGAAATTTCACTTTGTTGTCTACAATGTGAGTTTTCCAAACTCCATTAAGTTATGTATAAATTTCTCTGGATATACCAGGGTTGAAAAAATCTTTTATCTCAGATTCATCTGGTTTAGATGTCTGAATATTAGTTGGAACTGGGTTAGTTCTCATTTGACAAAAATTCTTTTGATAAACAGGCATAGCTGGTGCACTGTAAAAAGCTTTTTTAGCTTTGGTCATGCTATCATATGCTTTAAAGCTTGCTCCTGAATATACACAAACTTGCAGATTGGCTTCGTTCCAGTCTGTGTAAATTCCAGGTTGTCTTCCTGAAAACACAACATAAACTTTTTCATCTCTGGGGATTGTTTTTTTAGCAATTGTCACCCAATCTCCTTGAGCGGGTTGTTTACCCTTATCCATTGTTTCCTCTTGGTCTAGAGGTCTTCTGCAAAAATTAAATTTACTTGTTTAGCAATTTAATTTTCTGAAACAATTTCTGCTAAGAAAATCTGCAAGAAAATTGTTAGTACCTTTAAGATGTTCTACTTCAAAAGTATATTCATAAATTTTATTATACCAGGCTAATCTTCTTCCTTGTTCAATAGGTTTTTTATTGATCAAGAAATCTCTTACTGCCTTATTATCCGTGCGTACAATAAAATTTTCTGGGGCTAAATAAATATGAAAACTTTTTATTGCCAATTTTATTCCAAGTAATTCTTTTTCAAAAATAATATATTTTTGCTCATTTGGTTTAAATGTTCCAGAATTATATCCACAAATTAACTCTTCTTTTTGTAATTTTATGGGTATTGGATTTTTTCTTGGTCTAATCCCATTTTCTGATAAAGGTATCTCTTTATCATACCATAAATTACTTGGTATTGCTTTAAGAACACATCCCCAGCATGCTTCTGAGGCATCTGTTTCTAAAATTAATTTATCACCTGTTTTAGGAAGATAAACATTTGGTAAAGTTTTAACATTTTCTTTAATTTGTTTAATTAAAGCAATATCTTCTGTTGTCCATTCAAAAATAACATCTTTCCTTAATTTGGTTAACCAAGGAATTTCTATTTTTGAAAGATTTTTGATAAAATTTCGTCCATAATTTAAAATGTCTAATAAACTCTGTAATTGTGTTATATTTTCGAGAGTATCAGGAAAATCTCGTACTTTGGACAAAATATGTTCTTGTAATTTTAAACCTTTATGATCTAAAATTATTCCCAAAAATTCAATTGATTCTTTTTCTAGTTCAATCTTTTTTGGAGACAAAATAATTTCATGTTTTTGGAATTTTTCACAAAGTAATTTTAAATGTTTCTTATGCTCCTCCTTGGTTTTAGAGAAGATAAGTATATCATCAATATAAACTACACAACAATCTTTAAGGTCTTTAAAAATTGTATCCATCCATCGTTAAAATACTTGTGGTGCAATATTTAACCCAAAAGGCATAACATTCCAGTGGTAATGTCCTCTAGGTGTACTGAAGGCTGTCAATTTTTTTGACTCTTCAGTCAATTGAATTTGCCAAAATCCACTTTTACAATCAAATTTGCTAAAGATTTTTGATCCTTTGGTTAAGTTAATCAAAACATCTTTTCGTGGAATAAAATATCCATCAAATTCTAAATTTTCATTTAGCCATTTATAGTTGACTACCATTCGGGCTTTTCCTCTTTTAATTTCAGCATGGTTTCTTACCATAAAAGCTGGACTAGAGTGAGGGCTTTTAGTTTCTTCAATTAACTTTTTGTCTAAAAGTTCCTGGAGTTGAATATCTATATCTTGTCTAGTATAGATCATTGGTCTTACTCTAATGATAACATTAGGGTCTTTCAATTTTAAATTACAATAACGTGGACTACGTTGCCATAGTTTTAATGGATGTTCACTAAAATTTTCTTCTAAAATTTTATAAATCCAGTGTGATTCATCAATAGTTTTGATGATGGGAGTTAAATCACCACGCGGCACGGGCACAAACTCTTTATCACAAATATATTTATGTTGTTCTAATAAGGGAATATGAATTAAGACATTGTTTATGCTTAATGAAATAGCTCTTTCCTGTATTTGCATTGGAAGATATTTTATATAAAATTATTTCCAAGAAGGAAATCTCCATGCATACGGAAAACATAAAATTTTTGGTATAATGAATTTGCTATCATTTAACCAAATAACGATATTTTTAGCCTTGAATTGTATGGAAGTATGGTTGCCATCAATTCCAGTAACCAAAATTGAATGTTTCATTAATGTCCATTTTCCTTTTGGTATGGCATTCCATTTACATGAGCTAACTGTAGCTCTTGTATCTATGAGAACACTGAGGCTATATGGTTTATAACCTGCAAAATTAAATGTTCCCAATACATATGTATACCTTCCTTTTCCCTGGCTAGGAGAAAAAATAATGTCATCATTTTTTGTTTGAAAATGATACATATATGCAGACTTAATATGTTCAAGTTTTCTTGTTCCTGGAAAAATAGGAATCTGAACATTGTTTGAAGTAATAGATTCTTGATTAGAATTATTACTTGATTCTCCAATACTTAACTTTGAAAATGATTTGTTAAGAAAATCTTTTTCAAATACAGAAGTTGTTCTTTTAATTTTTGGAACTGTATTTTCAATATATAAATTTTTTCTTGATGCTTGCATTTGTAATTGTGCAGGTTTTTTTGTTTTAGAAGATTCTCCTTGTCCCACTAGGTCTTGGATTAACCATTGTCGAGGGACTTCTAAATCCCTCCAATTCATTAGACGAGGTTATATTACCGTGTCAAATGGTCTTGGTTCAAAGATTTCAACGATTTTATTATCGTTTGATCTTGTTTTTGTTTCAGGAAATTTGGTTAATTCGTGAATTGTTTTCCAACGAATAGCCAAATCATGATAATTTGATTTCATTCATAATCCTTGTGTTTTAATTCTTATTCTAACTGTATCTTCAAGATTAGGATCATTTATGGAAATAAAGAAATTTGGTCTGACATTAAACCAAACTACTCCATTAGCCAAATTAGACTGAATTCCTCCAATGATTGCTTTCATTGAGTCGAAAAATCTTTTATCAAAAATTACTGCCAAAATAGAAGTATCTATCCCTTGGCGAAATAAGGCTGTTATGGTTACTTGAATTAATCCAATATGAATATATTGAATTTCAGGATATTTCTTTTTCCATCTTGCAACCTTTTTCTTATCAAAAAAAGGAATATCAATATTTCCTTCTTCTGACCATTTTGCTTGAGTGTTACCACTGTATTGTTCAAACACTCTTGCTGAAAAGAAGTTAAATTTTGAAAGTTTGTAAATTTCTGGAACAGCAACTTCTTGCATTTTTTCGAATTTTGTTAACTCTTCGTCGGTAAAAGTTTTTTCTTCTCCGATTACATCTCCAAGTCGAATTGCCTGTAATTCTTCTTGAGATATACTATTTGCTTCTTGAGATATTTCTTGACTATTATTAGTCATCATGAAGATTAGTTCTTCATCTGAACTTTCTTCATCACTAGAAATTTCATATAAGATTTCTTCTTCATCAGAAATTTCTTCTCTATATATTATTTCAAAATTTTGTTCTTCAAGGACTTTGATCATTTTCTTTGCACTTTTTCCCCTTTTTGGGCATTCGGGTGCATAGTGACCGTTACAAATGTAACATTTACAAGTTTTCTTTTTTGAAACACTTGTTGGTTTCTTTTTTCGAATATACTTTTTCTTTTTTGAAAAAGTTTTGTTCTTTTTCCAAGGTTTCCATTTATATTTTCTACGTTTTTTAGAAAATCCTTTTCTTTTAGGAAATGTATTACAACCAATTTTCCAATTTTCTTTTAAAATTTTATCACAACATTTTTGACCATATGGTGTGTTAGAAATTTGATTTTTTATTTTTTTTTTGCTTTTGCTTTTGCTTCTAGACACCGATCTGCTATCAGTCTTAGAACATAATTAATGCGAAAACCAAGATTATCATATTCTTCCTTCCCCATTTTTTTGAGAAAATCAGGATAGTTTTTAATACATAACTCATCCCAAGGATTAGGGAGTTTATGGAAAAATTGATCTAATCAGGGTTGATTTGCTGGTGGATCAATAAGATAATAGTATTTTTTAAAAGTTTGAACATAGTCTTCAAAAAGACAAATATTACATAATTCTAATTTAGTCAAAATATAATTTGCATCTGCTTGCAAATTAGTATCTCCTGCAAAACCACATAAATTTTCTTTTATGATTCTTGCAAATTCAGCTAAAATTGTGTCAAGTGTGAGAAAATTTGTTAACAAAGCTGTTTTTTGACTTTTTCCAATTTCAGATTTTTCCCACTGTCTTAACCATTGCAACACATCTCCCTGGAGAGTTGCTGCAATATAATCAAGGAACTTTTCCTTTGATTATATTGATGACAAATATATATACAGTGTATGTCTATAATTGTAGTATAAAGATGACAAATAATTGAAGTCTCTCATGTAAGACTTTTCTCTTTTTTTTTTGTCTTTGTATTTAATAAGCCTATGCCTAGGCTTGTAGACTTTGTCAAAAAGTTGTAAAGTTTTGTCAAAAGTTGTAGAAATTAGACGTAAGGTAGATATGCCATAACTTTTGGTTTTTGTTTGTATATGCAATATGTATTCTATAAATTGGCATCCAAGCCAATGCATAAGACAATGTAAATTTTCTCTATATTCTCTCCATCTTTTTTCTTTGTCTCAAATTTCTCTATCATAATTCCATAACTCCACCATAATTCCATAATAAAAATAGTAAAAAGTTCCTTTCCTTTTTTTGATTTGAAATTGGTATCAGAGCTTGGTGAAGAGCTTTTGAAAGCAAGATCAAGCTATGTAAGTATTTCTATCTATGTATAAATTTTTGATATATATATAAGTGTGTATGGAGTGTTTTATGTTATAAAAAAAATTTAAAAAAAAAATTATTTAAAAATTATGTGTTCTTAGTTTTCCAAATTAGATAAAAATCAAAAAATAAATCAAAATTATCTAGAGACTAAAGTTTAGTCTATAGAATCTAAAATAGACAATTTGGGTTCTATAATAAATATTGACTTAAATAAAGAAGCAAAAAATCAAATAAACAATTTGGTGACAAAATTAGAAACTATATCTTTTATAAACAATGATGGAATGAATAGTCCAGGAGATAGTTACATCCCTAGGCTATTTTATGGTACAGAAGATATTATGGTACTTCAAACCAATACCTATAATAGGACTGAATATGAAAATATTGTTGAAATATTGGATTATTGGAGAAAATTATATAAAGACCCAGATTTAGGTATTGATGAAAGAAATAGGCTACTAGATCAGATAAGAGAAATTTATCTAGAAAATAAAGCCCTTTTACAACACTTTAATTATGATATTAATATGTCAACTAATGATGATGACAGCCAATCATCCTCATCTGAAGAAACAATAGATCAAGATATTTCATCAAAAATAAATAAAGGGAAAAGAAAGGCAGAAGAGCCAATTGATCCCGAATTATTTGGCACATGGGGAGATGGAGAAAATTTTGACTTTATTCAAACAAATGAAGTTAAAAATGATACTAACATTGGAAGTACCTCCAATCCTACACCTGAGCCAGTAATATCTAGAAAAGATAATAATCATAAGTATCCAATAGCTCAAAATGGTACTTATTTAAATTTGTCTCATGTTCCATTTAAGGATCAGGAACAAGCAATTGATGATTGGGCCCAATCCTTGTCCATCATTATTACCAATTATAAAAATAGTTGGTCAAAGGAAAAATTCCTTGATTATATTGCAGCAACTCTCCAGGGAGATGTGTTGCAATGGTTAAAACAGTGGGAAAAATCTGAAATTGAAAAAAGTCAAAAAACAGCTTTGTTAACAAATTTTCTCACACTTGACACAATTTTAGCTAAATTTGCAAAAATCATAAAAGAAAATTTATGTGGTTTTGCAGAAGATACTAATTTGCAAGCAGATGCAAATTATATTTTGACTAAATTAGAATTATGTAATATTTGTCTTTTTGAAGATTATGTTCAAACTTTTAAAAAATATTATTATTTTATTGATCCACCAGCAAATCAACCCTGGTTAGATCAATTTTTTCATAAACTCCCTAATCCATGGGATGAGTTATGTATTAAAAACTATCCTGATTTTCTCAAAAAAATGGAGAAAGAAGAATATGATAATCTTGGTTTTCGCATTAATTATGTTCTAAGACTGATAGCAGATCGATGTCTAGAAGCAAAGGCGAAAAAACAAATAAAAAATCAAATTTCCAACTCACAATACGGTCAAAAATGTTGTGATAAAATTTTAAAAGAAAATTGGAAAATTGGTTGTAATACATTTCCTAAAAGAACAGGATTTTCCAAAAAACGTAGAAAATATAAATGGAAACCTTGGAAAAAGAACAAAACTTTTTCAAAAAAGAAAAAGTATATTCGAAAAAAAAAACCAACAAGTGTTTCAAAAAAGAAAACTTGTAAATGTTACATTTGTAACGAAGAAGGTCACTATGCACCCGAATGCCCAAAAAGGGGAAAAAGTGCAAAGAAAATAATCAAAGTCCTTGAAGAACAAGATTTTGAAATAATATATGGAGAAGAAATTTCTGATGAAGAAGAAATCTTATATGAAATTTCTAGTGATGAAGAAAGTTCAGATGAAGAACTAATCTTCATGATGACTAATAACAGTCAAGAAATATCTCAAGAAGCAAATAGTATATCTCAAGAAGAATCACAGGCAATTCGACTTGGAGATGTAATCGGAGAAGAAAAAACTTTTACCGATGAAGAATTAGCAAAATTCGAAAAAATGCAAGAAGTTGCTGTTCCAGAAATTTACAAACTTTCAAAATTTAACTTCTTTTCAGCAAGAGTGTTTGAACAATACAGTGATAACACTCAAACAAAATGGTCGGAAGAAGGAAATATTGATATTCCTTTTTTTGATAAGAAAAAGGTTGCAAGATAGAAAAAGAAATATCCTGAAATTCAATATATTCATATTAGATTAATTCAAGTAACCATAATAGCCTTATTTCGCCAAGGGATAGATACTCCTATTTTGGCAGTAATTTTTGACAAAAGATTTTCCGACCCAATGAAAGCAATCATTGGAGGAATTCAGTCTAATTTGGTTAATGGAGTAGTTTGGTTTAATGTTAGACCAAATTTCTTTATTTCCATAAATGATCCTAATCTTGAAGATACAGTCAGAATAAGAATTAAAACACAAGGATTAGGAATGAAATCAAATTCTCATGATTTGGCTATTCGTTGGAAAACAATTCACGAATTAACTAAATTTCCTGAAACAAAAACAAGATTAAACGATAATAAAATCGTTGAAATCTTTGAACCAAGACTATTTGACACGGTAATACAACCTCGTCTAATGAATTGGAGCGATTTAGAAGTCCCTCGACAATGGTTAATCCAAGACCTAGTGGGACAAGGAGAATCTTCTAAAACAAAAAAACCTGCACAATTACAAATGCAAGCATCAGGAAAAAAATTTATATATTGAAAATACAGTTCCAAAAATTAAAATATCAACTTCTGTATTTGAAAAAGATTTTCCTAACAAATCATTTTCAAAGTTAAGCATTGGAGAATCAAGTAATAATTCTAATCAAGAATCTATTACTTCAAACAATGTTCAGATTCCTATTTTTCCACGAACAAGAAAACTTGAACATATTAAGTCTGCATATATGTATCATTTTCAAACAAAAAATGATGACATTATTTTTTCTCCTAACTAGGGAAAAAGAAGATATACATATGTATTGGGAACATTTAATTTTACAGGTTATAAACCTTATAGCCTCAGTGTTCTCATAGACACAGGAGCTATAGTTAGCTCATGTAAATGGAATGCCATACCAAAGGAAAAATGGACATTAATGAAGCATTCAATTTTGGTTACTGGAATTGATGGCAACCATACTTCCATACAATTCAAGGCTAAAAATATCGCAATTTGGTTAAATGATAGCAAATTCATTATACCAAAAATTTTATGTTTTCCGTATATGCATGGAGATTTCCTTCTTGGAAATAATTTTATATATAAATATCTTCCAATGCAAATACAGGAAAATGCTATTTCATTAAGCATAAACAATGTCTTAATTCATATTCCCTTGTTAGAACAACATAAATATATTTGTGATAAAGAGTTTGCGTCCGTACCGCGTGGTGATTTAACTCCCATCATCAAAACTATTGATGAATCACATTGGATTTATAAATTTTAGAAGAAAATTTTAGTGAACATCCATTAAAACTATGGCAACGTAGTCCACACTATTGCAATTTAAAATTGAAAGATCCTAATGTTATCATTAGAGTAAGACCAATGATCTATACGGGCGGACTTCGGGTGGGCCACGGGCTAATGGGCCAAATTTACACTCCCTAAGCCTGTGAGTTCACTTGCCATCAGCTGCGTATTGTGAGCTCGCAAGTCCAGAGTTGGCTAACACTTTTGAACCCACTCTCGTTGGTGTGCAAACATATGCCCAGAGAGTGATGCACTTGAAATTTAAAAATGTGAAAATGCTATTTATTACAATATTTTGAAGATGAGGAGGAAAAAAAAAAAAAAAAAAACAGCACCTTACTGACCATGGGTCTCACTCAAAATTTTAAATTCGTGTAAATTAGTTACAAAAAATTAAATTGATCTAACTACATTTATTTTTAAAATTATATTTGTCATCTATATTCTCAAAGACAAATATGTTAAAATCATCTATTACAATTATTACATCACTTTAATTTTTTTTTTTTGTATGAGTTATCCACACATTATGTCCTAAAAGACCAACAAATTATCAAAATAAAGTATGCAGTGGGCCCACAAATTTGTCCAGTCCATTACGGTGGATAGGAAACAAATACATCTCTTTGAAAATTTATTAAGTAGTTTTGAAATATATTATCACATTATTTACATAATACTTTCAATAAATAAAGAAACACACAACATATTGAAGTGGATAATTTATTATCTTTTAACTGCCTAATAAAGATGGAAATATCATATGAACAACAATATGTCATGATACTTTGAGATTATTAAATAATTACTTTCAAAAATTTTGACAAAATCAAATTAGCAGTGACATTTTAAAAAATAAAAAAATGATATACAAATCCACTTTCTAAATTAATTTTCTAAACTCAATAAAGTATAAATAATATAATTGATTGATGATTAGAAAAGATATGAAAAAAAGTGTTACATTTAATATGTAATTGATTATCACATTACTGAACTTAAAAATTAAGTCTAATTTTTAGTCTTAAATAATGATGTTCTTAAAAAATATTAATTACTTTGACGTAGTCACGCAATTTCCTATAAATGTATTTAAAATTTGAATTTTTAATTAGGTTTTATCTCCTATCTTATCTAACTTCCCCCGTCTTGTACTGAAACATCATTGTTCAAGTTAATTTTTTTATAGCAATAAAACCAACTTTGCTTACCAAAGCCAAGAAACATGTCATTGCTGATCAGCTTCGCAAACTAGGTGTAGTTTCTCCATGAAAATCAGTATTAATGCTTGCCCTAGTGCCTCTCTCCAAGGCCAAAAAAACAAAAACCAAAAAACAAAAAAACAAAAAATAAAATTGAGACTAGAGTGAGTCACTGAGAGTTTTGTTAAGGATCCACACCAATGTAAACTTGGCTATGATGGAAGTCAAGTATAGAGGCTGTGAATACAGATTTGCTGAAGTTTTTCAAACCTAGGGTGGCCCGCCATTAACTTGGTAGTTGGTTGTTGGCAAGTAGAAGTTGGCAAGCAGAGATTGATTTGTTTTGGGGCTCTCCCGTTTGTATATAAATAGGAAGAGCTGTAAGCTGAATTGTATCAATCAGAAAGAAAAAGACAGAGCAGAGAGTGTAATCTATGAGTGAGAGTGCTATAAAGAGAGAGTGAGGTGTGAGTGTCATAATCTCCCTCTGAGAAAAATTCTACAGCGGATATCTCTCCCGTGTACGTAAGCTATTGCCGAACCACGTAAATTTCTTGTCTATTTTCTGTGTGTGATTGATTTCTGGTGTGCCTTAATTCTAACAAGTGGTATCAGAGCCTCGTTGGTCGATTTTTAGAACAACAGGGTGTGTTTTTCAAAATTGCCCAAAAATCAAGTTGCTCAAAATTCACTTTTGAGCATACAGGAAGGAAGCTCTTGACGAGAGGAGTCTAAAACTGCAAAGTGGAGCCCCAGACAAGCATCCACGCGCTGTCACACGCCACCTAAAGGAGGCACGTGAGTCTCAGTCTCAGACACGCGCTACACACATCATTAACAGTACCGGCGCGTCACACCAGTCTCAGGCATGCGCCTGACACACGACAGAAATAAGAAAGAGAGTAGTGTGCGCATGTTCGTGACGTCACCACTACGTCGCACGCCATCTAGCAATCACGTCAGCCCAGGTCAGAGCCACGTGTCTGCCACGTCAACACCATGTCAGAGCCACATGTCTGCCACATCAGCGCCACGTGTTTGACACATCAGCCACTTGTTGACTGATCAACCTGTCGAGCTAACCCAACCCGACCCAAAAGTAGAGGGATTATCCAGTGCTATGCGGCTAAGGTACATCCGCAGATCTGAATCGTCAAACTTATTTTGGCTAGATTTGATCCATTTGAAGTCTGATTTTGACAATCCAATAGTGGTTTCCAACTATTTGGAGTATTCCAGAGAGATCTGTACGATCAAATTGTTGAATTAAAGTAAGAAGACGATGGAAGAATTTACATCAACTTCAGGATCTATGATCAAGTTGAATCCTTCCAATTATGCAAGCTAGAAGCCGCGGATGGAAGACATCCTATATTATAAAGACCTATTTGACCCTATTGCTCTAAAAGGGGTTAAACCGGAAGAAGTGAAGGATGAAGACTAGATAAAGATGAACCGGAAGACTGTCAATTGTATTAGACAATGGATAAACCACAGTGTGTTCCACTATATCGCCCAGGAGACAGATGCATATGTCCTTTGGACAATGTTAGAAGGAATGTATCAGTTAAAGACTGCCCAAAACAAAGCCTTGGTGATGATAAGGCTTATAAATCTGAAGTTGAAAAATGGTGTATCTGTCGTCGAGCACACCAGTGAATTCAAAAATCTGGTGAATCAACTTGCAACCGTCAAGATGCCCTTGGATGATGAAATGCAAGCCGTTCTACTCCTCAGTTCTTTACCAGATAGTTGGGAGACATTAGTGGTTTCTCTCAGTAACTCTGCACCAGAGAGGAAGCTGACCATGAGCATGGTCACAGACGCCATGTACAATGAAGAAACAAGGAGGAAAGACATGGGAGGTAATCAGTCCCATGCTCTTGTCATAGAAGATAGAGGCAGAGACAGAGGTAGAGGAAGAAGCAAGAGTAGAGGCAGATGGAACAACAGGAGTAAATCCAGAGACAGTAAAAGCCAAGGTAACTCTAGCTTCACTTGCTTTCACTGTGGCCAAGAGGGTCACATAAAGAGGAACTGTCCAAGTCGAAAAAATAAAGGCCAAAACAGTAAGTCAAAAGGAGATAAGAACATGACAGCCACAACAACTGATGAAATACTTCTTGCAGTTAGTGAAGAGAAGGATTGCCTTCATGTGGCTGACCACAACTGTACAGAGTGGGTGATGGACACAGCTACATCCTATCACGCCACTTCTCACAGCGAACTCTTCAGCTCATACAACTTTGGAGATTTTGGCACTGTTCAAATGGGAAATTCTAGCTATTCGAAGATTATGGGCATTGGAGACATTAGTATTCAGACTAATGTTGGACACATGCTGGTTTTCAAAGATGTGAGGCATGTTTCAGATTTGCACCTCAATTTTATCTACGGAAGTGCCCTGGACCGACAGGACTATTCAAGTACATTCGAAAATGGTCGTTAGAAGCGGACAGGAGGAGCTTTGATAATCGCCAAAGGAGAGATGTCTTCAACACTGTACAAGACTCAAACGAAGATCTGTCTGAGAAGTCTTAATGCAGCAGAAGACAAGGAGTCACCAGACTTATGGCACAGAAGACTGGCTCACATGAGTGAGAAGGGATTGCATCTGTTGGCAAAGCAATCCAGGATACCCTTATCCAAAAAGAGTGCCCTAAAGCCGTGTGATCATTGCTTTTATAGCAAGCAGCATCGAGAATTATTTAGTTCAACGAGCAAGAGGAAAACAGAAGTGCTCAATATGGTATACTCGGATGTTTGTGGCCCAATCGAAGTGGAGTCACTTGGCAGCCGCAAGTATTTTCTGACTTTCAGTGATGATGCATCAAGGAAGTTGTGGGTGTATTTCCTGAAGACGAAGGATGAGGTATTCCAGCACTTTCAGGAGTTCCATGCAATGGTGGAAAGAGAGATCGGAAAGAAGTTGAAGTGTCTTTGCACAGACAATGGTGGCGAGTACACTTCCAATGCTTTTGAAGCATATTGTGCTAGCAGAGGTATTTGGCACGAGACAACAGTTCCCAATACCCCACAACACAATGGTGTGGCAAAAAGGATGAACCGCACTATTGTTGAAAGAGTTAGATGCATGCTCAGAATGGCAAAGTTGCCAAAGTCATTCTGGGCTGAAGCCGCCCGTTTAGTCTGTTATCTCATCAACAAGTCGCCTTTAGTCCCGTTGAATTTTGCGATACCTGAGGAAGTCTGGTCCAAAAGAAAGGTGTCATATTCTCACTTAAGAGTCTTCGGGTGTAAGGCGTTCGCATACATCTCCAAGGGAAACAAACAGAAGCTTGATAAGAAGTCCACTCCATGTATATTTGTGGACTATTCAGATACAGCATTTAGGTACAAGTTGTGGGACCCAGTGAACAAGAAGATGTTCAAGAGTAGAGATATTGTGTTCTAGGAAGACCAGACAGTAGCAGATTTTGATAAGTCTGCAAAGTCTAGAGATGTCATCACTCCAGACTTGTTCCCATCTCCCGAGCCATCACAAAATGCTAGATGTGATGATGTAAAACAAGAAGTGCCAGAGTTGCAGGATTCTATGCCAGAAATTGAGGATCATGAGGAAAGAGGTGAAGACCCGAATGAAGAGGGTATTGAACAAGGGGAGTAACCCCCTTAACTAGAGGCAACTGGGCCTCAGTTGCGGAGATCTGGAAGAGTTGTCGTGTCATCAACCAAATATCCCGCTTCTTAGTATATTCTGATTACTGATGAGGGGAAGCCTAAGAGTTTTTCGGAAGCAACGAGTCATATAGAGAAAGATTGCTGGATGCAAGCCATGAAGGAGGAGATGAGTTCTTTGCAGAAGAACCACACTTATGAGCTTGTTTCACTTCCAAAGGGCAGGAAGACATTGAAAAACAAATGGGTATACAAATTGAAGAAAAATGGCAACAGTAAAATACTGCAACATAAAGCTCGCTTGGTGGTCAAAGGTTTTGGGCAGAAGAAAGGAATTGATGTTGATGAGATCTTCTCCCCAGTTATGAAGCTAACTTCCATTTGAGTAGCTCTGGGATTAGCAGTTTGCTTGAATCTGGAGGTAGAACAGATGGATGTCAAGACTGCTTTTCTTCATGCTGATTTGGAGGAAGAGATCTATATGGAGCAACCAGAAGGATTTGAAGTTAAAGGGAAACAGAATATAGTCTGCAAACTGAAGAAGAGTCTCTACGGTCTGAAGCAGGTGCCAAGACAATGGTACAAGAAATTTGATTCAGTCATGGTGGATCACGAGTACATAAGAACGGCAGCAGACCAGTGTGTATATTTCTGAAGATTTTCGGATGAAAACTTCATCATGCTACTGTTATATGTCGATGATATGCTGATCATCGGACAAGATATTGCTATGATCAACAAGTTGAAAAAGGACTTGTCACAGTATTTTGACATGAAGAATTTAGGCCCAGCACAATAGATTTTAGGCATGAAGATTGTTCGTGACAGAAAAGCCAAGAAGATATGGCTGTCATAGGAGAAATATGTTGAACGGGTGATTGAAAGGTTCAACATGAAAGATGCCAAGCCAGTCAACACACCACTGGCCAACCATTTCAAAGTGACAAAGCGTTTGTGTCCCACGACCAGCTCTGAAAGCAAAAAAAAAAAAATGGAGGCAATCCCTTATTCTTCCGCAATAGGAAGTTTGATGTATGCAATGGTGTGTACCCAGCCAGATATAGCTCACGCAGTTGGCGTTGTGAGCAGATTCCTTGCCAATCCAGGAAAGGAGCATTGGGAGGTAGTCAAATGGATTCTTCGGTACTTGAAGGGAACTTCAAAGATGTGTCTATGTTTTAGGGGAGTTGAACCAATTTTGGAGGATTTTACAGATGTCGATATGGCGGGTGATCTTGATGGTAGAAAGTCTACATCAAGATTTTTATTCACCTTTGCAGGGGGAGCTGTTTCATGGCAGTCCAAACTACAAAAGTGTGTTGCTTTATCTACAATAGAGGCGGAGTACATTGCTGCCGCAAATGCTAGAAAAGAAATATTGTGGTTAAAGCAGTTTCTCCAAGAATTGGGTCTACAACAAGAAGAGTACAAGGTACATTGTGATAGTCAGAGTGCAATTGATCTTAGCAAGAATTCCATGTACTATTCACGTACAAAGCACATTGATGTCCACTATCATTGGATACGCGAAGTGATGGAAAAACAGTTATTGGAACTGGTCAAGATCCACACAGATAAGAATCCAACCGACATGCTTACAAAGGTGGTCTCGAGAGACAAACTCGAAGTATGCAGGGACATTGCTGGGATGGACTTCCAGTAAGGATCCTACTCTGCGATGGAAAAATAGTTATTGGAACTGGTCAAGATCCACACAAATAAGAATCCAACCGACATGCTTACAAAGGTGGTCTCGAGAGACAAACTCGAAGTATGCAGGGACATTGCTGGGATGGACTTCCAATAAGGATCCTACTCCCCATAGGTGTGGAGGGGGAGAATTGTTAAGGATCCACACCAATGTGAACTTAGCTATGATGGAAGTCAAGTATGGAGGCTGTGAATACAGATTTGCTGAGGTTTTTCAAACCTAGGGTGGCTTGCCATTAACTTGGTAGTTGGTTTTTGGCAAGTAGAGGCTGGCAAGTAGAGATTGATTTGCTTTGGGGCTCTCCCATTTGTGTATAAATAGGGAGAGCTGTAAGCTGAATTGTATCAATCAGAAAGAAAAAGACAGAGCAGAGAGTGTAATCTGTAAGTTAGAGTGCTATAGAGAGAGAGTGAGGTGTCAGTGTCATAATCTCACTTCGAGAAAAATTCTATAGTGGATATCTCTCCCGTGGACGTAGGCTATTGCTGAACCACGTAAATTTCTTGTCTCTTTTCTGTGAGTGATTGATTTCTAGTGTGCCTTAATCCTAACAAGTTTGTGCAGAGAGAAATTAATGGAGACACCAAACAGAGCCTACAAAGCCCATGTTCTAGTCCTACGCTACCCTGCCCAAGGCCACATCAACCCAATGCTTCAATTCTCCAAGCGTTTGGTAGCCAGAGGTGTCAAGGCCACTCTTGCCAACAGTGTTTATATCTCCAAGTCCATGCACAAGGACCCAATCAGCACCATCGACACTGACACGTTTTCTGATGGACACGACATTAGCGGCTACGACTAGGCCTAAAGTCCCGAGGCCTGCCTGACCAAATTACGCGACGTTGGGTCACGGACTCTAGCCAGTCTCATAGAGAAACTCGATGGGCTCGGCCGACCAGTCGACGCCCTAATTTATGATGCGTTTTTGCCTTGGGCCCTAGATGTTGCCAAGGAGTTTGGAATACATGGAGTTGTGTTTTTCACTCAGACTTGTGCTGTCAATAGCATATATTATCATGTGCATGAGGGTCTTCTTTCACTTCCACTTTCACCAGATTCAACTATTTTGTTGCCTAGATTGCCACCACTTGAGGCCTGTAAGACGTCGTCGTCTGTGTATACTTACGGGTTGTATCCAAGTTTCATTGACTTGTTGGTGAATCAGTTATGTAACGTTGATAAAGCAGATTGGGTCCTTTTTAATACTTTCTACGAATTGGAGGAAGAGGCATGCATATCAATTTTTTACTTGGTGTAATTAATATTTCAAAAAAAAAAAAAAACCCTTAAATTGTCTAGAATTTTGTTTCGAAAACATTTCAGATTTGGTAAGTACTAAAAAAAAAAAAAAAAAGAAAAAAAAAAACATAGAATTTGAATATGGCGTTAAAGGGTGTGCAAAAACCCACAGCTTGCCTTGACCCAAATCAATTGATCAGTTCAAATCAATCCGTGTGGTTCAAGAAGATGAGCGGGTTTTGATAATAAAAATTAGCCAATTGATTTGTCTAGTTTTAAAATTTATAAACCTGCCTATGAATTAACCAAAACCGTGTATATATATGTATGTAAAATTATCTTGCATTTGCTTGTAAAAAATATCTCACTAAATCTAATATCATTAATTGGATGACACACATCTCCTATTTTTATTGCATATGTATTTTCAAATTTGATTGTTTTGTATTTTGATTTGTGAGATATAATTTTGAATAAATAGCATGCATTCGAATATTTTGTGAATTTTGTGTTGGGGTTTGGAATAAACAATAAATTTTTTACTGATATTATGAAAAAATTAAGATTTTATGTGCTTTGATTTTTTTTTTTTCTGATTTTGTATTTATAACCCACCTAACTTGCTCGAACCATCCTTTTGAAACCGCCAAAATATTTAACCAATGCACAATTTTGAGGATGGACATGTTGAAAATTTCTCAACTCAATGGTGGTTCTGTTGATGATTTTTCCACATAGCCTAGTCAAACTAATTAGTGCAAACAACTATGTGATGTACATTTAAACTTGATAAGATGTAACACTTAGATTGAATTTAAATCGTGTATTTTAATTTTTTTAAATTGTTTTGTGTGTGCGTGTGAATATGTATGTAAAATTTATTTTAGTGTTAGTTGCATCATACCAAGTCTAAATCTAATCTAAAAACTAAATATTCAAATTATGAATACATTTTTAAGTGTAGTCTTTTTTTTTTTTCCAAGTACATAATATTTTTTTGTTAGATTTTAATATGAATCTGTATTTTGTAACATATCATTGTGGTTTTGATTAAAATGTCTTATATTAGGTGGTAGATTGGATGTCAAAACTGTGGCGGGTGAGAACAATAGGCCCAACACTTCCATCCATGTACTTAGATCAGCGACTCAAAGATGACACAGATTATGGCAATAATCTCTTCAAGCCTCACTCCACGCTGTGCATGAACAGGCTAAATGCCAAGCCAAGCGGCTCTGTCGTTTACGTATCCTTTGGAAGCATGGCCGAAGTTGAACCCGAACAAATGGAAGAAATAGCATGGGGCTTAAATCAAAGCAATTACAACTTCTTGTGGGTCGTGAGGGCAACCGAAGAAGCCAAGCTACCAACAACTTCATCAATGACACAACCAAGAAGGGCTTGGTGGTGACATGGAGTCCACAGCTAGAGGTGTTGGCACACGAGTCAATAGGCTGCTTTGTCACACATTGTGGGTTCTGTTGGAAAATTTGGTTTTTATAGGCGTGGGGTCCACACGTCTTTTGGGGTGGGTCCAAAGAGGTGACGTGTTCCTTGCCGCATAGCAAGTCACATGGTAAAGACAGTTCGTCAAAACCATTTATGAGTGAATGGGAACTTGACATCATTTTCAGGTTCATGGAATGAACATTTAAAGAAGTAAAATGTGGGTTTCCTTGAAATAGTTACCCCACATTGGAAACTTAAGAGAACTTATGTGTGTATATAAATTCTAGGTAGCAATACTTAGGTTGGGCCCCAAGGGGCCCCCGAGTTTGTAGAAGGGGGGAGTTATGGACAAGTTGAACCTTGGCTCAAACCACCACACACGCGCGTGCGCGCCGCTACCTACCAACCAAGCCGGGCGCGGGTAAATTTATTTTGAATTTTTTCAAAATTCTTGCGGGAAAAATTAATTTAAATTTTGCGCCAATTTTTTCTGTCCAAACTGTACCTGTTTTCAGTCCATTTTCCAATAGGTTCAAAATGTTCAAACAGATCAGAAAACAGCCGAGCAATTCTAGACAGTTTTATAACTGCAGCAGTTAGCATATCTGTTCAAATTTCAAATCTGTATCTGTTCGGCAAATTTCATACTTGTTCAGATTTTGGACAACCACTGTTTGTCTATATATACCAGTCATTTCCAGCAGTCTTTTGAAATCTAAAAAAATTCATTTTTGCTACCCAGTTTTGCTCTGTTGCATATATATTCTTCATATAATTTTAGGAAAAAATAAGAGAGTATAAAACACAAGTTTCGTTCGCCGTACAAATTGTTTGGTGTGCTACTACAATTTGTGAAGATCATTGTATCCTAGGAGATAGACGCCACTTATCCATAAGCACCGTAGCGAGGCGAATCTGTCTTAAGGACAGAGTGTCACACACTCGACTTGATCTTTTAAATATTTATTCGGTTCGATAAAATAAATTCTATATTTGTTTCAATTTATTTATTGTACACAAAAGATTGTTCCAACAGGTTCAACTCTATTCTTGAGGCACTGAACTTGGGGGTGCCAATGGTAGGTGTGCCTCAATGGTCAGACCAAGCTACTAATGCTAAGTTTGTGGAGGATGTTTGGGGCTTAGGAATTCGGGCTAAGTTGGATGATAAGGGTATTGTGAGAAGGGAAGTGTTGGAGGCTTGCATAAAGGAGGTGATTGAAGAAGAGAAGAAAAATGAAGTTAAAATAAACGCAATGAAATGGAAAAAATTGGCCAAAGAGGCTGTTGGTGGAGGTTGGAGTTCAGACAAGAACATTAATGAATTCGTAGCTAAACTAGCACGATTCTAATCTCATTAGTGCTTGATTTCATCTAAATGATGATTAATAAAAGTAGGTTGATGATGATTGTATTTTCTTATTTGACAGAAATATGAAACATGATTAAGAAATTACTTTATTAAGAAAGTTTGTTATATCTAGAGTGAATATGATTTGTAAATTTTAAATATTTTATATTTTGTTAAACAAATTTTTTGAGTATGTGATATTGTTGATTAGTCTTAAGAATCACAATGAGTATAAACATGACAAACTTGTCCTAATGGTGATATCTTCCCCCAAGTATGAGATTTCAAGTAAATTTTGATAAATTCTAAGATAAATAAAATAATAAAAATATATGGGAAAATTTTCTAATATAAGATTAGCCATTAGTGAATATGTATATCTTCAAATTCACTACAAACTCTAAAATTTTAGCAAATCCAATGATAACTTGGGGAGTGTTAATGACAATTCCAGAAGAATTATATTTTATTGATAAATAATGCAAAAAAAAAATGATATACGAATAGATCAGGCTAAGGCACAGATATTTCGTTTTCTTTAAGGAGATCAAACCTATTGCGGTAGGAAGAACCCAAATACCAATGCAGCAGTCACTAAATTCTGACTTGTCCCCTCCAGGATACAACAGCCCGACCACTTGTCGTATGGTTCAAACCAACTCTGCACAAGATGGTAAACTCAAAGCTCTATCAAGAAAAATACCCTTCTTCGGCTAGCAATTTCTCAAGTGTAAAAAGAGCTGGTATAGAAATGAGTAAATGAAAGGAACAATTTTTAAACCACTAGGACCTTACAAATTACACCCAAAAATAATGATCATTAAACTAGAAAAAAATGAGAGTCTCAAAACCTTCAAAATACTAACTCACCGCCAATGAACATGACCTTCCAATAATCTCCATTCATAGTGTGAAAACCCGCATTTAATTATTCTAAAATAATAATAATAATAATAATAATCATTAATTAATTAAGTTATCCAGAGTTTATCTGAAATATATATTAGTATAAAAATTAGTTTTAAATTAACCCAATTCAATCACAAACAAAGATATTATTAAGAATAATAATTTTGTGGATGTTCAATATTTGTTATTTATAAATTATTTTAATAAGGATTCAACATGATAATTATTTTTACCAAATACCTTAGTTAAAAATCTTAGTGTATCAATTTTAAGAAACCCATACAAATATACAAAAAAATAATAATAATAATAAAATAAGAAGAAGCTTTGGCAGATTTTTTTGGTGGCAACGTTACCACTTGTTTTCTTGCATGCAATATAGGAGATGAGACCCAATTATGTGCCTTGGACTTGCAACATTTGACTAGATTCCACAGAATGACTAGAATAGAGAGAGAGAGAGAGAGAGAGAGAGAGAGAGAAAAGAGGGAAAGCCTCAGCAGTGCATTGTGTATATATATATATATATATGCATGCTTGCATTCGGCGAGGAAATAAGGAAAAAGAAAATTCTGTGAGCAACAAAGCAATAGGAGAAGAAGAAGGGTGGGAGATTAAGGAAGCTAAAATTTTCTACCATTTCATCATCCTATTATTAAGTAAGAAAACCCTCTCATTCTGAAAAATGACCATAACATGTTTATTGAGTATTCTGTAGATTTATATGAATTTTAGAGTTGTATAAGTAATTTATTGATAATTTTAATTACGAGTTATGCATTCTGAAAATTCTGACAAATTAAGGAAGAATCAAAAAAAATTATCTCTTCAATTGTTTATTTGGACTATAAAATTTAATATTGTGCTAGTCTAATCTTGTAGATTAAAAATCCATGCATGTGTGTAATTATGATTTATTGGTATCTAAATTATTTTTTCATACCATGGTTTAAATAAATTGTTTATTTAAATTTTGTACAATTATTTATTATTGTGTGACATATGTAATATTTTATGTTGGAAATTTTAATGAGTTGGTATAACATTATTTGTAATTAAAAATTGAAATTATTTGTGATTAATATCAAAACTAACTGAAATGATTAACGGCATATACAAAGTTAACAATTGACGGTAAATACCAGTTTTTAAGGGTGAGTCTTGGTTTTAAATAGTGTACGAAATTAAGGGTTGACGGTTAATACCAGTTGTTCAGGGTGAGCCCTAGTTTTGAGAATTCTCACGTAAATTGTGTCGCGAAACCCTAAGATGGCACGGGACTTATTTGAACCCTTTTTCGGTATTCGGTTTTGGAATAAAGGTGGATGTGTAGGTGGCACATAGGGAGGTTATGTACCCCTGGCAAACCGTTTCCTTGGAGCAGACCACGGATGCCACTACTTGGGTATATAACTTCGGACGTGGGCATCCCTGGTAGTTACGATTGGTAACACTTGAATATTTGACCAAGGGGGTTTCAAATTAACCGTTGCCATGCTTAGTGGTTAGTAAGAAAATCTCTTTGGTGAGATTTTGAGTGTCACCCAAACTATTAAAATTATCGAAAATATTATAACGGTTGGACATTTATCATGCTATTCAATTTTACTATTATTTTAATTGTCATGATTTGATTATTTTCTCTTAAAAAGAATGGTAGGTTGGTTTCGTTTTCTTACTGCGTTGCAAAACTCATGGCATATATTTTGTTACCCTGGCGTTTCATGCAGATTATGTCGAAGAAGGGACTGAGGCTAAATTTGGAGTTGTTGCTAATATTGAACCTCGGGTAACTTAAAGTCAAGACTCTATCAAAATAAAATTTTATTATCCTTGGTATTAGTAATCACGAATGTTACAAAGTTGTTGTAATATTGTATGTGGACTCGTAATTTAGTTGTTAAGCTTTGACTATGTGAAAATCTAAATTTTCCCTAATTAGTTGTTAAAATCTTTATTTAGTAAGTCATTTGTTATTTAAGTTTTATGATGTTCCAAAAGAAAATTTAGGGCGTCACACATAGACAAAACAAAAAATCACAAAAAAATAAATAAATAAATATTAAAATGATCCATCTATCAAATTCTATAATCATTACAAGTTAAAATAAGGGTCCAAACCCAAAACACAAGGTCCAAGTTTGGAATATTATTTATTTATTTATAATGATTATATATATCTCTAAATTCATTACCAACTCTAAAGTCACGTTTGTTTGACAGATTTGGTTGGATGGAATTGTTAGTGAAAGGATTGTTAGTAAAGAGATTGTTAATGTAGGGATTGTTAGTGAGAGGATTAAGTAAAAGTGTGTTTGTTTTGATGATAGTATGGGAGATGATTAGTGATGGAATTGTTAAATTATTTTTATATAAAATAAATAAATAAATTATTTCTATACTAAAAAAATTAGCTAATCTCACCCAAAATCTAGCCAAACTAATCCTCCTATGTGAGGGTATTCATAGTCCCATGGGACTACTAGTCCCCTTCTATTTTTGTCAATCAAACATGGGCTATGTAGGACCACATGATTGATAGTCTAATCCCCCACCTATGGAGGCCAACAAACATAACCTAAAATTTTGGCAAATTGAACGATTACTTGGGAAGAAAATAGATAAGCTTACCTATCAAATTCTATAATCATTACAAGTTAAAATGAGGGTCCAAACCCGAAACACACGAGTGAAAATTAATCCAAGTTTGGAATATAATTTATTTATTTATAATGATTATGTATATCTTCAAATTCACTACCAACTCTAAAATTTTAGCATGATTACTTGGGAAGAAAATAGATAAGCTCACCTATCAAATTCTACAAATCATTACAAGTTAAAATAAGGGTCCAAACCCAAAACACAAGGGTGGAAATTAATCCACATTTAGAATATTATTTATTTATATTTATAATGATTATAAAGCTTTCATGTCTTTTTCATATGTGAGCGTAAACATAAGCGTACCTATATTGTTTTGGATAAATTATGCAAATGGTCCTTGTAATTTACGCATTGTGTTATTTTGGTCCCTCCAATTTCAATTTTCTCAATTTTGACCTTAAATTTTATATTTTGTATCAATTGGCCCAATAGATAACTTCTATTAAGCATTTGGACAAAAAAGGCCCACATGAACAACATGTGCAGAGTTTTTAAGGGCAAAAAAGTCAATTTGCTCTCACTTTCAATTAACTCAATGATTAATCCATCTAACTCAAAGTGAGTTAACTCACTCCCATTTAACTCAATGATATATATATATATATATATATATGTATATATATCTGTACAAAGAAGAGAGAGAGAGAGAGAGGGAGGGGCGAAGAGGAGGTGTCGTCAAAGAGTTTGGGGAGAAAAAGAGAGGTAGCATCGAGGGCCTATGAGGGATGATAAGGCAGCGTAGGGTGATGGCAAGGCAGTTGCTGTCGCGAGTTAGAATGAAATTAGTAGGCTGATGGCGTCGCGATTGTGGGAGAGGAAGGGTGACGCGATGGGAAGAAAGCCCCTAAAAAGAAGAGAGTTTTAACCAAAACCCCGAACCTTAATCGGCCGAAGTCATTTGAGTCAATAGAGATCAATTCAAATTTTGACCTGTGTTGGGTTTTTGTATGTTTTCATGGTTACTTTAGAAGTTCCTTTTGTGTTCAGAATTGGTTTCAGTGCTGTGACACAAGAGGGTTTGAATGGGTTCTTCAATGATGCATTATCTCGATCTCTAGAGCTTCAAAGCGAAGAAGAATTGGTAGAAAAAGAAGCTCCGATTCGGCCCTTGGAGGTCCCTCTAAAAGATTTGAATCACCAACCTTCATAATCGAGAAGGCCCCCAAGAGACGAATCAAAAAGTACAAAACTCTATCGAGTTTGAATTTAGAGAATAGTGTTAAGAATAATAGTAGTAAAAATGGGTTTTCAAGGATTTTAAAGTCAGCGAAAGAGGTATTCAAATTGGAGAAGAAGCTCTAGGATGATCTTGAATCAGGGAAAGCTCGAAATGATGTGAAAAAGACTACAAATAATTTACCCAATCGTGCCCATATTCGATTTCATTGTCAGGGTCTGAATTCACAGACCGTGGAGGAATCATTGTTCTTCCATGTGGATTGACATTGGGTTCTCATATAACTGTTGTGGGGAAGCCAAGACAAGCTCACATTGAACACGACCCAAAGATACCTTTGTTAAACGATGGTCAATATGGTATGGTTTCACAATTTATAATGGAATTGCAAGGTTTGAAGACTGTTAATGGAGAGGACCTGAAGATATCTTTGTTTTGTAATTTTTTATAGTTATGATGATCTGTTGATGTTGGGATTGTTGTTTGGCTGTGGCGGTGGCAGTGGAAGGCAGTGGAACGGCAGACGACGGTGGTTGGTGGCTCTGTTCAATCACACGCAAGGAAGAAGCTAAAAGGAAAAGCAAAATGTCTATTTTGTCCTTGAAAACCAATCACTTGTCATTCACTTGCAAATTTTCCGTCCAATTTCTTAACTTCCGTTTTCAATAGGACCAAAATGATACATAGTTCAAAATTCAATGTCAAAATCGAGCAAATTGAAATTAAAGGGACCAAAATGACACAACGTGTAAATTACATGGACTATTTGCATAATTTATCCCTTTTTTTTTAGCAATAGTTGTGTGATTACTTGAGAGTACGTCATGTTGGTCTTGAAAGAATGAGTAAATTACATTAGTAGTTGCTTGTATTTTGCTTCTTCTATTATTTTAATTTTTGTAATTTTAATTAGGATTTTTGGTGAAACCCCCCTTTTGGGCCTTTTTATTAGGGTAAAGGATAATCTAATCAATTTTCTTTTAAAAAGCCCCTGAGTAGGAAATGCCTACCTTAATAAGGACATTTTATAATTTCCATTTTTTTTTATCACAATATTGCCCTTATATATATAGGTATCATACGTTTGAAAATTTTGAAATCTGAAGATCTCGCAGGAACGAAATCAGGAACAAAATTGATGAAGACGATCTCCAAATCTAAAGATCTCGCAACCGAACATCTCTCACTTGTTCAATAATAAACAATCTCGTAGTCGAACATTTCTCACTTGGTGGCTGATGATCAACACTCTCAATTAAACGAGAGTTTCATTGAGATTTGTGACTGTTGATCGAGTTGTAGAGGTTTTTCTTCTCAATTAGGTATGTTGATTTGTTAATTAATTTTTTTTGTTTTTGTTTGTTTTTTTTTTTTTTTTTTTTTGTTGTGTTTGATCTGATTTCGTTTGACAGAATCAGAGTAAAATTTTACTCTGGTTCTATTGCTCTGTCTTTTGTTTCAGAGAATGAGAGTAAAATTTTACTCTAGTTCTATTGCTCTGTTTACAATGAGAGTAAAATTTTACGCTGGTGTTAGAATGACAGTAAAATTTTGATTATTGAGAAGATATGAGAGATATGTTCTTTTAGCTTATACGTTTTAGTTATCAATTTTTAACTAGCAAAAAAGTTGCACCAAACAAGTTCATTGTCTGCCAAATTTTTACTTTTGTGCAGAGTAACATTTTACTTTTATATTCAGAGTCTAACATTTTACTTGTTTTTCAGAGTAAAATTTTACTTTTATACAGAGTAAAATTTTACTTTTGTACAGAGTAAAATTTTATTTTTAGATTAAGAGTATAACTTTTTACTAGTTTTTCAGAGTAAAATTTTACTTTTATACAGAGTAAAATTTTATTTTTAGATTAAGAGTGTAACTTTTTACTAGTTTTTCAGAGTAAAATTTTACTTTTATACAGAGTACAATTTTACTTTTAAATTCATGGTGTAACATTTTACTCTTATGCAGAGTAAAATTTTACTTTTATGCAGAATAAAATTTTACTTTTAGATTCCTTTTGTAACATTTTAATCTTATATCAGAGTAAAATTTTACTTTTATGCAAAGTAAAATTTTACTTTTAGATTCATGTTTCAAGTTGTGTTGGTGATAGTAAAATTTTACTTTGATTGACAGTAAATGTTTACTGTTAATTGATTGTAGATTTGTAAAATGGTTCCACCTCTTATGTTGTTATGCAAGTATAGTGATCGTACCATTGTGTTCAAGGTTGTGTCAAACTGCACGTTGAAGGATTTAACTGATTTCTTAAGTTCTAAATTGAAGAAGTTTGACAGTAGTAGTTGCACATTGTTATCGTACTGTTTACCTGGACATTTGCAATGCATGATTGATGATGATTCTGATTTTCAGAATATGTTGTCACTTGTTTATCCCCTTGGTGTTGACCGGGTTGATGTGACTATTACTGAAATGGGCATTTCAAATGAAAAACATGGAGTTAGAGAATCAGGGGACGCTAATGGATCCAACATTACTGATGATGAAATGGATTTACTCCCTATGTTTTGCCAACATGAAGAAAGGATTTTGTTCTCTTGTGGATGGGTGAATGGAATTACTCATGTAGGTCAAAGATTTATTGGAGGTGCAAAGGATTTCCGGACTGCATTATGTAAATATGCCATTGAGATAGGATTTGAGTTTGTGTATGTGAAGAATGAGAAGTGTTGAGTCACTGCTGTGTGTTCAATACGGGAGTCCAAAGCTTGTTTATGGCGAGTACATGCATCTATAGAAAGTGCTAATAATTTTTTCTACATTAGGACTCTACATGATGAGCATACTTGTGAAGCTGCAGTTCGTATTTCTAAAAACTCAAGGATGAGTTCAAATTTGGTTGCAAGTTTGATTGTTAATGAAGTTCGTGGAAATCCCCAAACTCGTCCAATTGATGTTGTGCGTCAATTTACAGATCAATACGGGCTCACCATTACGTACAATCACGCTTGGTTGGGAGTTGAGAAAGCTAGGACTACTACTTTTGGAGATTTCTCTATGTCTTATGATGAGATTCGATGGTATATGGATATTGTGATGAGCACAAATCCTGGTAGCTATTTGCGTCTTGACTATAACCATCAAAGTGGACGGTTCAAGAGGTTTTTTGTTGCATTTAATGCTTCCATTCAAGGGTTTAGGCATTGCCGTCCTCTATTGTTTATCGATGGAACTTTTCTGAAGGGGAAATATAAGGGCACCTTATTAACAGCTACAGCGAAGGATGGGGATCAAGGTAGATATTACAATAGTTTATTCAAAAGTAACAAGTTACTTATTCTCAGAGTAACATGTTACTATTATTCAAAGTAAAAATCTACTATATTTGTCCTTTTCGTTTAATATACTTAGTAATTGTAAAATGTTATTTTTCAGGTTTTTTCCCTCTTGCAATGGCAATTGTCGATATGGAGACTACAGACAGTTGAGAATGGTTTTTTATGCATTTGTCAAATATATTGTTGGATGAAAGACCAATTACCTTCATATCTGATCGGAAAGCTGGACTTTTGAAGGCTTTACCCAAGGTTTTACCTACTGCTTACCACTATTTTTGTCTCCAACACTTGAAAGCCAATTTGAGGGATAGGTTCTCTGGTCCAAGTTTTAGCAATACTTTCAGGAGTAGAATAGTTTTTTTGTTTTCTTCATATGCTTATGCTCCGACAGTGGGATGTTTTAATCAATGCTTGAAAGAATTACAAGATGAGGGAAAAGGGATCGTTTGTGGGTTTCTATCCAATTTGCCCTATGACAAGTGGACTAATGCATATTTTAAAGGACAAAAATACGATGAAATGCACTCGAATGTGGCAGAGTCTTTCAATTCATGGATCCGTCAAGCTCGCCATTTGCCCACTACGAACATGATTGATTCAATTAGGTTGAAGATCATGGATTTAATGTCGAGAAGGAGAGAACAAGCTAAGAAATGGAATACTTTTCTTTGTCCGGAGATGGATTCAACATTAGTAAATGCTCAAAAGTGGAAGAACTTGGTTGGTCAGTCGTTCAAGTGATCATGTTTTTGAGGTTCAATCCCGGCCATCGGTTAGCGTTGACCTCTTGAATAGAACTTGCTCATGTTACCAATGCCAATTGAATGGATTTCTTTGTGCTCACGCGGCGACCGCTATCCAAAAGAGTGGAGGTGATTTGTATGCATATGTGGAACCATTTTATTACACTAGCAAGTTCAAAGCTTGCTATGCTGAGTCCGTTTATCCAAGACCCGCTGTTGAGAAACCTCTTGTAGCTATGGATGATCTTGTTGTCCTTCCTCCAATTTGTAAGAAGCCACCTGGTAAGCCAAGGAAGAATAAGATTTCATCTAGGGGTGAGAAGATAAGACGAGTACAGTGTGGTAAATGCGAGAAGTACGGTCATAATAGGAAGACTTGTAAGGAGACATTGCCATGAAAGACATTATTCATTTTGTAATAGAAGTATGAAAATAATGCAGTTCTTCTGCAATAAATAGTCCATAACAATAATAGTAGTCTTTTAGACTAGATTTGTAGGAGACAGTGCAATAAAAGACATTTTTATTATGTTCTTGAATGGTTGTCTATTCAAGTTTCTGATTTGCTTTGTGGTTGAGTTTGACATTTTAATATATTTTTTTAATGTGGTTGAATAAGATTTTACTTTATTGCAGAATAAAATTTTCTTTTTCGAGAGTAAAACATTGCCTTCATTCACATGAAAGTAAAACTTTACTGCCTTTCAAAGTAAAAATTTACTTTCTTGTTGAATGGTTCTCTGTGGGTGTGATGAGCCTGTGGTTTCACAATAAAATTTTACTTTATTTCAGAGTAAAATGTTACTTTTAGATTAAAATTTTATCTTATTTCAGAGTAAAAAAAAATTTATAGAGGGTAAAATTTTACTTTTATGTAGAGTAAATTTTACTTTTAGATTAGAGTGTAACATTTTTCTCTTTTTCAGAGTAAAATTTTATTTTTAGATTCAGAGTGTAACATTTTACTCTTTTTTCAGAGTAAAATTTTACTTTTATATAGAATAAAATTTTACTTTTAGATTCAGAGTGTAACATTTTACTCTTTTTTCAGAGTAAAATTTTACTTTTAGACAGAGTAAAATTTTACTTTTATGCAGAGTAAAATTTTACTTTCAGATTCAGAGTAACAATTTACTCATATTTCATATTTCAGAGTAAAGTAAAATTTTACTTTTATGCAGAGTAAAATTTTACTTTCAGATTCAAAGTGTAACAATTTACTCATATTTCATATTTCAGACTAAAGTAAAATTTTACTCTTGTAAAATTTTACTTTTATGCAGAGTAAAATTTTACTTTATTGCAGACAGTATGTTAGCCACTTAGAAAAACATTTCCAACCTGGACCAAAATTTACCACAATACACAAACTCCCCTGATGATCATCATGCAATCTTTGTGCAAAAATAATCTAACAACACAACCACATATATCATCAAAGATACACAAGTATAACCTATATCATTGTATTCTATCCATAACGTTCATTCCTAGTCAAATCAATATCCCGCTATAATAATGTATTAATCACCAAACCATAGTAAAATTTACTAGAACAATAGACATAGCATGTACTATCTAATACTCTTTTAGTATTGTTTCACTTACAATTACTTTTTCACCATTCTTTCATTTACAAAATCCAAAATTACATACATCATTCACAGTAGTTCCCCAAAAAGTTGTCCATATTGTCATCCTTGAGGTCTTAGCTCTAGCCCATTTT
Source organism: Camellia japonica (assembly GCA_030407325.1). Taxonomy (NCBI): domain Eukaryota; kingdom Viridiplantae; phylum Streptophyta; class Magnoliopsida; order Ericales; family Theaceae; genus Camellia; species Camellia japonica. The sequence continues at coordinate 44,823,747 of JAPPVO010000003.1, read as the reverse complement.
TTTTTCTTTTTTTTTTGAGGTTGAATTCTTCCTCAGTCCATACTTTTGGATAATCATTCAAAAATTGATGCACTATTGACGCTTAGAAATTGTTAATTTCATCATCTTCCATAGAATTTACAATAGGCTCATCTCTTATGATTTGGCGCATGATATAACATACAATAATTCCGCAATCAACACTGTTAATAAAAATCAAGATCTTGTTAGATTTAGTCAAATTTGAAAACTACCAATTCAAGCATATAGTAGTAGCGTGAAATACTTACGATGTTGGGCGTTGTTGTGGACTATCTTTCACCGAAACCAAGTTTGCAAACTTTCTTCTACCAAACTTTCTTCTACCTCTCTTCGTTTTGTTGGCCAACTTGTTCTCCACATATGTTATCTAACATCATTGCATAATTGTTTGGTCACGATTAAATACAAGAATAAAACACAGTAAAAAATTACTGTTAATATGATGCAAAATACTTACAATCTTTTTTGCATCCTTAAGGTAAGGATCTTCTCTGTTGTCTCTTGGCCTTAAAGAATTGTAATGTCTCCACTCATCAAATTCAGTGTCAAATACAAGAAGTGTCCAGTGGTAGGGTTTTTCTTCCTTCTTGTTCCTATTGGAGTTTATGCAAAAATGAAGGTATCTGTATCCACTCAAATCTTGTTCAAGGACTTCATCAATTAAATGATTTCTCAACTCTCCATAACCCCATTTCACTAATGACTGCATTTAATCATATAAGAGTGTCATGTCTCAAGTTGTGTTGGTAACACACTGTATGAGTTGTCAATCTTTGGCAAACTAAATAGTAAAAATTAACTCCAAAATACAGTACAATGTTACACTAAACTACAGTAAAATTTTATCAATTCAAACTAAATACAAATTGATGGCTTACCCAACAAAGACTTGAGAAAAAGAATGATTTATTCTTTTCTGGCTTCTTTGCTTGTTGCTCAATTTGAAGCATTTCTACAAAGCTGTCAATGACCTACAAAAACAAAAATCAATTAAATATATGTTAATAAAATGAACTATTTTTAGTTATTGAAGTGAACACTAGTCATTGAAACTTGTATGGCAACTTACATTATTTGCAGTATCACCATCTCTCAAAATTGCATCCACATCATGCAATGTAACATATACTTCATTTCCTGTGCCGGACCATATGATTGTACTAGTCATAAGGTAAAAAAATGTTGATTAGCACATTGCAGTTTGATAACAGTAAAAATCTGTTGTTTGATAAAATTAAAATGGTCTTACTCTGTGGTTTCCAAATTGTAAATCTTGCTCAGTAGACACTTATCATTCTCATCAAGCAATTTGCATATTGCAGCGTTATCGGGAAACAAAACCCTTCCAACTGGCTTTGGTTGGCTTAGAGCCAAGTTAGGCAAGTTGTCAACGCAACTCACTTCATTTGACATTACTTCAATTGCTTGTTTTGTGGTCTTTTTTTTCTTTGCCTCTCTTGGCTCATATTCAAAATCAGACATCTCTTTTTTCTTCCTCGCCTTGATTTTGATTTTCTTGACCATGGATGTTTGCAATGGCTCTATGACTATAGGTGTTTCTTTCAATGTAGTTTGAATCCTAAAGTTTTGCTCTTGTTCTACTCCTTTAGCATGTGGCATTTCTTTAGAAGCAAAAGCTTGGGTAGCCGCATGAACTGCATTTTCTTCAATCTGTTCAACCAACTGCTTATTTTCAGATTCAAGTACTTCAATCTCCTTTCTCAGTTTCTCCATCTCTTTCTCTGTGTTGCTCATATTTTCCATCATTTCTTTTGTTTTTGCCTCTTGATCCTCTTGTATTTTTTGCATTGTCTCCCTCATTTCATTCAGTTCTTCAACCAATGCCATATTCTCACTTTTCAGCCTCTTGTTTTCTTTTTAAACTCGTTCTAATTTCCCAAGATCAATGAAGTCCTTCAAAGGTTGATCATCTGCTACAGCTTCAACTACATGATCTTCATCTTCTTTAGTCTCTAAATTTTCCTCTATGTCCAATACATCTTCTTCATCATCATTGTGAATGAGTTCCATTTCTTCTCTAGAAATGGGCTTCAGTTCATTGTGATTTACCTGCATTTGAAAAATAGAAAAAGAAAAGAAGTCAGCAATGAAGCAAACTTTAACAAGAGTAAAATTTTACTCTATTTCAAAGTAAAAGTTTACTCTGATTGTAAAGTAAACTTTTACTCTGTTCAAGAGTAAGTAAAATTTTACTCTGACTGTAAGTAAAAGTTTACTCTGATTTAAAGTAAACTTTTACTCTGTTCAAGAGTAAGTAAAATTTTACTCTAACTATAAGTAAAAGTTTACTCTGATTTAAACTAAACTTTTACTCTGTTCAAGAGTAAGTAAAATTTTACTCTGACTGTAAGTAAAAGTTTACTCTGATTGTATGTAAACTTTTATTCTGATTTAAAGTAAACGTTTACTCTGTTCAAGAGTAAGTAAAATTTTACTCTGTTTCAAAGTAAAAGTTTACTCTGATTGTAAGTAAACTTTTACTATGTTCAAGAGTAAGTAAAATTTTACTATGTTTCAAAGTAAAAGTTTACTCTGGCAGTAAATAAACTTTTACTCTAATTTTAAGTAAACTTTTACTCTGTTCAAGAGTAAGATTTTATTATGTAAGTATAATTTTAAGCAAAGTGAACCAGTAAGGCTGAGTTTGGAAAGATGATACCTCTTCGGGCTTTAGTGTTTGCAATAACCTCTTCATTAGCTTTTTCCTCAACGTTGATAAGTCCCATCGAAGGAGCCTTGGACACAATTTTTTTCCTTGAGGTTGAATGAGGATAGTATGCTCGCATAACCAGTACTATAAAATAAAAAATCGAAATTAGTTAATTCTCAAATGATAGATTGCGTAATATTTCAAGTAGTTTAATTTACTTACCAAAAGAAGAAGTACACATCCAATTACATTTTCAGGACTTCCTAATGAAGAATGGATTGAAGTAGTCAATGTGGATGCAACTGCAGTCGACCATGCATATGAATTCATCATTTCCAAATCTTCTACAAGGGCGACAAAAGCCCATCCAATTGTTAGACCAGTTGTTGGTAATAGCAAAGTTGCCACAACAAATAAACACATTATTCGTGCAACATCCTCAACATCAACTCTCGTTGTGCCTTTCAATGCATCTCCTAATGCCTCTCGCAAACTCTTTACGAATATTCTTGACATATTACAAAACCTTCTCTGCACAAAAGGTGATTCTTGTTTCTTTCCATATGAGACATCTACTTTTTTCATTCCCGATTTTATCCCAAAAATCAAAGTAACGTCACTGTACCGTATGTCACATGTTTTTCCCCCAAGCTTAAATCCCTTTGCATGAAAGTCATAAGATTTGATCCCATCCATGACATTATCGTCAACTTTCTTGAACTTCTTTAACACCACATCATCTTTCTTCCAAAAAGATTTAAACAACATCCCAAAAGGTGATCTCTCAAGGGCAGTAATGTATCTTTTGGTAAACCTTGTGTCTCGCATTAGGTTTATCAATGAAATAATATTTGACCTATATTATTTCATATAGTTCTCCTCTCCCGTACTCCATGTACAATATTCAACTTCGAAGGTTTTGTTGTTGAAGGCATTGGATTGCTTTCTTTGTAGCCTTCATCATCACTAACATTGGATTGAACTTCTTTACTACTTTTGCTCTTTTTTTTAGAGACTTTCTTATTTTGTGTAACCGTTGGTGGAACTTCAAAATCATCATCATCATCATCACCACATTTGCTTCTTGTAACAACTATTTTAAAACACTAAAAAGTTTCCCTATATCAACAGTGTAACATTTTACTTTAAACAACAAAGTGACAAAACAAATAAGCACTAAACAAAATGCACAAGTATTGTAATGAGACAGTAAAGTTTTACTCTGTTTGGCAGTAAAACTTTACTTTTATTGAAAGTAAAATTTTACTCTAATTGGAAGTAAAATTTTACTCTGATTGGTAGTAAAATTTTAGTCTGAACAATATACCCTAGGAAATAAACAAAAAACACATACAAATTTTATAGAACCAAGAATCAAGAAAACTTTGTCTCAATTTTGACTATAAGCAACACAGTTCTAAAATTAACATTCACATACATAAATAGATACATATATATATATATATATAATATATATTCATATACAAATTGATATGCACATTTATGTAATGAGTAAAGGCTAGAGTTAAAGTAAAATTTTACTCTGTAATAAGTAAAATTTTACTCTGGTTAGAAGTAAAATTTTATTCTAAAAATTCATGAAGCAAATGAATTTGAAAGCATTGAAATTGCAGGACCAAAACACTACAGAAATCAAAGCGTAATGAGCAAATGCTAGAGTTAAAGTAAAATTTTACTCTGTAATAAGTAAAATTTTACTCTCATTGTAAGTAAAATTTTACTCTAGTTGGAAGTAAAATTTTACTTTGAAAAATTCATGAAACAAGTGAATTTCAAAGCATTGAAATTGCAGGACCAAAACACTATAGAAATCAAAGCGTAATGAGCAAAGGCTAGAGTTAAAGTAAAATTTTATTCTGTAATAAGTAAAATTTTACTCTCATTGTAAGTAAAATTCTACTCTGGTTAGAAGTAAAATTTTACTCTGAAAAATTCATGAAGCAAATGAATTTCAAAGCATTGAAATTGCAGGACCAAAACACTACAGAAATCAAAGCGTAATGAGCAAAGGCTAGAGTTAAAGTAAAATTTTACTCTGTAATTCCGAAATACCTAAATTAGTTTTCAAAATTTTTAAACCTTAACATTCTCACATGATTTAGTAATTTAAAATATTTTAAGATAGTGATAAAAATTTTAGAACAGATGATCCTTAGTGCAACCAAAAATCCTAAATTCTACTCACCCAACGTAATCTCATACACCACTCCCAAAATGAAAACAAACCCAAATAGACTTCATAATATCAAAAAACTAGCAGAAATTTGAAAAAATCACCTGCAAAATGTGTGTCCAAGAGAGAGAGTAAAGCGTAATGCGGAGTTCGATTCGAGCGCAAGCGACAAACCTGTAACGTTGCTAGGGTTTCAATTGACGAAACTGTAAGGAAGTAGCTCTAGAGAGCGAGAGTAATGAGACTCAGAGAAGGGTTTCAATCGATGCTAGGGTTTTCGAATGGTGATATTCAGAGGAGATGAGGGTTTTCAATCGATGAAACAGAGTGAGGGGAGAGAAACGGTGCAATTGTTTCATATTTCCCCACTTATATGGAAGGGCATTTCAGTCAGTTCATGCTATGTTTTTAATTGAGGGGCTTTTGGGGCCATTGTTTTATTCCGTGGGCTTCACACAAAATAAGCCCAATGGAAGGGCTTTTCACCAAAAATCCCATTTTAATTAGCTCAATTTTGATCTAAAATTTTAAATTTTGTATCAATTTAATCCAATTGGTAATGCCGATTAAGATTTTTGAAGGAAAAAATAGTTAGTAAGTCGGTTGAGATTAACTAACTGAGTTAAACAAATTTACAATTTTGTTAATAAAAACATAATACATGTCGCTTATTTGCACATTTTTTTATCAAAAAAATATCAACAATTGTAATTAATTAGACCAAATTAAAAAAATCATAAATTTAAAATTAAAATCGAATCAATAAAATTATAGAATCAAAATAATATAACAATGCAAAATATAAGGACTAAAAATGTAACCAAAAAGAAAACAAAGAGAAGCAGAGAGACGACAGAGTGTAGGGCAGCTCTGACCCTCCTCCTCACCGGCGGCCCCTTATTCCTCCGGGATCCAAGTCATGAAGATTGCTCAGGAGATTGTCGTTGAGTCTCTTCACATCAGGTTCCTCTTTCCTTCTCTCATTCTTACGATTCTTCTCTTACAACCATGGAAATTAGAGCATGATTTGCATTGGTTTTTTAGTTTTCTATTTCTGATTGCAAGACTGGTTTCAAATCATGTAAATACCTTGAGCGTATGTATATCACTATATCTGTATTATATGATATTCAATTCAAAATTGGTTTTTAAGTGAAAATGAAATAAATCTGTGAGACAGGTGTGACAAGTTAAGACAGGTGTTTCCACCATCACTGGGACAAGGGTTTGTCCAACTCATGGAGCTAAAGGTCGGAGAATGCTGAAATCTGGAGGAAATCATTGGAACGCATGAGGAAGAATGAATCGATACAGTTGTACTGGGAAAGAGTCTCAGCAGCACTAGTACAAGCTTGCAAAACTTGGCCAAAGTTTCTATATACAGTATTGTTGTAACTCCCTCACCATTGTCTAGTGCAGCTCAAACAACTAAAAATCCAATTCTGTGAAATAGTGGAAATGGTAGTTAAAGATGCGAAAAGAGAAGCAACAGTATCATCAATTGACAAGATTGTGTTCCTTTGCCTACATGTCATACGACTTTGCGTTCTGTTCGGCCTCACTTGTTGCTGCAAAGGTCGTTATGCTGTTGAATATCCATTGTTGGAAGAATTTTGGTCATGGTGTTAAACTGACACCCAACCTAATCAAAGTATCAGTGAAAGTTGATGGATATGGAAAAAATGATTGAAGATCAAGCACTTTGGATGGGTGACCTCAATGCCACTGTCCAGCACATCTTTGGAGAACGTAAAGCTAGCAAAATTACTGAGCTCACAAAATCCAACTTCGATACTGTGTCATACCGTGTTTCTTTGCCGGAAATAGAGTCATCTTTGGCAATCAACAAGTTTGCAGCATTTGAATCAAGGAAGTCAATGGTGAAGGAAATTATGAAGGCTCTAGACGATGATAACATCAACATGATCGGGGGGATGTGGGATGGGAGGAGTTGGTAAGACAACTATAGTGAAAGAAGTTTGCAGACAAGCTAAAGCAGAGAAGAAATTCGATAAGGTTGCAATGGTGGTCATGTCACAGACTCCGAACTGGGCAAAGATCCAAGAGAAAATAGCCCACGAATAAAATCTGAATCTTGAAACTAGGGCCGAGTCAGAGAAGAAGATTTTGTTAGTACTGGACGATATTTGGGACAGACTTGAACTGATTGAGAAGGTCGGTATTCCTTTTGGGGAAGATCATAAGGGTTGCAAGATCTTGCTCGCCTCTCGAAGCAAAGATGTCTGCAACAAAATGGATGCTCAAAAGATTTTGCCCATAGAAGTGTTAGATGAACGAGAAGCATGGATACTTTTCAGAGGGACAGCAGGTGAAATCGTTGACTCTAAGGATTTGAATGCTATCGCGAGAGAGGTGTCGAGGGAATGTGGTGGCCTGCCAATTGCCATTGTAACAGTTGGAAGAGCTCTCATGAAAAATCCAAGCAAGGACGTGTGGATTGATGCAGCTCGACAGCTACAAAATCCTGTTCGAACAAAAATCAAAGGCATGGATCATATGTATATTCTTCTCTCGAGTTGAGTTACAATTATTTAGAAAGTGAGGAAAAGCCATGCTTCTTACTCTGCAGTTTGTTTCCAGAGGACAATGACATTCCCAAGGAAGCCTTGGTGAGATACGGAATAGGCCTTGGGTTGTTTCAAGAAGTGGACACAACAGAAGATGCTGGACATAGAGCACTTGCTATTGTGAGTACTCTCGTATCATCTTTTATGTTATTGGAAGTGTATGGAAAAATTAAGATGCATGATGTTGTTCGATACTTTGCAATACATATTGCTTGTAAAGAAGAGAACAAGCATATCGTGAAAGCTGGTATTGGACTAACAGACTGGCCAGACAACCATACGACATTTCAAAATTACACGGCAATCTCGTTGATGGATAATCATATTTGTGAGCTTCCAAGTGGACCAGAATTCTCAAAACTGGAGATTTTATTGCTACAACGGAATTCACGAAGATTTGAAATAATGCAAATTCCTAACAATTTCTCTGAAGGAATGAAAGATCTTAAAGTCTTAGATATGAGTAGCAATAGTATGCTTTCTTTGCCTCCATCCATTCAATTGCTCACTACACTTTGAACACTCTGCCTTGATTATTGCGAGTTGGGTGATGACATATCAATAATTGGAACTAATAAAGCTCGAGATTCTTAGTCTTTATAGTTCTTGGATTAAAGAGGTCCCAAAACATTTCACCCAATTAACTCACCTTAAGTTATTTGATTTGAGATCATGTCGTGATCTCACACGAATATCACCAGGTGTCATATCGAGTCTTCGTAAATTAGAGGAGCTGTACATGGCAAGAACTTTTGAGCATTGGGTAGTTGAAGAAGGAGAAGACAATTCAAGAAACAATGCCAGCCTTACATTGTGTTTTGTTGGAGGATTTGGGAAGGGATTTGGAAAAGGAAAGAGAAAAGATAGGTGAAATGTATTTTATTCTCATTTCACCTAATTTCATATACCTTTTCTTTTTCCATTTCAAATCTCTCTCCAAATCTTCCAACCAAACACAGTATTACTAAGCTAAAATTCTTGTCTCAATTAACCAGTTTGGAACTTTCAGTCCCAAATGCCCACATGTTTCCTGATGACTTGAGATTTGAAAAGCTAGTAAGCATTGATATAAGAACAGGCAAACGTGGCTCTGTGTATCAAGAATCATTCGAGAAAACCTTGAGGCTCACATATGGTACGTGATTCAAGAAAACCTTGAGGCTCACATATGATACGAGATTGAGCAGGTCTAAAGGTTTTGCTAAAAAGAACAGAATTCTTACCTTAGAAGATTGCGAAGGTTTGAAGAACATCCTAGAGGACCTAGACAGTGACGGTTTTGATCAATTGAAGTCTCTGAAACTTGAAGAGTGCAATGAAACGAAATATCTCCTAGACATGATTGATGGAGCTCCAAGAGTACTGGCACCCTTCTGCAACTTAGAAGAATTGGAGCTTTGGCATCTAGGCAATTTCAGTGAAATATGCCATGGACAACTCTCAGCTGTGTCATTTAGTAACTTGAGATCTGTCAGATTCACTTCATCTGGCCCGTTAAAACTATTATTTCCACCGTCACTGGTACAGGGGCTTGTCCACCTCCAGAGTCTGTCATGTTTTTGCAGAAATTTAGAGGAAATCTTTCCAATGCAAGAGAAAGAACAAATAGGAAAGAGTCTCAGTACAAGTACCAACTTGCAAAACTTGACTCATGTTACTGTCCACTATTGTGATAGGTTAAGAAACATTTTCTCCCTCACCATTGCTAAAGGTCTAGTGCAACTCAAACAACTAGATATAAGAAAATGTGCAATGGTGGAAGCAGTAGTTGAATATGAGAAAGGAGAGGCAACAGTATTATCAATTGATAAGATTGTGTTTATAAGGTACATCTTCAAGATTTGGGCAGTCTCACTTGTTTCTTCACAGGTGGTTATGCTGTTGAATATCCATCTTTGGAACAAATGCTGATGCGTGGTTGTTGCAAAATGAAGACTTTTGGTCGTGGTGTTCTAATGACACCCAACCTGAAGAAAGCGCATGTGCGAGTTGATAGACATGGTCAAAAATTAGAAATGATAGAGGGATTTGGAAGGGTGACCTCAATGCCACTGTCCAACACATCTTCAACGAATCGGTAACTGTCGTTAACCAGATGAAGTAAGATTACATGGTATTACTACTAATTTTGTTCATGGTCAGTTAAAAAATATATATTGAAATAAGATTTTATTTGTTTCGACCTAAAATATTACACCCAAATATATTTTTCACGTAAATTGATTTTGTAAGAAAAATTATTTTCTTTTTATTTTTTAGTGTTTGGTAGATATTTGAAACAAAATTTTTTTATTGTATCCATTGGGTAGAAGCCAATAAAACGACCCTTACCTTTAAAAGATCAATGTGCTGAAAATGTCAAGCTCGAAACCAACTTTCTAAAAATTAACTTACAAAAATTTTAATGGTAAGTTATTTTGGAAACTATGACGAAAATATTTTACTTATTTTTTGAGAGATTTATTTATAAATCTTATTTGGAGGATTTATAACCCAATAATCAACAAAGTTTTCCTATGTTTCATTTAATCCCATCTATTTAGACTTGTATCCCAGAAAGTCTTTTTCTATAAATCCCATTTAGAGGACTTATAACTCAATAAGTCTATAAAATTTTCCTATGTTCCACTTAGTCCTGTATATTTAAACTTGTATCCTAGGAGGTCCTACTTTCCTTATTTATAATATTTTTGGAACTAATATACCATTTGTTCTATTTTTTAGAGTACATTTTCTTTTTCTGTTTTGGCAATTAGGGTTTTGGGATCACTAATTTTGGAGAAATTAGTGGGATATGTTTCTTCTATGTTTTGATAGGATTTTGAAACTCTGTTTTACACGTTGATGGTGAGAGAATATTGTATTCTTTCATTGTTGCAGTTCAAAACTCTGTGTTCTTTTATTGTTACAATTTGAAACTCTATGTTCTTTCATTGTTGCGGTTCGAAATTCTGTTTTCTTCCATTCAAATATCATAGAGGCAAGGTTAGCACCATTTTTGTTTTGTAACTACATGTAGGTATGCGTTTGGTAGGGATTTATATTCAATAATGTTTGGTAGGGAGATGTATATCCAAAATTGTCCAATAATTGATTAAAGTTGGATTCAATTTTTTATTTCAAGATGGATTGATATGATATTGTGTAGTGTGTGTGTGTATGCTTATTGGCTGGATATTTTAGTGAATGTGAACGTTCACATCCAATGAAGTCATTATTGGGGATTATCATAAATGTGTTGCAATTGGTGTTGTGATCATCACATCATTAATCAATATTAATATTCGCATTTAGGAATAGTCATACAAGCACAATAATAATGTATTATTTTAGTTACAACAAATAGTTCATCTTAACAGTAAAACGTAGAGATGTGAATGTTCACATCAACATTGCATTTATCACAATGCACACTAATTCAATAGTTATGTGTACACAACAACAAACAACCACCAACAATGTGAATGTCCATAGTGTCTCTATAATACCAAAATAATATAACATCACCACCAATAAATTACTTACAAATCACAATCAATATTAGTATTTACATTCAAAAATAGTCATGCTAGCACAAATAACAATGTGTTATTTTGATTACAAACATAGTGTATATATAGAGATGTGAATGTTCATATTAATTCTATAATATAAATAGGTATGTTAATGTTTACACACTCACATAACACGTATGGTTCCATGAGGGGATATTATTTACCAATATGTATTTGTAATGTTTTTACATCAACATTTATTTTAGACGTTTTAAGATTTTAGAAATATGAAAGATTTTCTCCATAGAATAAGAAAGAGATTTTTTCTAAAATGGAGGAGAGATTTTCTCTATAGAATGAGATACTGTTGTTATTTTTATTGTTTATTGGTTTCAAAATAGAAACGCGCGGAAAAAAATTGAAAAGGTGTTTTAGTCGTATTATCTTAAATAAGACTTAATAGAATATGAAAAAAGAAGATGGATTGAATGGAACATCACACTATTACTAAGAAATAGGACTTTCTAAAAGATCACCCCTACTTTTTGTTCAATGAAACAGTAAGAAATACGTAAAATGTTTTACACAAACAAACAAACAAACGGAGCCTACCTTACATATGTGTGACCTGCTAGTGCTACAATGGCACTGTAAAATTACTCACAGCCAAGGGTGGACCTAGAGCTGGGTATAGGTGGGTGCAGTTCAGATCAAAATTTAAAAAATTTGCAAAAAAAAAAAATTTCCAGCCAAGTTCCATCCCAAATAAAGGCCAATAGTTTTTTTTGTTTGTTTTTTTAGATAAGTAGCCCAATAGCAGCTTAATACTTACCCACAAAAAAATAGATAGGCAGCCCAATAGGTTTGTATTTGTTTAGAGAACAAATCTTCCAAAACAATCCTCACAAGCCCTCTCCGTCATCTCCAACAGCATGCAGCAGCTCCACTTTCCTAACATTTTTGGTAAGTGTAATTAACCAATTATTTTATTTCGTTGGTTGAGAATGGATTTGATTAACAATGGTTTTGAAATTTTGTCTTTATGTAACAAATATTATATTGCTCTTAGTTTTTGAACTTTGAAGGAGTTTTTTTTGACATATATAAAAATAATGAAAGTTTAAATAAAAATTATTGAGAATATACTCTGGATTAATATTAAATAGGTTATAAATAATGGAACCTCCACACTCAAAAAAGGCAAAACACTTTTCTCATTCTATCAATCAAAACAGAAGTCTAGTAGTACAACATTCAATATTGTTGAAACCTCATTCTCTGATGTGCAACCGACTTTCATGCCTCAAGCAAATAAACCAAGTGAATTTGATTCAACTGTTATTGAACGGAATCTTGGTTTACGCTTGCAAATTTGTGAATATCCGGTTAATCAACGGGATGAGGTTAGACGAGCTTATGTGAACTTGGGGCTTTATCAATCTAAACTTGAGTATCCTAGGTCCTCATTTGAAAAGCAGAATCATCGATTTCAACATATTTGGTTTGAACAATTTTCTTGGTTAGAGTATTCTCCTTCGAAGTACAAATCATATTGTTTGTCATGCTTTTTGAAAATTGATCTAGATTCTGTAATCAATGAATTCGAATCCTTAAAGACTCATCGAGCATAATTTAGTTAGACTATATCTAACCAATAAATTTATATATTAATCTAGATTATATTATTAAATTCTTTTTGTTCTTATGTAATTATACTTAAAATATATTATATAATTTTACCTTAACATTAGCTCGCTCCATCGACGAATTGCTGACAGCTGAGTTGCTGATGCAGGCAATCTTCACAGCAAGGTACCCAATTGCCTCCATCTCCACATCCTACCTACGATTTGAGTCATTTGCATACATGGCACCTATCAGGTTTGTCTTTTGCCATTGTTGCAATCTTTTTCTTGAAACATAGTGATCTATTTAAATTGTTAAATCATAAATTTTTGTGAGAATTTAATAAAAAAATATGAATATAAATGAATAAAATATAAATAAAATATAGTTATATTTCACTCATTTTTTCATTTCTTCTGTCAAATTACTACCTAAATCCATAATCAACCACATCCTCTCTCTCAAATCTGTTTAGGGTATATTACAATCACACCCTTGAGCTTTCCTTAAAATAAGGATTTCCCTTATGATTTAAAAATTTCATCTCACCCCTTCAAGTTTCTAATCGCATAACAAATTATCTCTTTTATTAAAAAATTATCAAGTCAATGAATAATTTTTAATGATGTCAGAAATATATTTCAATTAACAATTCAACTAATTTTATTATTGTATAGGATATTAGTTAAGAATTTCATTTTTTCTGTTAATTCTATAAAATAAAAAATTCTAACAAGAGTATATTTGTAATTTTCAAATCACAAGAAACAATTTATATTCTAAACAAATCTTATAAGTGTATTTGTAATTTCTCAATCTATTAAGTTTTTCAACAGCTTAAATTGAAAGAAAAGTGCAATCAAATCACATCATAAACTATACTAAATCGAATTACTATGAAAGAGTACAGGTTCATCTGATAAATTTACACCTTTTTAATTAATCACAATTTTTAATTATTTTAGAATTGTTCAAAAAACTGTATATACTGATCAGGTGCACAAAATTATCCAATCGTTTTGACCATTTGGGGTTCCATCTGCACTTCTATCGAACACAAAATAACAATATTGTTGGGAAAAAAATTCAGTTTTGTTATTGCACAGTTGTAAGTAATAAGTATTCCTAATTGTTCCTTATGCTGTGTTTGGTTGGGGGATTTGGAGAGGGATTTGGAAAGGAAAGGGAAAGGTGTGTGAAATTAGGTAAAATATATGTATATTTTATTCACATTTCACCTAACTTTTCCCTTTCCCTTTCCAAATCTCTCATCAAATCCTCCAACCAAACACAGCGTTAATGTTGCTATTTATATTGACAGTGAGAGTTTGTTCGCGGTTTCTGGAGATGGCATATGTATGATGCACAATTTATCGCCATAAGTCATCGTTCATGGCGTGCGGTGGGACATTGGCATAACTAGCATCATATTTGCTTCTACCCTGGAAATTTTAGGTCAATACAAAAATGAAGGCACAGAACGTAATGTGTGGCTCTGATTTGAGTATTGTATAGTATATCCATGCTTGTATTTGTGCCATTTTGGGAACATGGTAAAAAGCCACGTTTTTGGACAAAATGTCTAAAAACGTGGCCGCCAAAAACGCTAGAAAAGCCATTTGACAAGTGCCAAAAATGCAGCCGTAAAATTACAAATTAGGGCCTATGAAAAAAAATAAAAAAATAAATCTCTTATGTTGGATAAGGATATTTTGGTCATTTTAATTTGATTTGACACCATAAATAAATATTAAACTAAAAAGCAAAAAGTCAGCTTTTTACCAACTTCCCAAATCACTTCCAAAAAAACCAAAAAACTTGGTAAAAAGCCAAAAACCAACTTTTTACCAACTTCCCAAAACAACATATTTGCTGCCATGGGTATGAATTATGTATGTACTGTGATGAGTGTTATTTGGTACTAATATATTTATCTTGTGGTGTGAAAGTGTGAACATGGTATTTTTATTGGGGAGAGGGAATAAATCTGCAGGAAATGAGTACTCTGAATTTATTTTTAAATACAGAATGCCTAAAATTTATCAACACTACTCAACAAGAACCATATCAAAACTATTTTGATGAGTAATTTCATAAAACAAGAAAAGAAAAAAAAAAAAAACTAAACTAAACACAATCTTAATACATAACGATCTGGTTTAGTTATATTCTTTCGCTTTAAAACGGAATATCAAAAAGAAGATCATATGGATATTTCATGCAAAAATATAACCATCAAAATTGACATGTTAGTATGACAGTACTTACTTTCTATGCAACCTCGAAACATAGGAGTAGGGGGCATGATCATATTCAGAAAGTCTATACATTAAAAAAAAAAAAAAAATGCATAAAATTCTAACCCATGCTCAAATAGTCATGTCCATGCAAGCACAGAGCTATGGAACAATTTCTACCAGTATAGTCCCACTCTGATAAAGCTCAGCGGAGAGAGAAAATTAAGCCTCAAAATGCAATATTAAACTATGCAAAATTATTCCTAATGCAGCATCTGATGAAGTGCTAATAACTTCTAAATCATAGAATGAAAACCAGAACAAAATAAAAACTGAGCAAGAATTCCGTATTGGATTAAAAAGCCATAATAAATAAAACAGACATCAAACCACAATCCTTGCCGTGGTAAATTCATAATTGACGGACAACGTTACAACTAGGTTTAGCTATTCAGAAAAATGAAAATCAACATTAGCTATTCAAAATATTATTATCTAGGATTTCAAAGACGTTTCAAAAGAAAATTTCCTTTGACAAGTGA
This sequence comes from Camellia japonica, assembly GCA_030407325.1. NCBI lineage: Eukaryota > Viridiplantae > Streptophyta > Magnoliopsida > Ericales > Theaceae > Camellia > Camellia japonica. The sequence goes on along the minus strand of JAPPVO010000003.1, from coordinate 44,808,374 downwards.
TCTCAAACACTAGTAAATTATTCTAAAAAAAAAAAAAACAAACTAGTAAATAATTACACTAACTAAAGCACTAGACCTCACTTTTGATATATACACTAACCATGAAATCCAACAAATGAGCTGGTAAATAGAAAGAAGTTAAATGCACAGAAGGCCCGATAACATTTAATGATGTTGCTAGAGTACCTTTATGCTATTGAACCATCATAATCAACTAAGTGTAATATTCTAGTTTAAATATCACACTTACTAGTTTAATTTTCTAGTTATGAGAGATATAAACATTTATTTGAACACCAAAAACAACATATAATTACATATAGATTATAGTGTAATTCATCACTAAATAAATATCACACTTACTTCTACCAATCTTAATGATTCGCCTTTACTTCTCGAGCAACAATAAGCTCTTCTATAAAATCAGCATTACTACTGTCTGATGGCATCAAAATTTCATCATCTGTTGTGAAATTGTATCGCTCCCCAATAGCTCTTAGAAGCTGGTACACTTCAAACATAGTAGGCCTCTCCTTATGAGCTGGAACTACACAGTTACGCGCAATTTTAAGAAACTGGAAAAGCTCAGCATCACAACCCTTCCCAACCAGAGATTTGTCCATGGCATCTTGAAGCTCAGAGTTGCTTGAAAGCTGTGTAATCCACTCCACTAAACTTCCCTTAAAGCTATCTGAGGCTTTGGCCACGTAGGTAGGTCTCTCACCGGTCACTAATTCAAGAAGCACAACTCCAAAGCTGTAAACATCCCCTTTTGGAGTCGCTACAAGAGTTCGTGCGTACTCTGGAGCAACATAACCCAAGTCTCCAAACTCCCCATTCACGAAAGTACTCAAATGAGTATCAACTGGATTCATGAGCCTAGCGAGTCCAAAATCAGATATTTTGGGCTCAAAATCCACATCCAGTAAGATGCATTTGGAACTTATGTTTCGATGTATTATACGGGGATTACAATTATGATGGAGCCAAGCAAACCCTTTTGCTGCCCCTATCCCAATTTTGAGCCTCAGAGGCCAGTCCATAGATTTGTCACCTTCATTTACAAGATGTAGCCGATCATGGAGCGTACCATTTGGCATGTGCTTATAAACCAAAAGCCTCTCCTTCTTAGCCACACAAAAACCTAGAAGAGGAACCAGGTTACGATTCTTCACATTACCCAGAGTAGCCATTTCAGATGCAAATTCCTTCTCGGAGTGTTGAGTATCCTGCAACCTCTTCACCATAAGCGATGTGCCATCTTCGAGCACTGCCCTGTACATGGTTCCTGTACTTCCTGACCCAATGATGTGGTCTTTGCTGAAGTTGTTAGTAGCCTTCATGAGATCACCCAGTCTCATTTTTGAAACTGACTTCTCAAACATAGAAAGCTGAAAATTGCAATACTTTTCATCAATAAGCAATAATAATGAAGAGACCAAACAAGAAATATATTTTAAAAAATAACCTAAATAAATTGCTCAAAATGGATTGTAAGAACAGTAGATTAAATCAGCTTGCCTTAATGCCTTTGGCTCCCTTTATACTCTTTGCCCATTTATTTCCTTCAGGGTCATCTTCCTTCTTCTTTTTCGACACCCTACGTGAAAATAAGATCATACCAATACCCACAACTAATGCTGTGATAGTCAACCCGCCAATAGCCGCTCCAATAATGACTGCAGGGCCAGTTTTCTTTGAAGTAGCCGGGCAATTGGGTAAAGGAGTGCCACAGAGACCTGGATTATTTGCATAACTATCTGCTGAAATTTTTGCTTTTAAAAACGTTGGAACTGGCCCACTCAACTGATTGTTTGCTACATTAAAAGTCTTGATCCGAGAAAGCAGGCCAAGCTCAGCAGGAATCTGACCAGTCAACTGGTTGTTGTCGAGTTTGATGAAATTCAAATAGTCACAGTTTGCTAGGTCCTTTGGAATTCCTCCTGACAAATTGTTGGAGGAGAGATCAAATGTTGTCACAAACTTGGTTATATTTGAGATGTTGGATGGAATAGTTCCATTAAGCTTGTTGCTGGAAAGATCTAAGCCTGTCAAGGCTGAACAATTTTGAAGACCAAGTGGAAACCCACCCCTGAGTCCCATGTCTGAAAGCCGGATATTTAAAACCTTGTTCTCATCAGGATGCCAGCAATCGATACCGGTAAATTTACAAATGAAGCCTTCAGTAGTATTATCGAAATTCCATGAACTCAAGTAACTGAATGGATCTTCCAAGGACTTTTTTAGAGATTTCAAGCAATCTATATCGCTCTGAATTCCATAGCTGGAGCTGCAACTCAACAGCAACCAGATAAAACCACCAAAAAGAACAGTAAGAGCTCTGCTATTCACTTCCATGTTCATGAAGATACAGTCATAGGCTCATTGACCTAGGGATGATAATCCACTTAGACTGCTGTTCTGAGCATATTACAGCTTTAATTACAAACCTGTAAATTCTCAGCACTCTTAACACCAGAACCTGAAACAAATATGAAAACATCGAAGTTTAAACGAAAACACCACTCCAGAAGTTTGAACACATTCTTAAGAGTTTTAGTGCACATAACATTGCTCTTAAAGTTCTAACAGAAGTAACTAGACAAGTAAACTTCAAATTCTTAACTCCATTTGGAACCCAGGAGAGAAAAGAAAAGAAAAGAAATGAAATGATAACTTCAGTTAGGAGAGAAAGAAAAGAAGAAAAAATATTATGTTTTTTCTCCCTCTTGTTTGGATAAATAAGAGAGAAAAGAAGATAAAAGAGAATAATTTATATCCTATGTATCTTGTTTGAGTAAACTACGTAAGAGAGAACAAAAGAAATTGTTTCATGTTAAATTATAGTTTGTGTCAGTCAGTTTTTTTCATTTTTATATCTAAAGGGGCTGTTTTGGTATTATGAAAAAATAGTAATCTGTTGGGTTTCTTTTTCTCTCTCAATCTTTTCAAAATAAGAATTTTAAGATAAATTGGTTTCTCTCCATTTCTTTCCTCCTTACTAATCCAAACAAGTGATTCGAACAAAGAGAAATGCATTCTATCTTTTCTTTTCTTTTCAAATCACCAATCCAAACAGACTCATGTTACATTGACTACCACAAATATACATGCTATTCAAAGAATTAAGTTTCTACAATCGAGAGAACACAAGGAACAAGCAGAGTCCACTCTATTTAGCATGTTACCTAAAATTCAAAATTCCCATATCTTACAAAGATGAATATAGAGTAGAACAAATTTTCAACTAATTTAACCAGCAAACTCATGAAGTGTTACAAAGACTTTCGGTGCATACAATGAGTTCACCCAATTATCCAAATGAATTTATTCAATTTAGCAATACAGAGGAAACTTATTTCAAAGATCAACCATGACAACTAAAATCAATCAAAAGATTCAGAACATAAGGACAAAGTACAAATAGCAAGAATTCAAACTAAAATAGCATCAAAATACTACAAGGATTAAAGTAAGAAACATTCCAAGAGTCGTCAAAATCGTGGAAACACGAAGACCCAATAGACTTCACCAATTCTTATCACCATATGCATAAAATCACAAAACCCAGGTAAGGTAAGGAACAAGAATTGAAATTGTCAGAGAATTCAAAGAAACCCACCTTAGAAACCACAAATCCAAACTCGTGAAGATCGCAGAACCCACACAAAAGGAGAATTTTGAATCAACAACAAATATCGGTGTCTCCTCAAAGAAGATAAGGAAATTTGTGGATCATAGATTCAGAACTGGAAAACCAACCAAAGACCTCAAAAGAGAGAAAACTAGCAAGTCTTTGTTTGAATATTCAAAGTGAGAAACAGGCAATAGACTTTCAACGAACAATAAATTAATATATAAAGAAAACTCAGCGGAGGCTAATAAGAATTACACAGCGAGAGAGAGAGAGAGAGTTACAGCGTGTGAAATTGAGTACTTTAGGGTTCAAATTGATTGATGATCGAGTGGTGGAATTATTGGAAGAAAGAGAGAGAGAGAGAGAGATTGTTGTACCGGGTCAAACAAGGAACGCCGGTCTTTCTTTTCCAAAGGTACGACTGGACTTAAAAAAGAGGGCAATGACTCTGTGAGTATATGCTTGCTTGACTCGCTGTGTTTGGCTGAGAGGGTTGGGTTGATGACCCACACGATATTTTTTTTCTTATTCACTCTATTTCTATTTTTTTCAATTATTCACACTTTCCTCCAACATGGGACCATTTTTTTCCCTAGTTCACACCCGGTGGAGTAGCGTTCGGATCCTCTAGAGTATATTTTTTTTAACGAATTATATTGACGATCTATATAATTTAGGTTCGTATTATTTTACTTTTTAATTTTTTAATTATAATATATTTGATCTTAAATTTTAAATTTTATTTTAAATAAAGATAGTTAAAAATATTATTGTTCAATTTCAGGGTAAAGTCATTTGATAAAATATAAATTAATTTGATAAAAAGTAATGTCAAAAAAAATATTTTTGAATTTTTTAAAATTATTTTTACCCACTTATCTTTATGTAAAATTAATAAATCTTGTACACATTTAATTATATATTTATTTACCAAATTAATTTTTATTATGTGATTAGATAATGATCATATAATGTGTGTATATTAGGTTTTTAATGTATAATCAATATATTTAATATATAAAATGTTTTTAGTTTTGGATTTTTTGATTTAATGTATTGATTTAATAATGATATTAAAATTGTCGCTATATTTGAGTTTTGGAAAAATAGAAACTAATGTAATGAAAATAAAAACAATCATCCATTGCGTGATCCTTATCCAAACACATAATAAAAATTAATTTGGTAAAAAAAATAAATGTGTAAAAGATTTATCAATTTTACATAGTTTTATTTTTGGTGGGTAGAAATAATTTTTAAAAATTCAAAAATATTTTTTAATATTTATTTTTGTCAAATTAGTTTATATTTTATCAAATTGATGATTTTGCCGTTGAAATTGAGTAATGGTATCTCCAATTGTCTTTATTTGAAATAAGATTCAAATTTCAAGGTCAAATGTGTCACAATTGAAAAGTCAAGGACCAAAGTGACACAAGTTTCAAACTATAGGGACCGTTAGTATAATTTGTCCTATTTTTTTTTTTTTAACAAAAATTTTAAAGTAGAGCAAAACAATATCGTTGAGAAAAAAACCAAACCCATACCCACCTGTCCCCAGAGCTTCATTCTTGTCAGTACCTGTCTTCCACAGTCTCGCCACTACGATTCCTCTGCAAACCCTAATTCTTAGCCCTTTTTTCCTCTTCTACTGTGCTGACACTGCTACTGTCACTGCCATCTCCAACAACATTCGACCTCTTCCAATCCCTTTTGTTACTCTCAATGATTTTAAGATCACCAGTGACGAAAATCCTAAGTCTCCCAACAACATTACCATATATTTAGCTCGTACACTCACACATCACCTCCACATAATCATCTCTTTCTCTATTCAATCCATTTATCTCTTTCATATCTTCCTCGCTGAGCATCATAGCATCCACAACCGCACCGCGTTCTCTCTCTCTCTCTCTGCACCATTCTCTATTGTGTTGCTTATCTCTCTCTAAAAACCTGTTATCGCAACAACTAAAAATAACTCAACAAATGTCTTGGATATAAATCGGACTCTTGTTCAAAAAAAATGAAAGATATAAATCGGACTAAAACTCGCTCAAAACAACTTATAAAAATAAAAGCAAATGCTAACAAGTTCCCCTATGACACTTGTTAATATTAGAAAAGTAAGAACAAAATGCATTGAAAAAGTGTAAAAAGATTATAAAGTAATTTAAAATTTATAAAAAGTGTATTGAATTTAATAATAAATGTATCAAGATTGATATATCTTTTGTTTTTTTCTTATGCTCTAGGAACACTTGTTAACAAGACTGAAAAATAAATACGCATGAAACTTCGACAGATGGTGGTAATGACGGCAATGAAGGAATGTAAGGGGTTAAAAATGGAGGAGGTAAAAGGGGTTGAATGAGGTCAAATTGGGCCAAGGATGGCAATGGCAGCAATAATATGGTAGGGATGAGGACTAAGAGTTAGGCTTTGTAGAGGGATGAGGGGGTTTCGATAATAGAGGGGGTGCTGTCAATAGGTGGGTGTAAGTCTGGTCTCTCTCTCTCCTTTTCTTTTATAATTAAGGAAAACAACATCATTTTCCTCTACTCTAGGTCACTCTAAAGAAAATATTCTAGAGGATCCGAACACGATGGAGTAAAGCTATTCACATCTAAAAAAATTATAATAATGTTATGTCTATTATATTTGTATGTCATATTATATTTACCATCTCATTTGTTAATATAATATCAATATGAAAAATGCTATATTACCGATTAATGCAAATAAATGATATCTTTATTGTATAGGCCGGTGACATAGAATGGTGAAATAGCAAAATGTTGTTTGGGATAAAGTTTTTTAGAAAACAAATATTTGAAATGAAATATTTTTTAATCTCTGATTCATTTGTATATTAATTCAACAGAAAAATATATATATGCTACATATTGTAAATATCCATATGAATGTGTTTGAATTTTTTATGTGAATTGAAATTGATAGTTACAAATTGAATTGATAATTACAAAATGAACTATATTTAAATTGTTAATTACAAAAAGATAATCTAAGAATAAATTTATGTGACCGAAAAAAAAAACTAAACACTATATCAAAACTTCACCTAATGACACGAGATTTTTTTTTTTTTAGTTTTAGAACATGGTATTCATTATACAAATTTAAAACGATCCTTTTCATGCAATTAATTTCGATGAGATGGATTTGATGTCCAGCAATCTTCGCCTTTTGGAATGGATTGATTTTTGAGTAATGTTAGACATCTCAAATATTTTACTAAAAGTTTTACTAAATGTCTCATATAGGTGTGGGATCCACACAATGTGGGTTCCATGTGGATCCCACACCCATGTAAGACATTTGATAAAACTTTTAATAAAATTTTTGAAGCCTCTAACATTTTTGTTGATTTTTTCTTTTAAAAAAAAAAAAAAACTAATCTCTTTTATGGAGCCGCTACCGCTAGTCAAGATCCATTTAATGGTGTCTCTAATTCCAACCCCCCCCCCCCCAACCAAAAAAAAAAAAAAACAAATGAGTAACCTATTTCTCATAACCCAAAAAAAAAAAAAAAAAACAAATGAGAAACCTATTCTCATAAAAATAATAAATATGACTATCTATCTATTTATATATCACAAAAAAAAATTTAGTAAGAAATTTTGTAAAAATTTTAATATCTTATATTGATTTTCTTAATTTTAAATAATTAAAAAAAAAATTATTAGTTAACTTTTATTTGATAATTCTACATCGGAAAAATAAGAAAAAAATGAGTTATTTTACTCATTTAAAATGAATATTATACTCTCATCACATTTAGCGAGGAGTCTTATAAGAGTTTTAGTGCTCGTTTGGTTTCTCTCTTGGAGCTAAAAAATCACAAAATGACCACAAAAAAAAAGTCAAAAAATCATAAAAGGACAAAAATCACAAAAAGACAAAAAAAAAAATTGCCATTCTAAAACCAAAAAGCCAAAAAAGTCAAACAAAAAAAACCAAACAAACAAAAAATCTCAGGCTAAAAAAGTTAAAAAAGTCAAAAAGCCAACTAAAAAATTCATTGCCAAATGACCCCTTAATGTCTCATACTAATTTTATTAATTTTAAACAATTAAGAAAATCTCCATTATCTAGATTTTATTTAATAATCTCACATCGAGAAAAGAATGAAAAAAATGAGTCGTTTCACTCATATAAAGTGAATCCTATACTTTCATTTTATTTAGTGAGGAGCCTTGTGAAAGTTTTAATATCTAATTTTCTTAAGTTTCTTAATTTTAAATAATTTAGAAAGTCTCCATTAGTTAACTTTTATTTGATAATCCCACATCGGGAAAAGAAGAAAAAAATGAATTTTTTACTCATATAAAGTGAATCTTATACTATCATCCCATTTAATATTGTAGTGTTGTACATGTTTCAATTCAATATAGTTATTCACCCAAAAAATTTTAATATAGTTTAAATTTTAAAAGTTTTAATTAATTACTTATGACCTAGCTGATTAGGCTAAATCATTTTTTACTTGATTGATTCGTTAGTTTAACTGCAATTTTAGCGATTTTATCAAAGTATATTGATTAGATTTGTTTGATTCAAAATAAACTAAAGATTGATCTGATTGAAGATTGAAAAATTGAGATTACTTGATTAGAAATAAACTTTCCATCCAAATAATTGTTAACTGTTGGTCATTTGACCCAACCGATTAGGTTGAACCATTTTAGGTTTGACCGATTCGCCGGTTTAATCACGATTTCTCATATTGATTTTATTAATTTTAAACAATTAAAAAATTTTACATTGGCTAACTTCCATTTAACCATATAAAAATAAAACTCTAATTAATTTATGATTTATTTTATAATCCCACATCGGAAGAACAAGAAAAAGCAAAGTTTGTTTCACTATCTATCTATCTATATATTATATAAAGAAAATGAGATTTTTAGTGAAAAGCCTTCTATGAGCTCTAAACTCTTATTCTAAAATTATTGAATTTTCTTAATTTTAAACAATTAAGAAAATTCTCATGAACTAGCTTTTATTTACCTTTTATTTTATAATCCCATGTCGAAAAAAGAAAGAAAAAATGGTTTGTTTCACTTATATAAAGTGAATCTTATGCTCCCATTTATATAAGCAAAATGAGATTTTTAGTGAGAAGTCCTATGATCGATATCTCATACTCATTTTTTTTTTTTTCTTAATTTTAAAGAATTAAGAAATCCTCATTAGCTAACTTCTATTTAACTTTTATTTTACAATCTCACATAGACGTTTTGATTTTAAAAATAATTTTGAATGAGATTTTGAAACTATCATAATATTTAACTTTAAAATAATTGCAATCTCACATCGAGAAAAAAAAAAAAAAAAGTGAGTTGTTTCACTTATATAAAGGGTTACAATCCCACGTAGGGAAAAGAAAGAAAAAGTAAGTTGTTTCACTTATATAAAGTGAATGTTATAAATGGAGTTTTGAGGGAGAAGCCTTTTAAAAGGTCCAAACCCTCATTCTAAAATTATTAAATTTTCTTAATTTTAAACAATTAAGAAAATCCTTATTGGCTAGTTTTCATTTACCTTTTATTTAACAATCTCACATCGGGAAAAAAATAAACAAGTGAATTGTTTCATTTACATAAAGTGAATCTTATGCTCCAATTTATATAAATTATTGAATTTTCTTAATTTTAAATAATTAAGAAAATCCTTATTGGCAAGCTTCCATTTAACTTTAATTTTACAATCCCACATAGAGGTTTTGATTTTAAAAATAATTTTGTATGAGATTTTGAAACTCTCATAATATTTAACTTTAAAATAATTACAATCACACATCGAGAAAAGAAATAAAAAATGAATTGTTTCACTTATATAAAATGAATTTTATACTCTCATTTAATATTATAGTAGTGTGTATATTTCAGTTCAAGATGGTTTAAATTTTAAAATAAATTTTAAAAGTTTTAATTAATTAATTTTGTTGTAAATTGGTCGGTCTATTGACTTAGCCGATTAAGCTGAATCGTTTTCGGTTTGATTGGTTCACTGGTTTAACCGCAATTTTAGCTGTTTTATCAAAATATATTGCTTAGATTTATTTGATTTGAAATAAATTAAGATTGACCTTATTAAAAATTGAACGACTGAAATTGAATGATTAGAAATGAACTTTCCATCCAAACAACTGCTAACTTTAATTTTACAATCCCACATTAGGAAAAAGAGAAAAAAAAAATGAATTGTTTCACTATATAAATCTTATACTCCCATTTAATATTATAGTATTGTGTATGTTTTAATTTAAGACAGTTCAAATTTTAAAATTAAAATAAATTTTAAAAGTATTAATTAATTAATTAATTTTTATATAAGTTGGTTGGTCATTTGACCTAACTGATATGGTGAACCGTTTTTGGTTTGACTGATTCGCTAGTTTAATTGCGATTATAGAGGTTTTATCAAAATATATTTGTTAAATTTATTTGATTCGAAATAAATTAAAGATTAACCTAATTAAAGATTAAATGGCTAAAATTGCTTGATTCGAAATGAACTTCTCACCCAAATTGTTAGCTTTTAAACAATTAAGAAAATCTCCATTGGCTAGTTTCCATTTAATTTTTATTTTATAATCTCATATTGAGAAAAAAAAGAAAAAGTGAATTATTTCACTTACATAAAATGAATCACATGCTCCCATTTACATAATCAAAATGAGATTTTTAGTGAGAAATCTTATGATCAATATCTCATACTATTTTTTTTTTTTTTTGATTTTCTTAATTTTAAACAAGTATGAAAATCCCGATTGGCTAGCTTCCATTTAACTTTTATTTTACAATCTTATATAGAGGTTTTGATTTTGAAAATAATTTTGTATGAGATTTTCAAATTCTCATAATATCTATCCTTAAAAGTATTCTTTCATAAAATATATAGATATATCGATAATCTCAATGTCACTCTTACTGCTTCTTAATACAAAAATTATGAGATAATTATGATAATTTTAAATTTGTATTTAAAACTTATAAATTATGAGATGGATTATTATAATTTTAAATTTATATTGTGTCAATTTTAAATTTAAATTAATAGATTGTTTTCCATTTTTAGTGACAATTTAAATTTTAATAAAATAAAATTTAAAAAATTTTATTAATTAATTATTGTGTAGGCTGATTGGTCTTTTGACCTAACTAATTAAGTTAAACCGTTTCTGGTTTGAATGATTTGCTGGTTTAACCATGATTTTAGCGGTTTTACATGTTACGATAATTCTTTCTTACTCATTAAGTTTTTAAAATTTCTTTAATTATTTCTCTTTCAAAAACCAATATGATAATTTTTAAAAATTCATATATTTTTATTCTAAAATAGTGAAGTATTAGAATTATGTCTTTTTTTTTTTATAACAAAGCATAATTTTAATTATTAATTGTCAATACAACAATTTTAATCTATCTATACTATATATTATAGTAAAGGAACATTTGAAATAAAACTTTTAAACTTATATATAAAATTTTATTTACGAAAGACAAAAAATGAAAAAATTAAATATAATTATTGTATTTTTAATAAATAATCTATTATTTTATCCCATACATAGCCTCCGTTTGGGAAGTGGGTTGGCTTTTTGGCTTTTTGGCTTTTTTGGCTATTTTAGCCTAGGCTAAAAAGTTTGGTTTGGGAAGGGCTTTTTGACTTTTTGGCTTTTTTGACTTTTTTTGTGAGAGAAGAATGTAATGATTATAGGTTGGATGTGATATTTTATTTTTTGTGGCTAAAATAGCCTATTTTGTCTTTTGTGACTAAAATAGCCAAAAAAGCCCCGTTTAGCTCTTGCCAAACGGAGCCTTAGTACGGGTGATATGCTAATTTCTCATAATTCTCAAGGCAAACTAAGTTGTTCGGTGCATTTTATTTAAGTTGTTTATATCTGATTCATTTTTTATATATAAAATATTATGGAGAACCTATGCAAAACTATTTAATACAAAATTTACTTACAGCTTATTAGATAATTTAAATAAACTTAAAATTTTTGATTTATTTAAAAATTAGAAGATAGATGATTTTAACTTTTGATTTAAATTATTAACTTTTATCTGTAATAAGTTACACCAAACCACACCACAAAAATAATGTGTTCAAATAAATAAGAATCGATACTTGAATTGGCTTGGGATCGGTACCATCCTCAAAATTTTGAAAATGCCCTAGTTGTCTTAATTAACAATATTTGTAAATTATATATGTTTTTTTTTTCTTTCCTTTTCTTCCTTTTGAAAAGCTAATACATGCACCTTAATCATAATTTGAAAAACATTAGTGATATTGTAGGTTTTAATAAATTTATATATATATATATATTACATTCTATAAGCTTAGAATACTTGGTCAATCCTATTATATTTGTTGGAGATAATGATTTTTTGGTAATTTTAATTTAAAATTGAAGTGAGATTCAACCGTCAGTTGAGATGGGTCTCAATGGTTTTGTGTTCTCTTAAGTGAGAAGATTGTAATATAAAAATAATGAGTTAAAACTATTGAGTTGTAAATGAGAATTGTCTCATAAAGTGAGCGTCTATAAAGTTGGGTTTAGATTTGTACTTAATCTTGGTTTGAATTGAGTCTAGACTTGTGTTTGTGGATGTGTTGGATTTGATCTTAAACTTGGACTCATACTTAATCTTGAGCTTGGGCTAAACTTGTTGTATTGGGTTTAGCTCGTGCATGTGTTTAAGAATTGGGTTTGGATCGGGTTATGACTCAACATTGGTATCCATTTTGTGACTTATATAATTGGTTTATTCAAACATCATTATATACATATTTATTCATATATATTAAGCACATAAGAAATGTAAATTTTTGTAACTCTCATATTTTGATGAAGTTAATGACTATATTAGCGGCCATAGGTTTTCAACCTTTGTAACTCTAGCCCTAATGGTTAGAGTTGATGGCCTTGGTTAATTGAATTTGATGACCCTGGTTAATTGCATTTGATGACCCTATTGATGTATAGCTTTCCTGACTAAGAATTCCCCTACTTGCATAAATAGAGGCATTTCCCTTCCAACTTGGTAGGATAATTTTTGGAGAGATTTTTGATAGAAAATGAAGATGGTGTTTTGAGATAAAAAATTGGAGATATTTTTTTTTTCACCAAATTTTTTTTTTCCTATTTTCTTTTGCTAGCTGTAGACACCCCATTTTTGACCGTCCTCAAGACTTGGACGTCACCGCTTGGACACCCGGTGATTGTCCATGATTGTGTTCGTCTCGAGTTCCCGGAGGCCTCGGCAGCGCGCCTCGTCTCAGGACCTCTTGACTCGACTGCTCCATGTTCGGTTTTGGCACCAAACACTTGTGTTTTTGCCTCCAATGGTAGGGAGAGGCTTGTTAACCATCCCTAAAGCCCACCGGCTGCCCCAGAACTCCACTGGCACTCCCTCTTATCCATCGGCACTGTTTTCTCAAAAACTTTGGCCGGTCGGCACTTTATGTTGCCGACCGGCAATTTTTTGTGCCGGTGACTGTTTTGGCCGGCCGGTGTGCACCCTTTGAACCCCTGGGATATGGTGCATGCCAGCTGTGCCAGCTGGAATGCACCATCACATTCCCCCGTGCACAGGTGTGGCCATTTTGCACCCTTTGCACCCTTTGCACTCTCTAAGCTTCTAGAAGCTTGCACCTTTGGCCAAGCTTCTTGGAGAAGCTTGGCCAGCTGTCTTGGCTTCTCCAAGAAGCCTTGCACCCCTTGGATCCCTTGAACCCTTTGACTCTTTTGTTTTGCTTAGCCACTAAGTCTTCTTGGCCTATATAAGCAACCCTTCTCTCCCTTTGCTAAAGGTTAGCCATTTTAGGTCAAAAACCAGAGCTTATATCTATATATCTGTGTGATACACTCTCTCTCTCTATATTTTCCCTCTCTCTCCTCTTGTGTGTGTGTTTTTGGGCCTAAAAGTGTAGTTTTACCTCATTTTTGCACCTTTACACACACTATTACACCTAGCTCCGAGATTGAGGGACTTGGAAGGTTGTTTTGTGGTGTTTTTGGACTGGTTTTGATCATTAGAGGAGGGCTGCTCCACCTGTTCTTCAAAGGATCTTCAAGAGTGAGCTTGTTACTTTAGTTTCCCCATTCTTGCACTAGCTTTCTACCCCTCTTGCTTTGTGTTTTTGGATTTGTGTTTAACATAAAAAAAGACTTGTTTTTCCTTGCTTAAGAACATTCATCAAGGTTGTTTTGTGGTTTGGGTAGAGTCTCACCCTCTTAGGCCTTTGTTTTGGCCATTTTGGAGCCTTTTCTTGAGACCTTGTTTACTTGGTGTGTTTGGTCTTCTCACCACTGAAAACTAGTGGGTTTTCAGTGGTGAGGAAGGTATTTTCAAGTCTCATATAGGGGAGGGACACCCCTCTCCCCTTTGTCTCTTACTTGCCTTTGTTTTTGGGCTCAAATAATAGCATGTGTGCATGCTTGCATTTAGCTTCATTTCAGAACTTTCTTGGGTGTTTTAGGTCATGTTTGATCTCTGTCTAAGGTCGGATTTGTGGCCTCTAGCACGCCTCTCATACTTGCTTTGAAATGCTCTCTTATGCCTAAAAGCATGCCATGCATCTAGGCCATGTTCTTTGAATGTTTTAGCTTGGTTCCATGAGGGTATTAGCATCATATTACCATGTATAAGGGCTGTGAGCCACTGATTTTGCCATGTATAGTGTGCTTGACATGGTCGTTTTGTATTTTAGGCTTGTAAGCCTCATGCATCTTGGCCCCTAGTATGTTCTACATTGATCACCCTCATGATTTGGCATCATTTGTGACCTTATTTCAGTCCATAAATCATGTTTGTATGTATGCATATGTAGCCTATTTCATGCTTTAAGGGTGTGCTCTTGTATGTCTAGGAATTGGCATTGTGTATGCTTGCATACTTGGTGCATTTTGGGGCTGCCATGAGAGGGATTTGGGTGTCATTTTGCATGCTAATGCTCTGTTTTTGGTGGCCTAATTCATGTCATGAGTGGCCTCGGTAATGATGGAAAGATACTCTCTTTGATGCCTTAAGTTTAGGCTCATTAATTTGCATAATTTGTATAGCATTTTGGTCATCATTTTGGGCATGTTTTGCCACTGTTTTGGGGAGGCTTGAGGGCTCCCCCATTGTGGCTAAGTCCCTCATTGCATGTTTGTTATATGCTTGTTGCATGTTTGCCCCATTAGATGTTATAGCATGGTGGTCTTGTGCTTGATTGGTCCATATTGGCATGATGATAGCATCTTGTACACTCTAGCATTTTGCATGACTAATGTGTTAGTGGTGTGATACTTAGTGTGCTAGCATCCTAATTTCCATAATGCATGTTTGCATGTTTGCATTTTTACATGAGTTGCATTTCATTACTCGGTTTGGGGTGTCAAACCAAGTGTGGGAAATGAGGGGTGTTTGTACTCCAAGTGACGAAACACACCTCAATTCCCATGTCACTAATGCCCTTGATATTGGCATGATAGGGACTTAGTTATCATTGTTGTGTTGCATGCATTTTTACATCAAAGTGCAACCTTGGTTCTTTAGGCTATCATGCACCAAGGTGCACAATTGATGGCCCTAGAACCAAGAGCCACGCTTCCTTGAGTTCCATTCATGATAGGAAGCATTGGCCATGCATAGATATGCCCAAAAATCCAATACCATGCACTGTTGCCTGCTGTTGCTGTCAAACTGTCCCCTGCATGAATTTATAGCCGACCAGCAGCAAAGAGTGCCGACCGGCACTGCTTTTCTGGCCGATAGCTTATTTTGCAGCCAGTGGTCACCACAAGCAGCCGGTGGAAATTTCTTTCAGCCGGTGGCATTTAGCAGCATGCAAGGAAGGTGTTCTGGGACTTGGGTAATTTTTGGAGAGGCAGGAGAGTGGAGTAGAAACAGAGCAGCAGGGTGCGGTGTGGGGCTTTCCGGGCAAGTCGGATCGAGCATGCATCATTCGCGCATCCCAAGGCAGGGCTAAGGCCCCGTTTCCTTTATTTATTTGATTTAATTTTAATAATTAGAATTTTGTAATAATTTATTCATTTATTCTTTTGGACTGTATTATTATTCGGTCCCTCCGAGTGAGGGCGTGCTTGTAATAAGTGTGTGTGAGTGGGTGTATGTCTTCCAATCCCCATTTCTTTCTTCCCTTTTATTTACCTGCTTACGATGGTAGATTAGAGCATATTTGAAATTAGCATACCTTATGCAATGCATGCGTGCATCCATGCATTTGTTAACATGCACCGGGCTCGGCACATCATACAAACTGCATCGTACTTTCAATTCCAAATTGAATACGTGATAGTTGTAGCATTTCACATGCCATGTCTAGGATAGCCGAGCCTGCCTAGATTACAACTTTGCATGTGTTGCATTAGACATTTCAGTATGCTTAGGTCCATGCATGGATTTCTGATAAGCTTCTGTTTTGGCTCGGAGTACGATGTAAGTATTTTACGCTTTAGCATATCGCATGCGTGTGAATGTTGCCATGACAGTATGCTTACCATACGGCTAATTGCTTATGTGAAATAAACTGTTTGACTGCCTGTGGGTGGAGGTTGGATTGGGTGAGAGGTTCGAGGTATTCTCGGATCATAAGAGTCTGAAATATCTGTTTACACAGAAAGACTTGAACTTGAGGCAGAAGGAGGTGGATGGAGTTCATTAAGGATTATGACTTCGAGTTGCATTATCATCCGGGGAAGGCCAATGTGGTGGCCGATGCCCTTAGCAGGAAATCTGTTGGTGACGTAGCTAGTATAGCCATCCGAGAGTGGGAGATGTTGGGTGCACTTGGGGAGTTTGATTTGCTTCTGGGCGAATCCGTTGAGGCTGCAGCCTTGTTTTCTATTGTTGCACAGCCTACACTTGTGACTCGAGTATTAGAGGCTCAGAGGGGTGACCTTGATGTGGAATCTCTCCGAGAGAAGATCTCCAATGGGAAGATTGAGAAGGGTTTGACGGTGTATCCCGACCAAAGTGTGAGATACCGAGACCGTCTGTTTGTGCCGGAGTCTTGCCGAGAGGAGGTACTCCAAGAGTTTCATCATTCACGCCTTGCGGTGCATCCGGAGGCACTAAGATGTAAGGGAGTTGGGTCGCCAGTTTTGGTGGCGGGGTATGAAGAGAGATGTGGCAGCTTTCGTGTCTAAGTGCCTTACTTGTCAGCAAGTGAAGGCCGAGCATCAGAGGCCAGCGGGTTTGTTGCAACCCTTGCCTATTGCCGAGTGGAAGTGGGAGCATGTCACTATGGACTTCGTTGTAGGTCTTCCGAGGACTCAGCAGGTAGTGATGCTATTGGGTGGTTATAGACCGGTTGACTAAGTCAGCGCATTTCATTCCTATGCGCGTGAGAGATTCGGTAGATCATCTTGCCGACTTGTACATTCGGGACATAGTGAGGTTGCACGGGGTCCCAGTGACGATCGTTTCAGATAGAGATCCTCGTTTTACTGCTAGGTTGTGGCAGAGTTTGCAGAGTGCCTTAGGCACTAAGTTGACCTTTAGCACGGCTTATCATCATCAGACTGACGGGCAGTCCGAGCGTACTATTCAGATCCTTGAGGATATGCTTCGAGGTTGTGTAGACACCCCATTTTTTACCGCCTTAAGACTTGGACGTCACCGCTTGAGCCCGGTGATATGTCATGATTGTGCTCGTTTAGAAGTCTCAGAGTCGCGGCCGTGCGCCCTGCCTCCGGACTTCCGAACCCTCTTCTGTGCCTTGCCTCGGTTTGCGAACCAGACTCGGTTTTCTCTGTTTTCTTTCCTGAGGGGAGGGAGAGGTCCTGTAGACCATCTCTCAGTGGCCGGGGCTACATTTCGTGGCCGTAGGCCATTTTGCCCATTTCGGAGCCCGGTTCCCGGTTTTCGGAGCCGTCAGGCCGTGTGCCTCGGTTCGGGACCACCCAACCATCTCCGATTCCTCCGGTTCTTGGCATGCATCTCATTTACTCCTCTAACGAGGGACACTGGGGTCTTAGATACCCACTTCGTGGCCAAACACCACTTTCGGTGCTTAACGGCCGGTTTTCGGGACCTCGAACTGCGTGTTTTGGCCCCCGAGCATTCGTTTTGCATCGGTTTTTGTTCATTTTTGGCAGGTACCTCTGTTTTATCATAACGAGGGACACTGGGGTCTTAGATACCCACTTCGTGGCCAAACACCACTTTCGGTGCTTAACGGCCGATTTTTCGGGACCTCGAACTGCGTGTTTTGGCCCCCGAGCATTCGTTTTGCATCGGTTTTTGTTCATTCTTGGCAGGTACCTCTGTTTTATCCCCAGGAAGATCACTGGAGGGTGGGAGGCTAGCAATTGTCTCAGCAACCAGTTATGCTCTCCGGCGCCCCTCGGCGCCCGTTTTTCTCACTTCCGGGCTAATGTTGAACACCCTAGGGCCATTTTCTTCGATCCAAAACCACATATTTGTGTTGTACACACATGGAGGACCCTAAAAACACATGGCCGGCCAGTAATTCTTTTGTCCATTTTGAAACCTCTTTGAAAGTGGATCCGGGAAGGAGAAAAGTCTGCGCGGCTTCACCGAAACGGGCGTAACTCTTTGCACAAGAGGAATTAAAGTATGAGGCCACCATCGTTAGAAAGATTACTCCCGGGGCTTCATTTTTCACTCAAGAATCTCCTAAATTCAATTCCGGACGGAGGAGATATGCTTGATTGAAGTAAGGCATCACTCCGGTTGAACTGAAATCTGCGCGGTTTCACGAAAATGGGCATAACTTTTTCCACAGGAGGAATTTTGATGCAAGGTTTGCGCCATTGGAAAGCTAACTTCCGAGGCTTCAATTTGGACACTTGAATGGCCACATTTGGACTTCCCTAGCACCCACCGGCCAGCCTTCTTCCCGGAAGTTTTTTTAACTAGCTGGCCGGCCAGAAAATCTAGCTGGCCGGCCACCTTTTGTGAAATGACCTTTTTGCCCCTGTGAGCTGGCCGGCCATTTTCCTCTCCCTCAGTGTATTCCAGCTGTGCCAGCTGATTTCCAATTGGACCATCCTCCATACACGTGTATGGAGGATTAGAGAGGTCTTGGAGATATTTTTGATGCCTCTCCTCTATATAAAGGAGAGGCTTGGCTTCTTGGATGGGGGTTGGACATTGTTAGACACATTTTGGGAGAGTTACATACCTTCCACCTTCCATTTTCTCTCCATTTCCAAGCTCCAAAGTCATTTTCTTGCACCATTTCTACATCAACCCCTAGCACAAGACCCCCACACTCCATTCCAACACTTGGAGCTGATTTCCAGCAGCTAAGAGGCAACAAATTTGGTCCAAGAAGGCAGCCAAGACTTGTCTACAAGGGTAAGTTGCCATTTCCCTCTTTTGTAGCTCTTTTTTGCACCATTCTTCTAGCCTATTGTCTTGTTGTTTTGAGCTCCGACCCTAACTGAAAGGGGCATTATTTTGAGCCATTTTACATGTTTGTTGAAGGAAACCCTATTTGAGATCACTATCTTGCACTTGTTTCAATACCCCTTGGTATGCCTTAATCTTGCATGATTTCTTTGGCCTATGAGTGATCTTTTTTCGAGCATAATGTAAACTGTAAGTGGGCCTATTTTGAGCCCCTCTTCAACATTGAAGAAGGGCTCAACCCTGTTTGGCCTCTCTATCATGCACTTGCTTCACAATTCCTCCAATTTACCGTAAATTTGCATGATTTGTTTGACCTACATGTAGTCTTTTTTGGTGCATGTCATGAACTGTGAGTAAGCTTATTTTGTGTCCCTATACAACATTGTAGAAGGGATCAACCTTGTTGGGGGTCTCCATGTTATACTTGTCATTATATCCCTCTTGGACCCCCATTTTTGCATGCTTGTTTAAGCTCATCTAGCTTCTTTTTTCGGCCATCATCAGAACTAGAAAGAGTCTTATTTTTATCTTCTTGACATATTTCATAAAGGGTCTTTGCTGGTTTGATGAATGTTTGGGGTACCTCATGTTATAGCCCTATGTATCCTCAATCTTGCATGGCATTTTTTAGCATGGTTTCATACTGAGTTGGGGGATGTCATATACTGAAAATGTTCATATTTTTAGTCCCTCATCAGTGTTGTAGAAGGGTAATTTTCAGTTTGAACACCGCATGCATCACTTGTTTCAATACCCCTCTCTTGGTCCGTATTTTTGCATGCTATTGTTGCTCTATCTATGCTTGCACTTTGGCCTTGTTCTAGACTGAAAAATGCTATTTTTGGGGCTGCCTTGCTACTGTTTTGCATGTCATGTACCAATTACGCATGTTTAGTGTGGCTGTAGGCCATTTCGGATGCTTAATATCACATTTCGGGACCATTCCGTGCATTCGGTGTCATTTCCCCACCTTTCGGGACTGTTTTGCATCATTTGTGAGTGCTGGAAATTCGTTTGCATGCTTGCATATCATTTCCATGCCATTTCATGCCTTACGGCCATTGCCTCGGTTTGCGTGCCCGTGTGCACGCATTTCGAGGCACTTCAGTTTTATCCAACGGCCTCCCGTGTGAGTGTGGCTGAGGCTCTCTCATGTTGGTATAAGTCCATTCTGAATTTTGTATGTCATTTTAATCTCATTGCATTGCGTATGTCATTGTCTCGGTTTGCGTGCCAGTGTGCATGCATTTCGAGGCGCTTCATTTTCATCCATCGGCCTCCCGTGTGAGTGTGGCTGAGGCTCTCTCATGTTGGTATAAGTCCATTCTGAATTCTGTATGCCATTTTAGTCTCATCACATTGCGTATGTCATCGCCTCGGTTTACGCGCCCATGTGCACGCATTTCGAGGCGCTTTATTTTCATCCGACGGCCTCTTATGTGAGTGTGGTTGAGGCTCACTCATGTTAGTGTAAGTCCATTTTGCATTTT
Organism: Camellia japonica; assembly: GCA_030407325.1. NCBI lineage: Eukaryota > Viridiplantae > Streptophyta > Magnoliopsida > Ericales > Theaceae > Camellia > Camellia japonica. Next base: position 44,787,819 of record JAPPVO010000003.1, on the reverse strand, counting down.
GCATATCATTTTAGTCCATTTTGCATTCTGTATGCCATTTTCTCGGTTTGCGTGCTCATGGGTACGCATTTCGAGACATCTCATTTTAGTCTCATTGTTGTCATTTTCATGCCATTTCATGCCTTGGGATCATCGCCTCAGTTTGCGTGCCCGCATGCACGCATTTCGAGGCATCTCATTTTCATAGCATTGTGCATGCTAGGATTGTATTTTAGTTGCATTCATGCATATCATGCATATTGCATCGTGTTCGGGATAGGAGTTACCCCGGGCACGGGAAACGAGGTACGTTCCGTACTTCGAGTGACGGAACGGGTCTCGATTCCCAAGTCACCGACACTCCGGATTATCCATGATGGAGTTAGGTTTTGCTTGTAGCATTCATCCGCATTCATCCTATATTGAGTTGTGCGATCCGACTCCTTGGCCATCATGCATCGAGATGCGTGATTGGTGGCACGAGGATCAAGGCATGCATATATTTGTGAAATACATTGCTATGCCCCTTTTCTGCTCTCTGTTGCAGCAAAATGAAGAATCAGCAACTTTTCGAAGTCTGGCACGCATTTCGGGAAACATTGCAAACAGAGGCTAATTGGGGCATCCCAGTGGATTTCCGCGCAAAACAGCCCAAAACATGCATCACTTCATTATCCGGAGCAGAGTCGAGGCAGCCCCTGGCTTGCATGCCAGTTTACAGCTTTCTTAGTTTAATTTGTTAATTAATTAAGAATCTGTATATTTCGGACTGTACGTATAGGAGGGACTTGGAGGGCTTTTGTTGACGTTTTCCAGGAGAAGTTCCTGTCTCCAGCGCGCTTAAGGAGAGGTTGAGAGATCAGTTCTGCCAGCTCAAGCAGAACAGTTCTTCAGTGGCCGAGTTTGAGGCCGCATTTACTAGTTTGTCCAGGTTTGCACCTGAGTTGGGTGGCATCTGAGGAACGCCGTTGTATTGAGTTCGAGAAGAAGTGAGGCGCGGCCTCAAGTTGAGAGTTGTAGGGTCTATGATTCGAGATTATGGGCGTCTGGTCGATGCTGCAAGCCCATACGGAGATCATGATGCAGGAAGAGGAGGAAGGGCAGAAAGGCTCCAAGAGGAGTCAGGATGGACAGAGTGATGGTAGGAGACAGAAGGGTTTTAACCCTCAGTAGTCTCAGGTAGCTTTTCTAGATCGACTTTTCCTGTGCCGAGTGCTAGTTCTGGGAAAGGCAGCCAGGGAGACATTACCTATTTCAAATGTGGTCAGCTGGGCCACAAGTCTCCAGCTTGCCCGCAGGAGGGAGGAGGACAGAGAGCAGTGTCATCTTCGGCTCGATCTCAGAGCCAGAGTCAGGGTAGAGGCTAGACGCTCTCGTGTTATCAGTGTGGTCAGGCAGGGCACATGAAGAGGTATTGCCCGCAGTTGAGTGGCACATCTGGTGCATCTGGTTTGAGGCAGACTCAGAGTCATCAGCCAACTCAGTCGGTTCAGGCCTCGAGGGCCAATCAGGGGGCTTCATCGTCCCAGTCTGTGCAGCAGTCTTATGTTCCTAGGGGTGAGCAGGTTGATCAGAGACCATCTGGGCGCGTGTATGCTGTTACCGCGCAGGATCTTGTACCGGCTTTATCGGTTGTGAGAGGTACCTTCTTGTTTTGCAATTCGGTTGCTAGTGTTTTGATTGATACGGGTGCATCTCATTCCTTTGTGTCTGCTGCATTTGCATCGGTTTTGGAGTTGGAGTTAGCACAGTTAGCATCTCCTATTGTGTAGTGTCACCTCTGGGGGTGAATTGATCTTGAAACAAGGTGTTAGGGGTTGTGATATAGAGGTCGCCGATCATAGGCTTCCGTTTCCTTTTGTAGTTATGCCCATGAAGGGCTTTGATGTTATTTTTGGGTATGGACTGGTTATCGTCATACCGGCAGTTATCGATTGCTACTGCCAGAGGGTCACTTGTTGTACTGTGAGCGGAGAATGTTTCCATTTCTTGGGGGACCGGGTTGGTAGTGTATTGCCACCGGGGTATGATCCGCGAGGGCGGAGTGAGCTTAGTGGTCTACTTGCTAGCTTTGAGAGTGGTGAGTGTGATGAGACCCAGACTGTGTTGCCCAGAGTGGTTTGTGAGTACTCGGACGTCTTTCCCGAGGACCTTGTTAGTTTGCCACCTCACAGAGATTGAGTTCTCTATTGACTTAGTGTCCGGCACGACGCCGATTTCTATGGCACCTTACCGTTTTGCCCCAGCCGAGTTAGTTGAGTTGAAGATCCAACTCCAGGAGTTGCTAGATAAGGGCTATATTCGCCCAAGTGTTTCGCCGTGGGGAGCACCGGCCCTCTTTGCTAAGAAGAAAGGTGGTGCTTTGAGACTGTGTATCGATTACCGGAAGTTGAATCGGGCTACGGTCAAGAATAAGTACCCTATGCCTCGTATAGATGATCTGTTCGATCAGTTGAAGGGTTCCCGTTGTTTCTCTAAGATAGATTTGAGATCGGGTTACCACCAGTTGAGAGTCAGGGAGGAGGATATTCGAAGACGGCATTCCGTACGCGGTATGGCCACTATGAGTTTTTGGTGATGCCATTTGGGCTCACCAATGCACCTGCAGTCTTTATGGACTTGATGAACCGGATATTCTGGGAATTCTTGGATCGTTTTGTAGTAGTCTTTGTAGACGATATTCTTATCTATTCACCTTCAGAGGAGGAACACGAGGAGCACTTGAGAGTGGTGCTTGAGTTGCTTAGAGTCCATAAGCTTTATGCTAAGTTTGGGAAATGTGAGTTCTGGCTAGAGAAGTCAAGTTCTTAGGCCATGTGGTTTCGGGGAAGGGGTGTCTGTTGATACATCCAAGATTGAGGCAGTGCAAGATTGGGCACAGCCTAAGAGTGTGTTTGAGATCCGCAATTTTCTGGGATTAGCTGGGTACTACCGACGGTTTTTGAAAGATTTCTCCAGGTTAGCTTCGCCTTTGACTAGATTGACTCGGAAGGGAGTCAAGTTTGTATGGAGTGAGACTTGTGAAAAGTCGTTCCAGGAGTTGAAAGTTAGACTGACCACCGCTCCAGTCTTGATTATTCCAGAGAGAGGGTTGGGTTATGCAGTTTATTGTGATGCCTCACGAGAGGATTTGGGTTGTGTGTTGATGCAAGAGGGGAAAGTGGTTGCCTATGGCTCACGTCAGTTGAAAATACATGAGAAGAATTACCCTACCCATGACCTAGAGTTAGCAGCTGTGATATTTGCCTTGAAGATTTGGAGGCATTATCTTTACGGTGAGAGGTTCGAGGTATTCTCGGATCATAAGAGTCTGAAATATCTGTTTACACAGAAAGACTTGAACTTGAGGCAGAAGAGGTGGATGGAGTTCATTAAGGATTATGACTTCGAGTTGCATTATCATCCGGGGAAGGCCAATGTGGTGGCCGATGCCCTTAGCAGGAAATCTGTTGGTGACGTAGCTAGTATAGCCATCCGAGAGTGGGAGATGTTGGGTGCACTTGGGGAGTTTGATTTGCTTCTGGGCGAATCCGTTGAGGCTGCAGCCTTGTTTTCTATTGTTGCACAGCCTACACTTGTGACTCGAGTATTAGAGGCTCAGAGGGGTGACCTTGATGTGTGATCTCTCCGAGAGAAGATCTCCAATGGGAAGATTGAGAAGGGTTTGACGGTGTATCCCGACCAAAGTGTGAGATACCGAGACCGTCTGTTTGTGCCGGAGTCTTGCCGAGAGGAGGTACTCCAAGAGTTTCATCATTCACGCCTTGCGGTGCATCCGAGAGGCACTAAGATGTATCGGGAGTTGGGTCGCCAGTTTTGGTGGCGGGGTATGAAGAGAGATGTGGCAGCTTTCGTGTCTAAGTGCCTTACTTGTCAGCAAGTGAAGGCCGAGCATCAGAGGCCAGCGGGTTTGTTGCAACCCCTTTGCCTATTGCCGAGTGGAAGTGGGAGCATGTCACTATGGACTTCGTTGTAGGTCTTCCGAGGACTCAGCAGGGTAGTGATGCTATTTGGGTGGTTATAGACCGGTTGACTAAGTCAGCGCATTTCATTCCTATGCGCGTGAGAGATTCGGTAGATCATCTTGCCGACTTGTACATTCGGGACATAGTGAGGTTGCACGGGGTCCCAGTGACGATCGTTTCAGATAGAGATCCTCGTTTTACTGCTAGGTTGTGGCAGAGTTTGCAGAGTGCCTTAGGCACTAAGTTGACCTTTAGCACGGCTTATCATCATCAGACTGACGGGCAGTCCGAGCGTACTATTCAGATCCTTGAGGATATGCTTCGAGGTTGTGTAGACACCCCATTTTTTACCGACCTTAAGACTTAGACGTCACCGATTGAGCGCTCGGTGATGTTGCATATTGTGCTCGTTTAGAAGTCTCAGAGTCGCGGCCGTGCGCCCTGCCTCCGGACTTCCGAACCCTCTTCTGTGCCTTGCCTCGGTTTGCGAACCAGACTCGGTTTTCTCTGTTTTCTTTCCTGAGGGGAGGGAGAGGTCCTGTAGACCATCTCTCAGTGGCCGTGGGCTACATTTCGTGGCCGTAGGCCATTTTGCCCATTTCGGAGCCCGGTTCCCGGTTTTCGGAGCCGTCAGGCCGTGTGCCTCGGTTCGGGACCACAACCAACCATCTCCGATTCCTCCGTTTCTTGGCATGCATCTCATTTACTCCCTAACGAGGGACACTGGGGTCTTAGATACCCACTTCGTGGCCAAACACCACTTTCGGTGCTTAACGGCCGGTTTTCGGGACCTCGAACTGCGTGTTTTGGCCCCCGAGCATTCGTTTTGCATCGGTTTTTGTTCATTTTTGGCAGGTACCTCTGTTTTATCATAACGAGGGACACTGGGGTCTTAGATACCCACTTCGTGGCCAAACACACCACTTTCGGTGCTTAACGGCCGATTTTTCGGGACCTCGAACTGCGTGTTTTGGCCCCCGAGCATTCGTTTTGCATCGGTTTTTGTTCATTCTTGGCAGGTACCTCTGTTTTATCCCCAGGAAGATCACTGGAGGGTGGGAGGCTAGCAATTGTCTCAGCAACCAGTTATGCTCCTCCGGCGCCCCTCGGCGCCCGTTTTTCTCACTTCCGGGCTAATGTTGAACACCCTAGGGCCATTTTCTTCGATCCAAAACCACATATTTGTGTTGTACACACATGGTAGGACCCTAAAAACACATGGCCGGCCAGTAATTCTTTTGTCCATTTTGAAACCTCTTTGAAAGTGGATCCGGGAAGGAGAAAAGTCTGCGCGGCTTCACCGAAACGGGCGTAACTCTTTGCACAAGAGGAATTAAAGTATGAGGCCACCATCGTTAGAAAGATTACTCCCGGGGCTTCATTTTTCACTCAAGAATCTCCTAAATTCAATTCCGGACGGAGGAGATATGCTTGATTGAAGTAAGGCATCACTCCGGTTGAACTGAAATCTGCGCGGTTTCACGAAAATGGGCATAACTTTTTCCACAGGAGGAATTTTGATGCAAGGTTTGCGCCATTGGAAAGCTAACTTCCGAGGCTTCAATTTGGACACTTGAATGGCCACATTTGGACTTCCCTAGCACCCACCGGCCAGCCTTCTTCCCGGAAGTTTTTTTAACTAGCTGGCCGGCCAGAAAATCTAGCTGGCCGGCCATCCTTTTGTGAAATGACCTTTTTGCCCCTGTGAGCTGGCCGGCCATTTTCCTCTCCCTCAGTGTATTCCAGCTGTGCCAGCTGATTTCCAATTGGACCATCCTCCATACACGTGTATGGAGGATTAGAGAGGTCTTGGAGATATTTTTGATGCCTCTCCTCTATAAAGGAGAGGCTTGGCTTCTTGGATGGGGGTTGGACATTGTTAGACACATTTTGGGAGAGTTACATACCTTCCACCTTCCATTTTCTCTCCATTTCCAAGCTCCAAAGTCATTTTCTTGCACCATTTCTACATCAACCCCTAGCACAAGACCCCCACACTCCATTCCAACACTTGGAGCTGATTTCCAGCAGCTAAGAGGCAACAAATTTGGTCCAAGAAGGCAGCCAAGACTTGTCTACAAGGGTAAGTTGCCATTTCCCTCTTTTGTAGCTCTTTTTTGCACCATTCTTCTAGCCTATTGTCTTGTTGTTTTGAGCTCCGACCCTAACTGAAAGGGGCATTATTTTGAGCCATTTTACATGTTTGTTGAAGGAAACCCTATTTGAGATCACTATCTTGCACTTGTTTCAATACCCCTTGGTATGCCTTAATCTTGCATGATTTCTTTGGCCTATGAGTGATCTTTTTTCGAGCATAATGTAAACTGTAAGTGGGCCTATTTTGAGCCCCTCTTCAACATTGAAGAAGGGCTCAACCCTGTTTGGCCTCTCTATCATGCACTTGCTTCACAATTCCTCCAATTTACCGTAAATTTGCATGATTTGTTTGACCTACATGTAGTCTTTTTTGGTGCATGTCATGAACTGTGAGTAAGCTTATTTTGTGTCCCTATACAACATTGTAGAAGGGATCAACCTTGTTGGGGGTCTCCATGTTATACTTGTCATTATATCCCTCTTGGACCCCCATTTTTGCATGCTTGTTTAAGCTCATCTAGCTTCTTTTTTCGGCCATCATCAGAACTAGAAAGAGTCTTATTTTTATCTTCTTGACATATTTCATAAAGGGTCTTTGCTGGTTTGATGAATGTTTGGGGTACCTCATGTTATAGCCCTATGTATCCTCAATCTTGCATGGCATTTTTAGCATGGTTTCATACTGAGTTGGGGGATGTCATATACTGAAAATGTTCATATTTTTAGTCCCTCATCAGTGTTGTAGAAGGGTAATTTTCAGTTTGAACACCGCATGCATCACTTGTTTCAATACCCCTCTCTTGGTCCGTATTTTTGCATGCTATTGTTGCTCTATCTATGCTTGCACTTTGGCCTTGTTCTAGACTGAAAAATGCTATTTTTGGGGCTGCCTTGCTACTGTTTTGCATGTCATGTACCAATTACGCATGTTTAGTGTGGCTGTAGGCCATTTCGGATGCTTAATATCACATTTCGGGACCATTCCGTGCATTCGGTGTCATTTCCCCACCTTTCGGGACTGTTTTGCATCATTTGTGAGTGCTGGAAATTCGTTTGCATGCTTGCATATCATTTCCATGCCATTTCATGCCTTACGGCCATTGCCTCGGTTTGCGTGCCCGTGTGCACGCATTTCGAGGCACTTCAGTTTTATCCAACGGCCTCCCGTGTGAGTGTGGCTGAGGCTCTCTCATGTTGGTATAAGTCCATTCTGAATTTTGTATGTCATTTTAATCTCATTGCATTGCGTATGTCATTGTCTCGGTTTGCGTGCCAGTGTGCATGCATTTCGAGGCGCTTCATTTTCATCCATCGGCCTCCGTGTGAGTGTGGCTGAGGCTCTCTCATGTTGGTATAAGTCCATTCTGAATTCTGTATGCCATTTTAGTCTCATCACATTGCGTATGTCATCGCCTCGGTTTACGCGCCCATGTGCACGCATTTCGAGGCGCTTTATTTTCATCCGACGGCCTCTTATGTGAGTGTGGTTGAGGCTCACTCATGTTAGTGTAAGTCCATTTTGCATTTTGCATATCATTTTAGTCCATTTTGCATTCTGTATGCCATTTTCTCGGTTTGCGTGCTCATGGGTACGCATTTCGAGACATCTCATTTTAGTCTCATTGTTGTCATATTTCATGCCATTTCATGCCTTGGGATCATCGCCTCAGTTTGCGTGCCCGCATGCACGCATTTCGAGGCATCTCATTTTCATAGCATTGTGCATGCTAGGATTGTATTTTAGTTGCATTCATGCATATCATGCATATTGCATCGTGTTCGGGATAGGAGTTACCCCGGGCACGGGAAACGAGGTACGTTCCGTACTTCGAGTGACGGAACGGGTCTCGATTCCCAAGTCACCGACACTCCGGATTATCCATGATGGAGTTAGGTTTTGCTGTAGCATTCATCCGCATTCATCCTATATTGAGTTGTGCGATCCGACTCCTTGGCCATCATGCATCGAGATGCGTGATTGGTGGCACGAGGATCAAGGCATGCATATATTTGTGAAATACATTGCTATGCCCCTTTTCTGCTCTCTGTTGCAGCAAAATGAAGAATCAGCAACTTTTCGAAGTCTGGCACGCATTTCGGGAAACATTGCAAACAGAGGCTAATTGGGGCATCCCAGTGGATTTCCGCGCAAAACAGCCCAAAACATGCATCACTTCATTATCCGGAGCAGAGTCGAGGCAGCCCCTGGCTTGCATGCCAGTTTACAGCTTCTTAGTTTAATTTGTTAATTAATTAAGAATCTGTATATTTCGGACTGTATTATTCTTTTATTCGGACTGTATTATTTATTCGGACTCTCTGCGCGAGGGCAAAATTGTAATAAGTGTGGGTGAGTGTGATGTATGTCTTCCAACCCCACGTCTTTCTTCCCTTTTATTTACCCGCTTATGATGGTTAGATATAGGGCATATTTCAATTAGCATACAGTATGACAGCATGTTTGCATCATTCATCTTTTTGCACGCACCGGGCTCGGCGCATCATACAAACTGCATTTGTATTTCAATTCCAAATTGAATACGTGTTAGCTGTAGCATTCCATATGCCATGTTTAGAAAGCCGAGCCTGCTATAGTTGCATTTTTGCAGTGTTGCATTAGGCAATTCTGTATAATTAGGATCATGCATGATTTCTAATCAGATTTTTGTTTTTGGCTCGGAGTACTCGGTGAGTTTTATGCTTTAGCATCCTTGCATGCGTGTGAGTGACTGCCATGAATAGCAAGCTTACCATGAGGCTATTTGCTTATGTGATATTACTGCCTGAATGCCTGTGGGTGGAGGTTGTGTTACTTGGATTGGACAATTCATCAAATGTTTGTTTTAAGCCCACTAGATAGTGGCAAAATCATGTTTTCTAAGCCCACCTGAGGGTGGCAAATCCGCGTCTTAGCCTAGCTGCGGGTAGCACCATCAAACAATTTTCAAACAAACAAACATGAAATGTTTTGTTCCAATTCAGGCGACTCAGTCTATACTTGTTTGCTGCGAGCATCACATAGTAATCTAGGCTAATAACCGGAATAAGAACATACAATGTTTTCAAAAACAGATATCATGGTTAGTAGAGGCCGGTCTTTGACCGGGCGAGCGGGGGTGCTCACGAAGTGACCTTCCCCAATCGTACCCAAGTTCCCGAGCCGAGGCAACTTTGGTGATGACGGACACGTGGCCTTTGGCACCGAGTCAGGGTTTCCTAAATTTCCCAAAAAATAAAATATTTAGGTGGCGACTCTGTATCTGGCAAAGCAGTCCATGTTTGGCACTTCTTTCAAAAATCTGTTTTCCAAAACGATTTGCCGGATTTGGACTCTTTGGTTCAAGATTAAGAACCGTGACCACAAATCGAGTCCGAGCTGTAGCGAGGTCCCCCGGGGCTTGTTACAGGTTGTGTTCTTGATTTCAGTGGGTCGTGGGAGAGGCACTTGCCTTTGGTGGAGAGGCACTTGCCTTTGGTGGAGTTTGCCTACAACAACAGTTTCCAGTCTAGTATCGGTATGGCACCGTTTGAGGCCTTGTATGGCCGACCGTGTAGGTCTCCAGTTTGTTGGGCCAAGGTGGGTGATGCACCTTTGTTGGGTCCGGAGTTGGTGAGGGAAACGACGGAAAAAGTTGAGCTTATCCGTAGGAGGCTTGTTACAGCCAGAGTCGCCAGAAATCTTATGCCGACCGTAGGAGGAGACCTTTGGTGTTTGAGGTGGGTGACCATGTCTTTCTAAAGATATCACCTAGAAGGGGATTGATGAGGTTTGGGAAGAGTGGGAAGTTGTCCCCTCGGTTTATTGGTCCTTTTGAGATCCTTGAGAGGATTGGCGAGGCTGCCTATCGTTTAGCGTTGCCACCGCAGTTATCTGGAGTTCATGACATGTTTCATGTGAGTATGCTTCGGAAGTATGAGCCGGATCCATCACATGTGTTGGATTGGACCGATTTAGTGGTTGACGAGGATGTCTCGTATGAGGAGAGACCGGTTCGGGTCTTGGATAGGCGGGATCAAGTTTCGCGAGGCAAGGCCATCCCTTTGGTAAAGGTTTTGTGGAAACATCACGGGGTGGAGGAAGCCACTTGGGAACGTGAGTTGGAAGTTCGCGAGAAATATCCGGACTTATTTGTTGATGTGTAATCATGTATTGAAATTTTGTAATTTTAATGAACTTTAAGAACATTATATATATGTCTTAAGTTGTAAAACATTGTGAATGTTTTGGTTTAATGGAAGTAATTTGAAACTTGCCTCATAATGGAAGTTTATGGTAACATTGCATATGTTGAATGTGTAGTACAATTGGAGTTATGTCATGAAATTGAATATGATATGGAAATGGGAATCATGTATATTGAAAACTGTTGAAATTGGAAGAAATGCATGTTGATAATGCAAGTTAAAATATATCGTTTATATATATTGTGAAATACCTCTTGATAAAAGATGAAATGACCGGTATTGGGTCAAGTTGTTTATTATTGTAATGTAATAACATTGGAAGTTGAGAAAAACCTATTTTTGAAAACTTATGCTTAATTTCGGGGACGAAATTCTTTAAGGGGGGAAGGTTATAGCGACCCCGGTCTTTTCCCATTCGGTTGTTGTATCCGGACTTATGTTCCGTAGATCCCGTTGTTATATTATTGTTGTTGATGTCCTTTAAATTCCTTATTCTTGAGTTATAGGATGTATTGGGCAGGTTTGTTACAGGTGGGTTGGGTTTAGAAACCAAGTGTTGTTGTCCAGATTTTTGGACCTTCGCTCAAGCGAGGAGCTGGTCGCTCGAGCGAGATCTTGTTTTGGTGCTTCGCTCGAGCCAGGATTTCTTCGCTCGAGCGAGCGATTACGTCTAGTATAGACCTGAGAGCCGTATTTGTTGGCTCGAGCGAGCTTTCCTTCGCTCGAGCGAGTTTCGAGTTCTTCGCTCGAACGAGCATTCTGTCGCTCGAGCGTGCTTCTGGGTTGCAGACCTGAAGCATTGTATTCTTGGCTCGAGCGAGACTTTCATTGCTCGAGCGAGTAATTCTTGTGTCTGGTCGCTCGAGCGACCAATCCTTCGCTCGAGCGAGCATGTCGGGTTTAAATAGGCAGCAGCGGTTTTTAAAACACTTTTTCACACTCTTTTTGATTCCAGAACCCTAGGTACGACTTCTCTCTCCCTCCACTCACCTTCTCTCTTAGGTATCATCTCTTTTTAGAGTGTTTCTACCCTAGGTGCTTTATTAAAAAGATAGAGTGAGTCGAGAGCTTCGTTTTAATCTGAGAGTTTGGCGGTTTGGAGCACTTTGGATTGTGGGTCGTCATCTCCATCTTCTCCATTCGGGTTATTTACTTCGAGGTAGGGATTTCCTACTCCATGTTATAGGTTTTGTTCTAAGTTCTAGTATTTTGATATGTTGGGAGTTGTTTGGTAATTTTGGGAAAAATCCTAGTGGTTGAAATAAATTAATTTGTATAATTAATTTAGGGAAAAATGTGGAATTGAGTTTAATTCATGAAATTGGAAAATTTAGCGATTTAACGGTGTAGTTGGTTAGTTTAATTACTCACCTATGAAAATGCTAAATTTACATTTGTTGATACATTTATTTCCTGTTTAGAAATAACTGTTTTGGGCTATCGGTGGAGGATAGTCGTGATTGTTGTAGACATTGCATGTGGATTAGGGAAAACTAAAACTAATCACATTGGTTAAGTCATTGATTTTGACTGGTGAATTAATACAGAAATTACGTGTATTGATTGTGTGTTGCATATGCATTTTGTTTGGGAGGAGATAGGGGATGTACTCCACGGTTTAGGGGAAGATAGGGGATGGACCTCTAAACCGGATTTTGTTTGTGAGGAGATAGGGGATGGACTCCATTAGCATCACTATATGTGTGCTTATTAATTTGAAGTGTTTTTACATGTTGTTGATACAGCACTAAAATGTGTATCAATTTGGAAGTATGGAAGTGTTTCGGCATGAGCCCTAGTCTCATTAGTTTTGTTGATATTGGAAGTAACATTAATGTGATATTTAATTCACTGTTATAGTTTGGCCAGGTTCTGAGCCACAGTTGATATAAATGGAAAGTGAAATATGTCATGAAACTGTATGTTGATGAAATGGATGTTTGTGTTAACCATCTATTAAATGCTATTGCTTTATTCAATGCTTATATTTGGTTTAGTATATTTCTAATGGGTTGTGGCTCACCCTATACGGGAACATCATTTTCAGGTTCAGGTGATATGCTACCTCCAAGGACTTAGCTTGGAAGGAGTAGGAGTTGAAGACTCTGTTTAGTTTAGTTGTTATTTATTTTATTTGATATTACATGTAAACACTCAAGCCAAGGACTTAATTTGTAGTTGAGTTAGTACTCACATTTTGTGTCCAAGTGTTGGCTTGGAAAGATGTAAGCCCATAGGGCATTTACGTTTGATGTTACATGTAATGTTTTTCTTTTAAGAATACTCTGATGAATGGAATAATATTTTATTTTCTTTTAACAATGCATGTTAATATTGTATATATTATGGGTTTATTTTGAGGGCGTGACAGGCATCATCCTTCGCATGCTTTTCAGAGTTTAATATGAGTGCTTAACCATTTTTGTCACCTTTGAGTGTTCTTGAGAGTTGCCTTTCATGCCTTAGTCTTAGGCCCTTCGGTTGGCATGTTTATTTTACATGATTCGCACTATTATTTTAGTATTCTTGGCCACTGTTTTGGGATGGGCTGAGGTCTCTCATTTCAGTCTAAGTCCACCATTGCATGTTTTGACGTGTTGCATTACTTTGGTTTCATGCTTGCATTGTATCATCTTTGCACATTTGCATGTCATTTAGCTAGTTGCATTTCATATCCTAGCTTGCATAATAGGTTGCATTGCATTGTATCTTGCATGTTTGGCACATTGCATTTGGCATGCCTTGTTAACTTAACTTCATGTTGCACATTTGACCCATTTTGCATGCTTGAGCCACATTGCATACTTACATTACATTTTTCTTGGTTTGGGGTGTCAAACCAAGCATGAGGAATGAGGGGCGTTCGTACTCAAAGTGACGTAACGCGCCTCAATCCTCAGTCGCCGATGCCCTTGATCTCAACATGATAGGACATGAGGCATTCATTTGTTTTGTCGCATGCCTTTACATTGATTTGCAAGCTTGGTGCGTTCGGCCATCATGCATCGAAATGCGTGATTGGTGGCCCGAGGACCAAGGGCCACACTCCCTTGAGTCCACAGCATGATTGGGAGGGTAACCATGCACACATTGCTTTGAAATTCCCATGCCATGCACTGTTTGTCCTCTGGTGCTGTCAAAATAGGGTTCTGCAGGAAGGAATGGCCGGCCGGCCACTTACAATGCCGACCGGCTACCAAAGTCCAGCCGGTGGTTCAATTTTTGGCCGATGGCCACATTCTTATAGCCGGTAATGCTCTATCATGGCCGGTGGCATCCCACAACACTCAAGGAGTTATTCAGAAGGGTCCTGGAAACTTTCATAATTTTCAGAGGAGTGAGACAGTGTAAACAGAGGCAACAGTGCCATGGTACCAGGTTTTCGAGCAAGGCGAGTCAAGCATGCATCATCCACGCATTCCGAGGCAGAGCTGTGGCGGTCTCTTTAGTTTCATATTTAGACATTTTTTTTAATTAATTTGTTAATTAATTAGGAGTTTTGTAATATTAATTAGCTAGGATAGTTAATTATTCATTCGGTTCGTATTATTATTCGGACCCTCCGAGCGAGGGCAATTGTGTAAATAAGTGTGCGTGCGTGTGATGTATGTCTTCCAACCCCACATCTTTCTCCCTTTCATTTACCAGCTTACGATGGTTAGATTAGGGCACGTTTCAATTAGCATACTTATGCTCGCATGTTTGCATCCATTCATTTGTTTTGCATGCACCGGGCTCGGCGCATCATACTAACTACATCGTATTTCAATTCCAAGTTGAATACGTGTTAGCTGTAGCATCATCACATGCCATCTTAGAATAGCCAAGCCTAGCTTAGTTCCATCTTGCATGTGTTGCATTAGCCATCTTAATATGAACTAGGATCATGCATATGATTACTAACTAGTTTCTATTTTGGCTCAGAGTACTCGGTAAGCGTTTATGCTTTAGCATCCTTGCATGTGTGTGAGTGATTGCCATGATAGCATGCTTACCATGAGGCTATGTGCTTATGTGATATAACTGCCTGGTTGCCTGTGGGTGAAGGTTGGATTGCTTGAATTGGAACGATTCATCGAAATCCGTGTTTTAGCCTACTTGCGAGTAGCAAACCTCAAACTATTTTCCAAGCAAACGGATATGCAATGCTTTGTTCCAAATTAGGCGATCTAGTCTATACTTGTGTGTTGTGCGCATCACATAGTAAATTCTAGCTAATTAACTGGAATAAGAACGCATATGTTTTGAAAACAAGATATCATGTTTAGTAGAGGCCGATATTTGATCGGGCGAGCGGGGGTGCTCATAGCTGACCTTCCCCAATCGTACCTAAGTTCCCGAGCCGAGGCAACTTTGGTGATGACGGACACGTGGCCTTAGGCAAACGAGTTAGGGTTTCCTAAATTCCCCCAAAATAAAATATTTAGGTGGCGACTCTGTATCTGGCAAAGTAATCCATGTTTGGCACTTCTTTAAAAAAAAATCTGTTTTCAAAAACGATTTGCCGGATTTGGACTCTTTGATGATTCATCGGTCTTGCATTGCACTCTGCGAGATTAGATACAGGACTGTGACATTTGAGTCCTGAACTGTAGTGAGCCCAAATGAACAAAACGGGATTCCCTCCCGGGACGTTCGGGGACGTCTACACTACTCCAGATGTTGCTGTTGCAAAAGTAATGTAATTCTTGGATCTAATTGCTGCCAACAATGCCTTGTATAAAAAGCTCTTACCAGTGCCTCCAGGACCATCTATGAAAAAACACCCTTGATTTCCTGAGAAGACCCTATTTAAGATTTTTTCAAATGCTGCTTTTTGTTCCGAGGATAATAGAGAAATAGACTGGTAATCAGCTTCAGAAACAACAATATTCATTTCTTCTTCAATTTCGTGACAGGTATCTTGATTATCAGATGAGAGCACGTTGTCAGAGCAAATATTGAAATCTTTGATATCTTTGCCGATTGATTGAAGAGTTGAATTTATGCTTTGTAGAACTTTTTTGAAAATTTCTTGTTTTGAAAGATTTGTTGTTTTGGCATAATCCTCTGCCATGTAGTCTTTGAATTTTTCCCACAACTGCTTTGGATTATTATGAGCACAATGAATGAGAATGGTTGCAAACAATCTTCTTAGAGAGTAAGGCATTTGGTAAGAGATTGCTTCTTCCAAGCATTGTTCAAGATTGTTGTCTGATTGTAAGAGACCATAGAGAAGGGCAGCTTCTCGAAAAGTTTTTGCTTTTCTTCCATTTATGGTTCTCAAGGATTCAAATGATGTAGGCCCTCTATTGTTGTTTAGAAGTAACCTAAGGTAATATCTTTCACCTTGTGTAGGATGTGCTGTGACAATGCGCCCAATAACATTACCCTTTTTTCGCTCAGTCCACATTCTATCTTGTTGCCACCAAACAAAATGTTTAGGGAATTCCTTATATAAATATTTTCCAAGCTTTGCCTTTTCATTTGACTTGTTCATCAAAAAGAATTCAGTCAACATTGTTTTCGAACGGATGAGATTTAACACAGAATTTAGGTCATCTGAAGGATTGAAAGTAACAAATTGTTGGTGCTCAAGGTAGATTTGAAGATGGATTACTGATGGGTATATGTCATTCAAAGAGAATGCATAAATTCTCCACATTGCCTCTGGAGGTGAAATCCATCTTGCGGACTGAAATTGTTGAATTTCATCTATGATTTCTGATTGATTTTCTTGAACAATATGGAATGCAATTTTATCATGGCCTTTGTAAATATACTTGTACAAATATTTGACAGCTTTGATTGTTGAACAAATTTCCACATTAATGTGGCAATCATATTTGGCAAGAAGATATGGATTGTACGGAACTACCCAACGGTTATCCAAAATTTGCCCTCTGATTTTCACTTGATTACCATCAGCACGACGCTTGTATATTGGGTATGAGTCTTTGGAAGATCTTGTTATAGGTTCAAAATTTTTGGGATAATGATTTTTGCATTTTCCATTCTTCATGCAAATGTTGTTTGGATTCATTTCACCACAAGGTCCATGCATCGTGTGTTTCACCACCATAAAAAACAAATGAGGATGTTTTTTTTTATCAGGAAGTTCAGCAAATACGATTGAATCATAAGTATCAGGAGATAAAGGCTTTTGTCCAGGTGCTAGAATTAACAATAGATGCATATATGGAAGACCTCTCTTTTGAAATTCAATGACATAGACATCTGCAACAACTTTCCCAAAGATTTGATGTTTTATGATGTTATCCTTCAGTTGTTCCATTTTTGCTCTAAAAACACGAGAGGTTAAATTTGGTCTATTTTGAGCTTTCTCATTAGGTCCTAACTCAGCTTTAATCTCTGGCCATGCTGGATTACAAGTCATTGTAAGAAAGATATCAGGTTTGCCAAATCGCTGGACCAAAGCCATTGCATCAACATATCGACGTCTAAGATCTCTTGGACTACCTATGAATGACGGTGGTAGTATAACCCTGTGACCAATCTTTGAACCTCTACCTTCACCTGTTGTGACACTGTCTATGATTCCTTGATACAAATTAGCCCTAATTTCTCTTTGTTTGTTTCAAAAGAACTGAAGTCTAGATGTTTCAATCTTGACATACATATCAACACAATACTGCTGAAAGAGACGAACAGAGCAGAGTAAGATTGAAGAATCATTGGGTCGTATTTGAAGCTTGTAGCAGTAGTATTCACGACAAGAAATGGTGGTTTTCTTATTCTTTTGTTTCTGAAACACTGAAATAATTTTTTTCTAGTTAGGAGTAAAAAAAAATTAATACTATTTAACTGATAAGGGGAGGATCTATTTACCTTGGGCCTCTTTTATGAGAAGGTCTGAAGCAGTAGGAGCTTGATGAACACTAAGAATAGATTGTTGATGGCATGTGATTTTTGTTTGGTTTTTGTCAACTCTATCAATACCATAATGCCATCCAGATTCACCATATGGAAATAACAATGGATATTGTAATGGGTCATAACATCCAAAATACCATTGAACTTTTTCACTATGACCAGAAATTTGATGAACAACAATATCTCTTGAGATTTCTTTGGTTAAGACATCATTTTCAGACCAAATTGCTGCCACTTGTGAGGCTGAAGGTTGATTGTAGACTCTCTGATCTAACGATACATCAGATCTAATAATAATTTGTACAGAGTTCAAATGATCTATGTGTTCTAATCTCCTGAAGAATATTGAATATGGATTCATATGTGAAATCTTTATGAGCCTTTCAAGAATAATAGGATTTAGCTTTTCTGAAGATTTCATTTTGTTTTGGATTTCATGATCATTGTCATAAAAGTAGAGTTGTAGATGACTAAGATTTTCATCAGAAGATGTAAGCTCATTAATGAAGTGATAAACTTGACCTTGTATCCTGAATGTATAGATCCCTTTATTTCTCCGACACAATTCCTTATCATATTTGACTCAAAAAGATGTGAAAGCAAAGCAATTGTTATATGTTCGAACATAGGTACAAAATTCTTTTGCTTCCTCAGAGTTAGATGTATATAACCAGTCAAGTTCTGGAGGACAGTTACTGGAAACCAAAGAGACTTGTCCACCCATACAACAAAAGCTATTAGGCTCAAGGTAAAACTTGTTCGCACCACAGAAGTTGCAAGGTCTTTGTAGTGGTAAGATAGCAGGTTGAGTTGGAATGCCGCATGTTTTTTTGTTAGAAGCCTTCCATATTCGCGAACTACAATTTTCTATGAAGCGAAAGATATAATTTTGTTATTTAGAAAGTTAAGCAAAGAAATTAATTTGTAAAGAATTTAAATTTAGAATCAACCTGCATCAGGTTTTGAGCGATGATTTGTTCCGGAAGTGGAACCTATGAAAATTAATTTGTGTTAATGTTAGATTTGTTTCTATAATTCTATTAGATGATTTATTTAAAGGAACAAGATTCAAACCTTTTTCATAAATACCGAAATAACTTATGTGGGATTTCCCTCTGTTGTCATGACACGTAACAAAGCCGGTTTGAACAGTTGAAACATGATTTCCTCATAAAAATAAGAAGAAAAAGAAAGAAACTAAATGAAATGTTTATCATATGATTTTAAAATTACTATGTTATTATGTAATCACGTTCAATATTTTTTGTTATCAGTTACCTATACGCAATTGTTGCTAATTTGAGTTGCTCCCTTGAATCAATAAATCTCTATTTTTTGTTGATGATGTGCGTTTCCTTTTTTTAGCTTGACGGACGTCTATGGAATGTACCAGTAATTAATTTGGCAAATATGTTAGATTTACAAGAGATGATATTTTTAAGCTAAGATTAGTAGTAAGATAACTAATGTTGATTTAAAGGAAAAATCAATACCAACAGAGTTTTCAGCTTGCGAAAGTAGATATTGTTTCTTTTTAGCATATGCCTCTCGCAGTCTTCTATTTTTTTCAAGTCTTTGTTTTTCTGTAAGCAGAGGAATAAAGTATATATGTAAAAGGTTAATATTTTAATGTTCTTTTCTTTTATATAAGTTATGGGTAAATATGTATACAACGAATGTTTGAACAGAAGTAAAAAGTTTTAAAGTAAATTGTTTTGTACTTTTAACCAAAGATTGATCTGCATCTTCCTGGTCGACACATAATCTTCGTTTTTGCATTTTTGCGTTGCACAACTACATACTAAAACTACATAAAAGAAGTTTATTTTTGTATTAGTAGAACGAATGGATTGTATTGAGCTATGTCCTATGCTTAACAATACTATTTATGTGGAAAAACATTAAATGGTACTGATTGACATATGTATATCATAATATTCTAAAGATAAATAAATTAAAGAATGATAATTGTTTGAAATATAACATGCAAAAAAATTATGAAAGGAACAAATTTTTAATTGTAGCTAAAGAGTTAAAGCAAAGACAGAACCTGGCAAAGCTCAGTTAACTTGATAGGAGAGTGTGAAATTGTGACTACTGCAGATACAAAAAGAAAGGTAGTTTAGAAATTGAAAATAGCCAAATGCTTTGGATTGGACAGAAATCAAAAGATTGATATTTAAATTAAAGAAATTTATTTTTTGTTATAATGCTTAAATAGTGGATATTTTTTTTAATTGTCCTTTATAATTATTAATAATGCTGTAAAAATGAAATTTTCAATTTTAAAGAAAAGCAAAACCATATTTTAGCAAACAACAGTTATGGAAAAAAAAAAAAAAAAAAAAAGTAACATTTTATTTTAAGAATTTGTAAGAGAAATTTACAGAAGTTTAATATGTGTATTTATTTTATATCAACTAATTTTAGAAAAAAAGTTTTACTTTGAAAATTAGGACTAAATGCTAGAATAAATGAATAAATCATTAAATAAAAAAAAACGTTGGTATAGTTTACAATCATGTCAAAGTTGTAATATAAGGATAACAATACTGAGCAAAATGCAAATTGTCTTGGTTAAGAAGGAAAATAATGTCTTTGACAGTGAAAATGTCCTTGATTTGGTGAAAATTTTAATTCTTCGTTGATTTTATACAAGTTTGATGAAAGGATTTGACCTCATTTTCACAAAAGAATTCATTAAATTTTGGGGTTTGGTGAAGAATTGGAGATGCTATAAACAGTTAAAAATTAAAGAGTAATAAATATAACTGAGAACTTACAATTCAATGCTGAATACTGCAAAAGAAGAGCTCCTTTGAATTTGCTTTGTAAGAACTAAGGACAAACTTCATTTGCAGCAGAAGTAATTAGAGCAACTGTAAACAAGTTGTGATTGTTTTTCCTTCTTAAATATGAATATAATAAGACAAATAGGACTGTGTATGGTAGTGATCGTGACAGGTGTATGGCGTAGATGTAAATTGGTGAATTTTTTATTTTTAGTTTTATTTAGGTAAGGGATTTCTTTGAAAGTAAAAGGGTAAAAATGTAAAATAACAATTACTGATATCAAACCCTACAAATGAAGATCTTTAATCCGTAAATTGATTGGACATATATTTAATGCAAAAATCAACATCAAAAAGAATATATTTTTGTGAAAGTATAATGATAAAAAAGTGAGGCAATTAGAGCTTAATTTTATTTTGACATCACTCAAACTTTTAGGCCCCGTTTGTTTTCAGAGATAGAATGGAGGGGATTCATAGTGAGGGGATTACTAGTGAGGAGATTGTTAGTGAGGAGATTGATAGTGAGAGAATTAATAGTGAGGGGATTGATAGTGAGGAATTGTTAAATTATTTTTATATAAAATAATAAAACAAATAAAAAAATATAAAAAATTAAACATTAATATTTAAAAAAAATATTCCCAATATATAAAAAATAAAAAAAATAAAAAATTTATAATCCCCTCACTATTTTTCTAATACCATCTCTATCTCCTCCTTACCAATCCCCATTCCAAGGGGACTACTAATACCAAGGGATTAATAGTCCCCTCCCTATCTCTCAAAACAAACACCCCATTAGTAATACCAAGGGATTAGTAATCCCAATCCCCTCCCTATAACCCCAAACAAACGGGGCCTAGTATATATTACAAATGTGATTCAAATATAAATTTATAAAGAAAAATCAAATATTTAAATATAAAAAAATTTATGCCAAAAAAAAGTTGTTAAGATGTAAACAATTGAATAAAATGTATATTTGAATAATTTATTACTAGCATATCACCCGTGCTATGTACGGATTGTGTTTACAATTACCTATATATGTGAATTGTGATTTTTAAATTTTTTTTTTAAATGTCTTTTTTTTTCCTTTTTTATATTATATTAAAGTTTAATATTTTGATAATAATCATATGTGTTGGACTTTTCAACAAATTTTTTTTATGCTTGTTCTTAATGCATTAAAGTATTATTATGAGAGATAATAATCATATGTGTTGGGACTTTTCAAGGAATTCTTGTGTTGAATTTCAAAGAATTTATTTTATACTTGTTCTTAATGCATTAAAGTGTTATTATGATGGTAAGACTTGGAAGTTGGGAGAAGTTAATAAATGCTAAAAAAAAAAATTTAAATCAAAAATTCAGGAAATTTAGATTGGGAGATTGGAGCTCCCACAAGACTTGGGATTAAAAACCCCATTTTGCTTAATATATAGTATAGATTGTTTATAACTTAAAATCTGAACATCTAATTTTTATTCAAAAATTTATATCTAAATACCATTTATGATGTTTATTCAAAATTTGTATGGTGTGCAAATAAAATTCCCTAAGTGGAGATGATTAATTTGTGAATTGATTTGACATTTATTTTAATGCAAAAATCAGTAACAAGAGGAGTATATTTCACTTGAATCACAAAATTATGAAGATTATCTTTCTACAAAAATAAATAAAGGGGTAAAATAGTGAAGGGTTTTGATAAGTATGAGATTTCTCTAAAAATATAATGGTAAAAAAAATCAAATAATAATTTGAAAGAGTCAAACATTTTAAGTGGAGTTGATCAATTCATAAATTGATTTGACACATTTAATGGAAAACCCAGCAGTAAAGTTGCTATATTTCACCTATGGCTACCATGAAAAGGATCTGACACACTAAAAAAATTAATGGTTAATGTCCATTTATTGATTGAACACCAAATGGACAATGCAACATGATAAATACTATATTTTTATTTAATATATAAAGATAAATATTGTGGTTTATACAAATTGTAATGTATATATAAACAACAATTAAAAATAATTTGGTTGTGCATTTTGTTAATATAAGTATTAACATTTAATTTAATGCATAAATTTAATTAATTGTTTTTTGGGGGGTATATATTTGACTGAAATTTATCTTACTTTTGGATATTTTATATTTTTTAAACTAAAATAGTCAAATAGCAAGGTTTAATTTAATGTATACTCTCATAAATATTATAAAACATCCTGGTTCAAAAGGACAAGATTAGAACTTCATTTTATAAATATTATATATTTGGTGCAAATTAACGATGGTATAGCAACAACTCACTGCTCAAACCTTCGGAAAAAAACATAGCATAGCCAAAATGAGACAACATCACATGCAAATCAATAGGAATTTTAATAATATGTTAATCTAAGGAAAAAAAAATTTAATTAAGCATATTAAATCTAGAAGGAAAATTTATATGCACTAAACTTAGCATAGGGTATGAGCACCTTAATAAAAGGTAACACTGTACTTGAAAAAGTTTAAATGCAATTGAAATAGGAGAGTATTAGAAAAAGAAAAAAACATAAATACAGAGAGTAGAAGAAAAATAAAGAATGCATACAAAAAAGTAGTACAACTTTTTACATGTGCATAAATACAAAAGCCAACAACTGTAACTGCTTAAAATATTTGAAAATTATGTTTGGATCTTTATAACAAGCACACTGAACAACATGCAATATATATATCTATATATAAAGAACTACATAATACAAAAATCTAAGACAAAACTAAGATGAGGCACTACTTTCATCATAACGCAACTCAAATTCAGAACCATCATCTCTTTATAAATTCTTCTTTTTTTTTAGCAATATCTTCTGAGATCTTTTTTCATATTGAATAAGTAGCTCTAGCTTTGGGTATTCTGTGAGTAGAGCCGGCAGAGTTCTAGTTGATGCCTTGTTATAATAGATCTCCTCCCTCTTAAACCGTCGAAAGAACTCCTCGATTTCTTGTTTTAACTGAACGAATTCATTGATAGGTTCACTTGATATAGATGGCTTGGAAATCTCAGAACAATCGGGATTAAGGGCAACACAACAAGTTGTTGATTGATTAGTTGATGGAGAAAATGTAGCCTTTTGCTTGCTATTGGCTCCAGTAAGTGGCCATGAATGACCTTTCATATTTCATATATGATTGCTGGAAGCAAGATAAAAAATAAACAAAAAGGGCAAATATGAATATTTTGAAAAAAATAGTTAAAAATATAATGAATTTAGATAGACAACATTCACATTAGTTTTTAACATTATGTGTTTTCAACCAGAACATTTTAATGAATATGAATACGATTCAAAGGCAATAAGTTTATCAAAGAATATTTCTTTCACAGTGCGAAAGAAAAAAGGAAAAGATAAACAATTCATTCCTATGTTTGGTTGTACACTTTGAAATACACATTCGTTCCTATGTTCTAAGTACATTCATTCAAGTTTTTATCAAAACCAGTCCACCAATGTAACCGCCCATTAACAGTCCCAAGTATAACCCATTGAACCCCCCAACATCTCATAATTTCAGACCAAACCACCCATCTAAAGAATTTGGATATAATAAAAATAATTTTACAATATACATAATTCATCTCATATCCTAAACATATTATATCTCATTATATCCAAATCCAATCTGGACAACTAAACAAGGCCTATATCGCTAGAACCAACGAACCAATAGAGTAATCCAGTTTACAACTTAATTATTGGACTACAATTAACTACAAAACAAAGTTAACAATGCAATTAATCCAGAATAATGTTGGCACTGTTGACACTGTCTGTAGTGCTACCGATCAATTAATCTAAAGAAACAAGTGAATTTGTGATTACTGATCAACTAATCCGGAGACACAAGTGAATTGTGATTTTTGAAATTTAGGATCATGTAAGTCTTGGTGGGTATTTCATTTATAAATTGACTGGATAACTAATTATACACATCATATTTTAGACTTACTTCAATCTTTATTTTTTTGAAATATCACTAACTTGGTTGTTATTGTGTGACTCAAGAGGATTTCCTTTGGACTTTTCTAACCGTTGAAGTGAGGACACTACATATTGTGCAGAAGCAAAAGCAAGCTACAGGCACACACTTCTTATACACCCACATTTTTATGTTACATAAACTTATGATATATATATGGTCCACATAAAAACAAAAACAAAAAAAATACTTATTCTAATATTATATTACATGACAAAGGCATGGATGCGGTTTTTAAGGTGTATCCTCTTTTTTTCATTTATTTTTCCCCCTTTTTTCAAAGTCAATTGATTGACTTTGTGAAGCCGTAAGAGAGAGAGAGAGAGAGAGAGAGAGAGAGAGAGAGAGAGAGAGAGAGAGAGAGAGTCTGATGTTTGTTTATGTTATGCCTCTTTTCTTCATTATACTTAATTTGTTTAAACCAGCAGCTTTGTTTGATAATGTACATTGAAGGAGTCTTTGTTTTATTGTATTTGTAATGAACAAGCTCAGTTCGAATTGGAAAAAGTGTGCAATTGCTTATGTGTGCTTCTCTAATAGTTGCAGTGAATATTTATTTGATTTATTATGTCTCTGCTGTAATTCTCAATTTGTCTGGATTGAACAATTGTGCACCACAAAACTTAGATCAACAGAATGTCATGCCATGGGAAATGAGTTTTGGTTTCTCTGAGGTACTCTATTAAAAGTAACATACATTTTATTGAATAAAACTTTTTACCTTTTAAGTACTTTTCGTCCGTACGAGTAAACAAGTTGATTAATCAAAATTTTGCTAGGTTTGATAAAGATGTTTGAAACAATTAGTTTTGGTTGCTTCAATATGAACCTCCCGTTTTGGTGGGTATTGTATGTTATTTCTTTGTGTTTTCTTACCATATGCACTAATTTTAATTTCTTTGACCTTACTAAAAAGGATGTATATCAGAACTGTAAGTTTATTATTTTTTTCCCCAAAGTGTTAAGGAGGTCAGTGTAATTTACCTTATGTTCTATTTATCTTCAATTTCATGATGCTTTTCTTAAATTTTGCTTATATAGATCTCGTAGTTGTTCATTATATGTGCTATAAGATGCTTTGGTTTGATCTTTTAATGAAGCTAAGTTGAGCTCCATTGCTAGAGGGTGGAGTTTAGCGACACAAAATAGTGATGTGTATTCTCTGAAACTTCTAGATTTTATTTTTTAATTTTTATGGATTTCTTATGTAGTGAAGCTTTTGGGTTTTGTGTAGAGAAAGAATCAATAGCTAAATTTTGTGATTTAGGAATTTCTGCAGCTTTTCTCCGCTTTTATGCCCCACACCTCTTCCTCCCGACTACCTGGATCTCACAAGTGAATCAAAAGTTCAATCTACATTGAATCTTCACCTGAATTGCACCATTGGCTTTCTAATAAATTTTGCATTGCTATGTGGGTTTTTTTTAATTTTGAAGTATAATAAAAAACTTTATGGCATTACATAGTTGGTGATTAATAGGTTTTTGCTAAGCTGTTTTTGCGGTTAAATTAAAATTTTGACATGTGGTGTTCAGTTCGTTTGGGTATTGTGATTGTGGATTCCTATTTGGTTTCATAATGAATTTTGCAATACTCTTATTATTTTTAAGAATTGTCAAGTACAATAAAGCCTTCTGTAACATTCTATGATTGGAGATTAATGGGTTCAATTACGCTTTTGTCTTTATGATTAATACGCTTTTGTCTTTATGTGGGTTTTGCTCAATTTTGAAGTATAATAAAAAACTTTTATGGCATTAGAAAATTCAAAATGCAAGAAGGATTTGTGGTGGTGTTAACAATGCAGACCTAGACAAGCATTTAGAAAATTCTCATTTATTCATTCAAAGACAATTTCTTTATTAAAAATGTATTGTACCAAACACAATATTAGAAAATATTGATTAATGGGCAATCCAAAAAAGGGGAAAAGAAAAGAAAAAAGGGGAAAAGATGAGAGGAAGCAGCGGCGTAGATGTAGGGAAGAAAGGGGGAACTCCAGACAACCCACATAGTTCTCTTAACTCAAAGTTTGGTTGTACACTGGATAGATAAGAAAAATGAAAACAAAAGTGCAATTGTGAAATTATACCAAATGTTTTAGAGTTGATCATGCGAAATGCAAACATTTGTTTGTTGAAATTAACAAATTGTTTTCTAACTCAAAAGTAGCCTACTTCATAAAGGGAACACTTTTTGTCGTATAATTTATTCAATGCAGTTTTTGTTTTGTCTAAGTTGAAATAATGAACATATAATGCTTGAGATCATTGTAACAATTATCTAAAACATTATGTGCGCAAATTATCAAGTAACAATTACCTTTAATTTGTGGTTTCAGGAATTATGATAGCTAAATATTGGAAGGTACTTACCTTGATCTTGTTAATCCTATGTATTTGACAAACTATATTGTTGAAACAAAATCCATTATTTCCCTGCAATAGAGATCGAGAAAGTGTAATCTTAGCCTACAACAACTCTCTTAAATCCCATATTTGTGCACACATAAGCAGAGAAAGAAGAAATGGATATCCATGTCTAGATGATTGCTGTTATACACCTACAATTTGTTTATTAAATGCTACACAAATGGAAAAAAAAAATATGAAGCAAGTAACAAAATCTACTAAAGGTAAGAGAGGAAATTATAAAATTTATTGCAAACTCACATTACAAAGAAATATGAAACCACTAAATATGAAGCAAACCATTGGCAAAGACTCCAATAGCTGTATAGTTTTCCTCACATTTCTATTTAACCCTCCATAGTGGCCTAAGGCATTGACCCACCCAAAAAAAAAAAAAAAAAAAAGCAATGAAGAAAAAAGCTTGGACCTTTAACCATTCAAATCAACGTTTAAAAGTGATCTTAAGAAATAGTTGAGGTTTATTGAACTTTTGACACAAATGATATATTTTTCAATTTAATCAAAGGAATAAAAAAGCAATACAAAGGTAGACCATAATAAAAAAAATAAAAAATAAAATGAAAAGAATGTAATGTCAAAAGGGCGTTGTAAGCTTTGCAACCAAAAAGCAATTGGCGCTAATGATTTACATAGTTAATTTGATCATGTGTTAGATTGGTAAGCAAACTAAAATATCCTAGGTAGATGATGCTACTTTAAATACATTCTGGCTAATGTTGTTAATCAAAAGAAAAGGGGAGGAGAATGGAACATTATACTCTGACTAAGCATCAACCAACATACTGTAGTTTAGGTATAAATGAAACTTTATGAAGTTTGATTTAGGCAGTAAGATTTAAAAAGTAGAAAAGAAAGAAACACAAACACCCATTGAAAAATTGATATTCATGATAACTAAAATCAATAAAATAAGTTCTTAACTAATATTACAAACACCTAATCTTCCAGATTACAAACACCCATAAGTCATGATCAAACACAAAAATAAAAAGCTAACCAGAGATAAGAAAAATTAAATTTTGATAATAAAAAAAAAAAAAAAAAATCCAACCAAAATGCTTTTAAGTAATTAGGCCAATTCACAAATTTTCCAAAATAATTGAATTGCATCAAATCAAAATGCAAAAGCAAGAAAGAAATTAGCTCACACAAAATTATTTCCTGCAATATACACAAGTGAATTTCAAATGAATAAATATATATATATATATATATTCACATAATTTATTACAATGATTACATAATAACACATTATCTACACTATATATATACATTTTTTCATTTTTTATTTGTAAATTCTTAAGTAATACTCGTCTCTCTCTCTCTAGACACAAACACAGTCATTGATGGGTTGAAACACTATATAAATAGATAAAACACATATATAGTGAAAGACATTAAGGTGTTAGAAAACAATTTGAGCTAAATGATGGCAATGGTGAGGAGTTTTCCCTCAATGATGTAGTAAAAAAATGAGCGATAAAAGACATGATAGAGGGAGAAGTGCAGGAGGTGGTTGATGTGTTGTGATGTGAAGCATTTGGGACCCTAATGGAAATATTATGCAAAATCAACAGTAAATATTGAGAAACTGAAATTTGAGTTCTAAATAGAAACCCATAAAGTCATCAAATCAAATAAATTGTTCAGTTAACATAAGTGGATGAAA
Organism: Camellia japonica; assembly: GCA_030407325.1. Classification (NCBI taxonomy): domain Eukaryota; kingdom Viridiplantae; phylum Streptophyta; class Magnoliopsida; order Ericales; family Theaceae; genus Camellia; species Camellia japonica. The sequence goes on along the minus strand of JAPPVO010000003.1, from coordinate 44,759,792 downwards.
AGAAACAAAGCCAGAGACAGAGTGAACCACCACCGTTTGTTTACATGTCATATGATCTACCAATCAATAAAATCTAATTAGTTTTGAGACCGAATAGCTTAAATTTCATAACTCGATCAATGTCTACATTTTCAAGGAAAAAAAACAAAACAAGGCAAAAAATAGTACACTACCTCAAAATGAACAAGACAAAAAAAAATCCTAATATTAAGCATAGAATCCCAAAGACCTCAGCATAGAATATGATCAACAAAATTAATTTTTTAGCTCAAATTGTAAGCCAAATTGTAAGCCAAATTGCAGAATAAAAATGAAAAAAATTAAATTAAATTAACTAATGAGAAAGAAAAAGAACACAGAACCAAAGAAAATTAAAATAATAATAAAATTGAAACCCTAATAAAAACAAGAAGCCACAAAATATACACACAGAACATCATGCAAACAATAATAAAAAGAACAAAACCCCAATTAATTAACAAACCAAAGAAAATTAAAACACTTTACAAACCCTAACTGGATCAAAAGAACCTAAAATCGAAATACCTAACATTCTTCATCTATGTCTTTACCTTAATAGAAGCTTGTGTTGTATTCTTCCATCCTTGGGCTCAATTTTCGTTTGATTCGCTGGTGAACACTATGCATACCCACAAAATCAAACAAACCGGCACCACAAAGGAGACATCATTCACGGTCGCCAGAGAAGAGAGGAGGGAGGAGATCGGTGAGAGGAGAGAGGAGGGAGGAGATCAGTGAGAGGAGAGAGGAGGGAGGAGATCGATGAGAGCAGGGAGGATGTGCTCAAATATCGGGGTCAGTGGAGGGAGATTAGCGTTGAAAAGAGAATGGAGGGTTATCTGGACAGATTATAGAGAGAGATTGGGTACATGGATCCTTTGATTTGATAAACAGCTGTAAGTAATTTGAAGATATTTTTCCATCAATACCCTTGCATCCAAAGAAGACAAGCTACAAAGCATAAGGGCAAAATCGACTTTTCAACTATTACAAAACACTGTTCATATTTGGCTGAAATTACTATTCACGTTGCATCTGTGCTTTATATATATTTATAGATATATATAGGCCTCTAGGTTTCCTATACAAGTTAGAAAGGAGTAGCCACGTGGTGAGAGGAGAGATTGAGAGATTGAGAGAGAGAGAGAGATAGATTAATCCCAAAAAAAAAAAAAAGAGTTCAGCCGAGAAAGAAAAATAGTGGGAGAGAGGAAGAATAAAAAATAAAAAATAAAAAAGGTTAAGGTTTTGTTTTGATGGCTCCATTAGTTTTTCAAATAATTCTTTGATTTTTAAAAAAATATTGTGAGTACAAAACCCACTTCCGTTGATTTATGTTTAATTCGTTATTTTTATTTATTTGATGTTGAATTGATTTCGTATTTGCATGTAGATGATTGATCGATTTTAATTATTTTGATTAGTTATGTATGTAAGGTTTAGGGTTTTTAGATGATTGATTGATTTTAATTATTCTTATTAATTGTGTATGTAAGGTTTAGGGTTTTTAGATCATTGATTGATTTTATTTATTTTGATTAGTTGTGTATGACGGGTTTAGGGTTTCTATATGTATTTATTTTATGATTGTAATCACACTCATGAATATATAAAATTAAAATAAATTAGAAACCCATAGATAAATTCCTTACACTCCACCATAACTTTATGGATTGTTGTTTTATTTGAATGTTGGTGAGAAAGGTGTATAAAAAAAGTGAGGATTATAAGATTTATTTGAATGCCTTATGCTTGGCATTGTTATGTTTGTTCTCATGAGTGAGATGTTTTGTATATGTATATTGTTGCCTTGTTTTCAAGAGTAGTCGAGTACTTTGATTTACGCACATACGTATATGCTAACCATCTGGGGAGTGTCGGTCAAACTCGGGACGATATCCCCGTACAAGTTTGGCTTCGAAGCGGTGTTAGGTATACAGGAGGCACATGGGATATATGTGTAGGCCGGAAGTGGAGGCCGAAGTGGTGGAGTTAAGGTACAAAGAATTTAATTATGAGTTTATTGGTATAGTGTGAATTATATTGATTTGTGTATCTTGAAAAATAGTAAACGACCTTGATAAATTATGAAATTTGAGCAGAGGCATGTATACGTGATTCTAGACAACTTTTGTGTTTTAACTTTTTGTTAAAAAGATCGATTAGAACTTATAATCGGATAATCTTGGTTACAGTAGTTTTGATTCATTTTAGCAATGTAGATTTTAGAGGCTGTTTTAAACCACGAAACGAGCTCATTTTTATTGGTTTCGCGTAAACTAAAGTAAAACATTATTCTAAACACTTTTCATGTTTTGAACTTTTCCGAAAAAAATTCATCTTGCAGCAGTTTATTTTCATTTTCAGTTCTAGATTTTTCGATCAAACTTTGTTTAGGATTTTCTATTAAGTTTTTCTCTCAACTTGTTCAGTTTCTACTAAATTCGTCCACAAAACCCTTGAGAAAATTTGATTCTGTACAACTTTTGTTCTTTGAGTTTTGGTCAATTCAAATTATTTAAGCATGAAATTGTGCATTTTTATACTTCTTTAGCAAGTTACTTATGATTAAATTATACTAACTTTATTTTTTTGTAGGACGGTGGGTCTTACTAACTTTTTATGCAGGGCTGACCCACCATATTTTTATTTCTATTTTGTTTATTTTATACTCAATTTATTTTTCGTTGTATACGGACAAGAAACTAAATGCCACCGTATCTCGGGAAACTATCCATTCATCTCGGTGCGAATGGAACTATTTGTCTTCTCCCCTAAAAGAATTAAATGCATTTTTGTTTGTGTCTGGTGGACACGTGGGTGTTAAATCTTGTACTCATAGCAGGATACCTGTATACTGACCTGTTTTGTCTCTTGACATCTCGGGTGCATTCTGTTTGAGCGCAGCCGAGCTTCCTTTGCAGGATTAGTTAGGACTACGGTGGTGAAGAGAAATAACTATAGTTTTTGGATATGTCGTTTGGATTTCTTTTATTTTCTTGAGCTTAGGGTTGATATTAGTTTATGTTTTTTTTTTATTATATTTTTTTTTTTTATGACCTTAGTATTTTGATAATTTGGCATGGTTTGTAACTTTACATTATTTAAGTTATTTTGACTATTTATTGTTACTTTAATGTTGGAGATATTGTTTAGTTATGAAATTGTGGTGGATGGTTTGGTTGGCATTCTGTTTATCCGTTGTAATCTTTTGAGAATGGAAATTTACCCTTTGGAGATGTGAACGTTTAGATTTTGTTTCACCCTTATGAATTGGATGATGGAATATTGATTCGAGATTAGTCCTAATTTAATATTTAATTGTCCAAATTTTGGGGCATAACAGTTTGGTATCAGAGCTCTAGGTTACCCTAGGCTTGTGAGAGTTTAGGTGATCCTCGGATTGTGGAAACATAGGTTAGCTAGTTTAGTTTGGTGGTAGAATTTATTCTAAGTGTTTATGAACGAATTCTTTTTGTGTATTTAACGTGAAGGTGATAGCTGGAAGATATCTTTAATCTTTTTCAAGAACCCATTAGAGTACTTTTTGCTATTGGTGCGTCTCATTCTTTTATATCTAGACTGTTTGTAGAAAGAGAACATATTGTAACTACCTCCTTGTCTAGACCTATTCGTGTTGAGACCCTTTTAGGAGGGGCAGTTACTCTTTATGAGATGTGTAAAGATTTTGAGATTGACTTTGCGAGCAAAATCTTGTATGCAGACCTAATTGTGTTAGGGTATGAGGGGTTTGTAATTATTTTGGGTATGGATTGGCTACGAAAACACTTTGTGACTCTAGATTGTAATGGAAGGACTGTAAATATAGATATTCCCGATATGCCACGGCTTACTCACACTTCTAGCGATTGAGAAGAGTCGGTGATGATGAGTTTTCTATGCTCGGTAGAAATCCCTAAGCAAGATATTAGTGAGGTAGATGTGGTGCGTGAGTTTGTGGATGTATTCCAGGAGATACCCGGATCTCCTCCTTAACGAGTAATAGAATTTCGTATTGACCTAGTGCCAGGAACTGCACCGATTTCTAAGGCGGCATATAGAATGGATCCTAAAGAGCTTGTGGAGATGAAGAAGCAGCTGGAAGAGATGCTTCAGAAAGGGTTCATTCGTTCAAGTAACTCCCCATGGAGAGCACCTGCGATCTTTGTCTCCAAAAAAGATGGCACTCTCTGTATGTGCATAGATTACAGAGAGCTAAACAAGGTGATTATCAAGAACAAGTATCCGCTACCTAGAATTGATGACTTGTTTGATTAGTTGAAAGGGGCAACCATGTTCTTTCAGTTTGATCTCAGAACGGGTTACCATCAGATAGGTGTGTCAGAGGAAAGTATACCGCATACTGCTTTTCAGACTCGGTATGGGTTGTATGAATTTCCTGTAATGCCTTTTGGTTTGACAAATGCTCCTGTCTATTTTATGGAATGAACAGAATTTTTCAACCGTATCTAGATAAGTTTGTGATTATCTTCATAGATGATATCCTGGTGTATTCTAAGAATGAGGAGGAACACAGAGAACACTTGAAAGTTGTATTACAGACTTTGAGGGAACATCAGTTATACACTAAGTTTAGTAAGTGTCACTTTTGGGAGAAAGAAGTTCGATTTTTGGGACATGTTGTATCCAATCAAGGAATAGTGGTAGATCTTGAGAAAGTTGTTGCGGTCAAAGAATGGAAGTAGCCCACGAACCCTACAGAGGTGAGAAGTTTTTTAGGACTAGCCGGTTATTACAGGAGATTTATAGAAAATGTTTCCACTATTGCAGTACCCATGACCAAGTTGACCTACAAGAATGTGAAGTTCTTATGGACAAATAATTGTAAGAAAGCTTTCTAGGAGTTAAAGCAGCAGTTAACTACAGCTTCGATATTAACTATACCGGTACAAGGGGAAAAGTTAGTAATGTTTACTGATGCGTGTGGAACTGGGTTGGGATGTGCGTTCATCAGAAGGTTGTATCTTATGCTTCTCGACAGTTAAAACCTCATGAGAGACAATACCCTACTCAAGACTTAGAGTTGGCAGCAGTTACTTTTACGTTGAAAGTGTGGCGACACTACTTGTTTGGGGAGCACTTTGAGTTGTACATAGATCACAAGAGCCTCAAATATCTTTTTTCTCAAAAAGAGTTGAATATGAGGCAACAGAAGTGGGTTGAATTCGTCAATAGTTATGATTTCGAGATCCTTTACCACCCGTGGAAAGGAAATGTGGTCGTAGATGCACTTAGTCGACAACATGGGATTATAGCTTCTTTGATGATTCAGGGATAGAAGTCCTTGGAGTTAATTTCGATGCTTGATGTTCAACCAATAGAGAGTGTTGAATGGGCATACATTGGTAGTTTGACCATGCAGCCGACGTTATTGGGTAAAGTTCGTCAGATGCAGAATTTAGATAGGTTTCTCGTCAGCAAGCTCGATGACCTTGTAGTGGATTTGATCGATGATTGTCCTACTGATTGGTCTGTCGATTTAGATGGGAGATTGCGATTCAAGGGCAGGTTATGTGTACCTAACATTGTTGAATTGAGGAAAGGGATCATGGATGATGCCCATAGGTCCCGATATACCATTCACCCTGGTGGGACTAAAATGTATCATGACCTGAAGAGGACGTTTTGGTGGGAAGGTATGAAAAAGGACGTAGGAGAGTATGTTTCTTGATGTTATGTGTGCCAATAGGTTAAGGCAAAACACCAACAACCGTTTGGACTTTTGCAGCCTCTTGAGATCCCTGCTTGGAAATGGGAGTACATCTCTATGGACTTCGTGGATGGATTGCCGTGGTCTAAGCGAGGCAATGAATCTATTTGGGTGATAGTGGATCGACTCACCAAGTCTGCTCATTTTATTCCTATCAGTGTTCACCGATCTGCGAATAAACTAGCTAGGCTGTATATTCAGGAGGTGGTGTGACATCATGGCGAGCCAGTTTCTATAGTTTTGAATCGTGATCCGTTGTTTGTGGCAGAATTTTGGGAGAGTTTTCAACATGCTTTGGGTGCTAGATTAGATCTAAGCATAGCTTATCATCCTCAGACGGATGAGCAAAGTGAGCGGGTAAATCAGATCTTGGAAGATATGTTGAGAACTTGTGTCCTCGATCTTGGTGGTAGCTGGGAAGAACACTTACCGTTGGTGGAGTTTACTTATAATAATAACTATTACTCCAGTATCGGGATGACACCTTTTGAGGCTTTGTATGGGAGGCCATATCGATCACCTGCTTGTTGGATGAAGGTAGGAGATGCACCATTGTTAGGGCCAGAGTTGGTGAGAGAGACCACATTGAAGGTGAACATTATTCAGGAATGTATTAAGACTGCTCAGAGTCGTTAGAAGAGTTACATTAATAGAAAACATAACGGGGTTGAGATGAATGCTGGAGATTTTTTGTTTTTGAAGGTCTTGCCGATGAAGGGTATCATGCGATTCAGAAAGAAGGGAAAGTTGGCACCTAGATTTGTGGGACCATACGAGATCACTGAGATGATTGGTAATGTAGCTTACAAATAAGCTCTACCACCTGCTTTAGCTATGATTCACAATGTGTTCTATATATCTTTATTGCGGAAGTGTGTGCAAGACCCTTCCCAAGTAGCATCACCAGAAGTATTGGAGATTAGTGACGATCTAACGTATGTGGTGCGACCAGTTACTATTCTAGACCGAGATGTAAAGCAGTTACAGCGCAAGAAAGTGAACTTAGTGAAAGTGCAATGGAGCGAGGATGAGAACGATATTACTTGGGAGTTAGAAGAGAAAGTTCGGCGTATGCATCAGGAGCTTTTTGTTTAGTACTCTCTCTTATCGAATCTTGAGACGAGATTCTTTTGAGGTGTATATATTGTAGCGACCCTGATTTTTTGTAAACCTTTATTTATTTTTTATTATTGTTATTATTATCTTATTTTATTTTTAGTTTTATTAATTGTGTGGTTACATGATAATTTAATATAGTATTTAATTAATTTAATGTGTTATTTAATCATATGTAATTCATCCGAATATTGATATATTTATATTGGTTATTAAAAAAAGTGTTTATATATTTAAAATATATATCATATCATATTTATATTTATATTTATTGTATTTATGTTGCTTTTGTATAATAAAAATTTGTAACCTTTTATTTAGATATATATATATATATATATATAGGCCTCTAGGTTTCCTATACAAGTTAGAGAGGAGCAGCCACGGGGTGAGAGGAGAGAGAGAGAGAGAGAGAGAGATTAATCCAAAAAAAGGGCAAATTACATATACCCCTTCGAGGTTTAGCAAAATTACAGATACCCCCCTGAAGGTACTATTTGCATAACAAATTAGGGGGCAAATTGTTATGAAAATATAAACCTCATGAGGCAATTTATTATGAAAATATAAACCTCAAGGAGGTATCTGTAATTTTCGAAGCCTCAGGGGGGTATCTGTAATTTAGCTAAACCTCGAGGGAGGTATATGTAATTTGCCCCAAAAAAAATAGAGAGTTTAGCCGAGAAAGAGAGACGGCGGGAGAGAGGAAGAGGAAAAAAAAAGGTTAAGGTTTCGTTTTGGTGGCTCCATTAGTTCTTCAAATAATTATTTGATCTTCAAAAAAATATTGTGAGTACAAAATTCACTTCCCTTGATTTATGTTTAATTCGTTATTTTTATTTATTTGATGTTGAATTGATTTCGTATTTGCATGTAGATGATTGATCGATTTTAATTATTTTGATTAGTTATGTATGTAAAGTTTAGGATTTTTAGATCATTGATTGATTTTAATTATTTTGATTAGTTGTGTATGCCGGGTTTAGGGTTTCTATATGTATTTATTTTATGGTTGTAATCACACTCATGAATATATAAAATTAAAATAAATTAGAAACTCATAGATAAATTCCTTACACTCCACCATAACTTTATGGATTGTTGTTTTATTTGAATGTTGGTGAGAAAGGTGTATAAAAAAGTGAGGATTATAAGATTTATTTGAATGCCTTATGCTTGGCATTGTTATGTTTGTTCTCATGAGTGAGATGTTTTGTATATGTATATTGTTGCCTTGTTTTCAAGAGTAGTCGAGTACTTTGATTTACGCACATACGTATATGTTAACCATCCGGGGAGTGTCGGTCAAACTCGGGACGATATCCCCGTACAAGTTTGGCTTCGAAGCGGTGTTAGGTATACAGGAGGCACATGGGATATATGTGTAGGCCGGAAGTGGAGGCCGAAGTGGTGGAGTTAAGGTACAAAGAATTTAATTATGAGTTTATTGGTATAGTGTGAATTGTATTGATTTGTATATCTTGAAAAATAGTAAACGACCTCGATAAATTATGAAATTTAAGCAAAGATATGTATACGTGATTCTAGACAGCTTTTGTGTTTTAACTTTTTGTTAAAAAGATCGATTAGAATTTGTAATCGGATGATCTTGGTTATAGTAGTTTCGATTCATTTTAGCAATGTAGATTTTAGAGACTGTTTTAAACCACGAAACGAGCTCATTTTTATTGGTTTTCGCGTAAACTAAAGTAAAACATTATTCTGAACACTTTTCATGTTTTGAACTTTTCTGAAAAAAATTCATCTTGCAGCAGTTTATTTTCATTTTCAGTTCTAGATTTTTCGATCAAATTTCGTTTAGGATTTTCTATTAAGTTTTTCTCTCAACCTGTTCAGTTTCTACTAAATTCGTCCACAATACCTTTTAGCAAATTTGATTCTGTACAACTTTTGTTTTTTGAGTTTTGGTCAATTCAAATTATTTAAGCATGAAATTGTGCATTTTTATACTTCTTTAGCAAGTTACTTATGATTAAATTATACTAGCTTTATTTTTTTGTAGGATGGTGTGTCTTACTAACTTTTTATGCATGGTTGACCCACCATATTTTTATTTTTATTTTGTTTATTTTATACTCAATTTATATTTCGTTGTATACGGGTAAGAAACTAAATGCCACCGTATCTCGAGAAATTACCCATTCGTCTCGGTGCGAATGGAACTATTTTTCTTCTCCTGTAACAAAAATTAAATATATTTTTGTTTGTGTCTAGTGGACACGTGGGTGTTAAATCTTGTGCTCATACCAGAATACCTGTATACTGACCCGTTTTGTCTCTTCACATCTCGGGTGCGTTCTGTTTAAGTGCAGCCGAACTTCCTTTGCAGGATTAGTTAGGACTACGGTGGTGAAGAGAAATAACTATAGTTGTTGGGCATGTCGTTTGGATTTTTTAAATTTTTTTGAGCTTAGGGTTGATATTAGTTTATGTATTTATTATTTTTTTTATGACCTTAGTATTTTGATAATTTGGCATGATTTGTAACTTTATATTTTTTAAGTTATTTTGACTATTTATTTTTATTTTAATGTTGGAGGTGATTGTTAGTATGAAATTATAGTGGATGGTTTGGTTGGCGTTCTGTTAGTTCTGTTAGTTTTGTTTTGTTTGTTTTTTTTTTTTTTTTTTTTTAACCGTTGTAATCTTTTGATGATGGAAATTTATTTAAACCTTTAGAGACGTGAACGTTTAGATTTTGTTTTACCCCTAGGATTTAGATGATGGAATATTGATTGAGATTTAGTCCTAATTTAATATTTAATTGTTTAAATTTTGAGGCGTGACAATTTAATTGGCTAATTTTTTAGCCACCAAATCTCTCTTAAGGGAAGGTATTGGATTCCACTCGTAGGAGTAGAATGAGATAATAAGATTTTTTTTACAAAGTGTATGGATGTGATAATCTAACAACTAGCCACTAACTTTTACCGATAAAAAAACAAGTTCAAATTAAAAAGTAACAAATAAAAAAAATAAAAAAACTGTTAGTTAATAATGGATTGTTTTAATTTAATGCATCGGTTGTGGCTGCAAGAGAAATAAGGTGAGGGATGTAAAAGTGCATAAAAATAAAATAATAAATAAATAAAATGAATGTGGTATTAAGAATTTTTATTTTTAATTAAAAAGTCAAAAAAATTAAAAATTAATCACATCATTCATTCGATTTTTTTTTATATATTTTTTTCTTAAAAAATTATTAAAATAATCTCTTTAAAACGATACCTAGTGATTGATTGTATGTAAATTAGGATTTTAAAGAACGGTCAAGCTTCTAGTCGGATTTACTGAACGATGGGGATTGATTTCGATTGTTAATGGGTAAATTATAAATTATAAATATACTTTTTGAGATTTGTTAAAATATAAATTATTTTTTGTGTTTTAAAAAATTATAGATATCTTCTTATTAGAATTTTTTTATTTAATAGAATTAACTAAAAAAATAAAATTTATAATTACTCTCTTATACAATAATAAAATTACTTAAATTATTAATTGAAACATATTTTCAACATCATTAAAAACTGTTAAGGGCTGATTTGTTATGAAATTAGAAATCTCATGGGATGGAATGTAATTTTCAAAACCACAGGAAGTGATTCGTATTTTAATCAAATCTCAGGAAGTGTATTTGTAATTTACCCAAAGTTAATTTAAATTAAAAAAATAAGAGTTACATTTGTTTTTTTTATATTATTTTGATCTCGTTTTATTTCAACTCTTAATTTTAGATTTTGTATTAATTTGGTTTAATTAATAAATTCGTTAATATTTTTGAAAGAAAATAATCACTAAGTTGATTGAGGTTCTCACAAAGTTGAGTAAGTTTATAATTTTTCTGTTAAAAATATGACACATTATAGCGATCTCGGGTGTTACCCCTTGTGTACAGTAATCCGGACTTGTTTCCGTGGATGTTAGTAGATGATTATATTTTGTTTGCATCCTTTCGTACTTTGTATTTTGAGTTGTAGGATGTGTTGGGCAGGTTTATTACAGATTGGTTGGACTTAGAAACCAAAGGTAGTTGTCTAGATTTTTGCCTTCACGCTCGAGCGGAGCTTTCGACGCTCGAGCGGGCCCTTCGTTGTTGCTTCTCCGCTCGAGCGGGAGTTTGGACGCTCGAGCGTGATTTTCCATCTTCCAATATTTCCTCTGCAGTGTTGGAACGCTTGAGCGTGAGTTTGTGTGACGCTCGAGCGGGGAGTTTTATTCTCGAGCGGGGACCTAGTTTAGCAAAAAGTTCTGGGAGTGTGTATCCGCCGCTCGAGCGGGATTTTTGACGCTCGAGCGGGAGTCTGTGAGTGACGCTCGAGCGGGGTTTTCCACGCTCGAGCGGGGCGATTTTTATATCAACTTCGGGATTTCATTTTTGAATCACTTTTTCACATCCTTTTCTCTCTCTTACTTTTCCAAAACTCCATTGTTGAGCCTCTCTCTCTAGAACCTTGCCTTCTCTCTAGGTATTGATCTAGTAGGGGTTGATTCCTCACCTTTGGCCTTTACAAAAAAGTTGTTGATCGTCGAGGGCTATCTTTTGAACCAAGAATCTCGGGATTTGGAGCATTTTCGTTTTCTTCATCTTCTTCGTTGGGTGTCATCTTTTGAGGTAGGGATTCCTACTCACTCTTATGGTCTTTGACATAGATTTTTGGTGGTTTTGATAAAGTGTTGAAGTTGAGTAATTTTGGGACTTAGGGTTTCAAAATGTTAAAAGGGAGTTTTGTTATTTTGATTCTAAAATGTGTATTTTGAGTTTCAAAGTAATGATATTGTTGTTGGTTGTTGATTTATGGACCACTGGGTTGTTATTGGAAAAAGGGGTAGAAAATCCTAAATTGTTGTATAAATTAATTGGTATAATTAATTTGGGAAAAATTGTTGTTATTTGGAATTGAGTTGTAAATAATGAAATTGGCTCATTATAATGTAGAATGGTGGAGTTGGACTTATTAACCGCTCACTTTTGAAAACATTGATATTTTATCTGTTGGAGCTTTTAATATCTGTTTAGAAATAATTGCTTGGGCTACCAGTGGAGGGTAGTTTTGATTGTTGTAGAGAATGCATGATGATTAAGCAAACTAAAACTAATCGATTGAGTATGCTATCGAATATAGCGACTGGAATAATACATTAACTTTATGTATTGATTGATTGTATATGATCTATATTTATATACATGTGTTGTGTGGGAGGAGATAGGGGATGTACTCCACGGTTTAGGGGAAGATAGGGGATGGACCTCTAAACCGGGTTTTGTGTGACATTGATACAACACTACAATGTGTGTCAAGTGTTGATTATGGAAGTGTTCGAATTGATTTGATGTAACACTAAAATGTATATCGTTATCAATTATGAAGTATATAAGTGATTCTATGTTATGTTGATACAGCACCGAAATGTGTATCTTTCGTAAAGTGTGGAAATGGTTTATGTGTCATCGATACAGCATTACAATGTGTATCTGTCATGAATTTCGAAAGTGTTTTTAAAGATGAGTCTAAATCTCATTAAGTTATTTGGACTAGGTGTTGAGCCTTGTTTTCAAACTCAAAGTTGAAAAGGAAATGGAAAATGAAAGGAAACATGGACATAGTGGTCATGTAATAGAAATGGATTATGAATTGATTTAAGGGAATTAAGCATTTATCAATTGCTAATGTCTAAGTTATTGCTCATACTGTGTTTAGCATATCTCTACTGGGCGTTGGCTCACCCTATATGAGACATTATTTTCAGGTACAGGTAGCATGCCACCTATAAGGACATAGCTTGGATGATGATGAGAGTTGAAGACTCTTTTTTTGTTTAATTGATTGTATTACATGTTTATCAAGCCAAGGGCTTATTTTGTATAGAGTTAGTACTCTTCTTTTGTGTAACCAAGTGTTGACTTGGAAAACTATAAGCCCGTAGGGCATTTTCTTTTGTTGTTAACATGTAATACTGTTGTAAAAAAACTACTCTGATGAATAGAAATGGCTGATTTCTCTTATATCAATGCATGTCTAAAATGATGAGTTTTATGTATTATTTTGGGGGCGTTACACACATACCACTTATACATGCATTTTAATAATAAAAAAATCTTAAGAGTCGTAATTAATTTGACAAAATTGAAACCAAGGTCATTAATTCATATTCAAAATCAGGTCAATTAAAATTACAGGACCAAAATGATAAAAAGACTAAAGTACAGAGACTATAATCGTAATTTTTTCTAAAAACAAATATAATAAAATCATATGACTACTTGGATCAATCTAATATTTTTTAAGATTGATTAATATATGAGGTTCAAAAAATTATCAATGTGAATTACCAAAAAACGACTCGGCTCTTAGTTGAATGGATCATCTAGTCCGGCTTGTGAGCCCATCATAAGTTCTACTTTGATAATTTATTTGATTTATTTTTTATGTTTTAATATGTGTTCTTTTGGCAATTTAGTAAAAAGCTACGTTTGTAGCTTGTTTGCTAAAAAAGTTAGGTTAGCTTTTTTAACAATGAGTCATTTGGCAAGTCTAAAAAAGTCACATATATCCTTTATGTTTTTTATATTTACATGAGTGAAAATATAAACTTTTTACATTGGGTAGGGATAGTTTAGTCATTTATCATGATGTGACATCATAAATAAATATTAATAAAAAAAGTCAAAAGCAGCTTTTTACCAACTTTCCAAACCATTTTTCTAAAAAAGCCAAAAGCTTGGTTAAAAGTCAAAAGTCAGCTTTTAACCATCTTTCCAAAACACCCTTATGTAAATCATCTATAAAAAAAAAAAAAAAAAAGTTAAATCGAACTAATAATCATAACTATATAATTTTATTATTTTTGTCTTCATAAAAAAGAGCAATTTTATTTTTAAAATCACAATTACTGTTCATTTTTATGAATATAAAGACAATAAAATTACATAATTAAGATTATCATGTCAATTTTATTTGAGCACTTGGATGATAAATCCATTTTTGAATTTTCTTTGACTAAAAGTTCAAACATTAAAACATTATGTCATAAGGATTTCGTGTGTGTATATATAAAGTTTCGATTGGCATTGATTACGATAATTAATTTTTTTCTATTGAGATTTTTTTAACTTGACTTTTTTATTCTCGTTTGTTTTTGTTTTTGAGTTTTTTTAACTTTTGTAAGAGAAAAAGTGTAATAATTATAATTTAGATGTAATATTTTATCTTATTAATTTATATAATTTATTTTATCGTTTGTATTAGTTTAGCCCCAGAGTGAAAACCAAACAATGAAACCTTCTCTCTACTCTCTCTCTCTCTTTCTCTATCTCTCTCTATTCATCTCTGTCGACACCACCGTCCCAACACTCATCTTCGACAACAACACCACCACCACCACTACCTTCCCAACAACACCGCCCAAACCTTAACCAAAATTGCGTTCTCTCTCTCTATCCATCGTCATTCTCTCTCTCTCTCTCTCTCTCTCTCTCTCTCTCGTAGACAACGATGAATCCGCCATTGCCGCGGTGGTACAGCGGTGGATCGGCAGCGGCTATCCTCTACCTACTCCAACTCCACCATGTGCAAATGACGAAGCTCTCTGAACCCTTCGACGTCTTGCATTTCGTGCTTAACAAAGGCAATGGTGTCAAGGGCTTCAAAATCGTGATTTATCCTCAGACACAGGCCTCAAAATCATTCCCAACCTATTGAAGATAGGATCCACGCGGCACTATCACTGTCGTTTGATTCATCGTCATCGTCTTCCATACCAGTCCTCTGATTTGGATCTCCAGATGACATGTAAGCTCAGCTACACTTATGTGTGTGTATGTGTGTGTGTATGTTTATAGCAACTCTCTGACTTTTTTAATGCTCAGATTTCTTCTGTTTTTTAGATTATGTTCAAATCTCGATCTCGCTGAAGGCTTTTCTTTGATCGACAGATCTAATGTTGTGTTAATCACTGATCTAATGCAAGAATGCATTAGATCTCTGTTGTTGGTGTTTTCAACATTTCTATCTGTTTAATTTTTTTTTATTATTGTTATTTAACTTTTGATATTTATTATTTTCATAGATCAGATCCAAGACCCAGATCCATCCAAATCCAGATATCACAGATCAGATCTAATGTGTTAGGGTTTTTTTTTTTTTTTTTTTTTTTTTTTTCTTGATTTATGGTGGTGTTGTTGATGTGTTGTTGTCGTTGATGATATCTGGATATTTATTATTGTTATTTTTGTTCTTGTTGTTGATTGCAACAGATAAAAAAAAGATTTGAATAGATAACAACAATAAAATGTTATGACACAAATAAGTGAAATATACAAGAAAACAGATAAGTGATAGATAGGATAGATCTGTTTAAATATCAGCAGATTAAAAAATATTAGAACAAAAACTTTAACAGATAGAAACAGATAAGACAAGAATTTCGACAGGTGAAATTTTACACAAATGGAAATATTTTTGTGTTTTGTTTGTGTTCGATCTGTTCAATCTCTCTCTCATAAGAATTTCACACATATAATTATTTAATATAGATAATGAATTAATTGTAATTTTGTGGGGGCAGTGTGTTGCTTCATTGATTAAATAAAGAGAAAAACCCATAAATTTGAATAGATAAGGAAAAAATTCAATAGATAGATATAAATTTGAACAGATAGTCAAAAAAATTTAAACAAATAGGCCAAAAATTTAAACAGATGGGCAAAATTTTGAATAGATAGGAAAAAATTTGAACAGATAAGCAAAATTTTAAATAGATAGGGAAAAAAAATTTAAACAGATAGTCAATGAAAGTCAACGGATAAATTAAGGAGTAAATTGGTAACAAAATGTCCTTTAAAACAAATAAACTGATTTCTCACAACACTATTTCACAAATGGTGAATCTCTCAATAACAGAAAATATCTATTAGACCTGATGCCTTTATAACCTCCTTAGATTGGATTTATTAACAATTTACTCTTTTCTTTTTTTTTTTATAGATGATGGACATACTAAAACTCAAAAAATGAATAGAATTATTCATCAAAAGTAAGATTCATAATGCGCTCTACCGTTAGACTGAATGGTCCGACTTATAAACCTGGTTGAATATGAGACCACAAGGGGTAGACCGAATGATCTAGTCAGTCCTTCAATGAAGTCTTTTTCTCTAATCATAAATTGAATAAATTATGGAAAACTATATTTATCTAGAATTTTCTTGAGTGGGTGATTGTATGGCAGAGATAAATTTGTATAATATAGAGTCCATGTAAAGTGTGGTGGAGATTAATTTTTGGATAATTTCTAGATTGATAAGAGTGGATTTGTAATATTACCCATAAATTATTTCCTTAATTTCATTTTGATTGTGATTTATTTATTCAATTTATTGCTAAGAGAAATTCATTCAAGTCTTTTTCATACAACTGAATGATATTGAGGCTTATTTCATAGGTCTCTGACAAGATAAGATGACCACGAGTTAAAATTGGAAATCTAGACAGCAATGGCGTTGGTTGGAAAGATGTATCCCAACCTCCCAATTTATGGCAAATTCACCCACCACTCTGGAAAAACTTTGCATTCATTTCTATCTAATGGTTCCTTTTCCAAATTACTACAAAAAACACAATAAAGACCAAAATATAGAACAATAATTATTGGATTGCATTTGGTTATGAGTAATGATTTAGCTCATGCGATTCTCTATTCCAAAACATCCATATCTGTTGAATTTTATCTCAAAATTTCAATGGTTTAATGATTATGAATGTATTGGAAATTATGAATGTATTATGTTAGGTTTTTATTCTTGGCAATCCCGTTTAACAAAACTCCTTTCAGTTGTACTTGTATTCGTACTTTTATTCAGTGAGGTTATGAGTTTTTATATGCGAATCTAACCCGAATTGTGCCTTGTAGAGAAGTTTGTGGTATTAATTCTTTCGTGTTTGCCACTTTGCTGACTATGACGGGGATCAAGCTACCCGATCAGTTCGCGAGGGTCCAAGGGGCAGCGCCATAGCGGGGTTGAAGGGCAACATCCCCGAAGTAAAAAAGCAAAAATGCATTCAAAGTTGCCTGTCCATTCGAACAACCGTTTGTACTCTCGAGCGGAGAATGTTTGGTTCCAGCAGTTTGACATGTCTGCAAATATGCTGTGAGACGTGTTTTTACGCTCGAGCGTCCATTTCCCCGCTCGAGCGTACATCTTGTTTTGGAACATGCGATATAAAGTCCCTGCTTGAGCGTCCATTCCCACGCTCGAGCGGACCTCGCGAGCTTAGCTTCTATAAAACCTCAAGTTGCTCAAAATCTAGGGTTATGCTTCCAGATCTTCTTCTTGGATATTAGGGTTTATATGTGGGGCTATTTTGCTAATTTTCTTTGATGTTTGATTGAGTATTCAACTCATAGTTTAAGAAGTATACATCAAAGGATTGTTTGTTTATTCTATACAAAAGAGAGAGTTGTTCTTCGGTGGATTCTAGAGAATTCGAGCTTGAAGCTTTGGCGGATTCTGGAGTGGCTCATCGTCGTGATTTGACATCGGCGTTGTGGATTCAACGTCGGGCAAGACAATTCTGAGGTGAAGACGGGGCTGGAAGAGGCACATAGGGGTTAGTTCAATTCGGGCGTGGATTCGCTAGGTAATTGAGAGTATACCTGTGTAATTCCGTTATGTCTTTTTAGTGGATTGTTTTGTGGCTTTTGCCCGTGATTTTTTATCACAATTGGAGGCGCTCCAATTGTGGTTTTTCAACGTAAAATCGTTTTGTTGATTTGTCTTTGATTATTTAATTGGGATTGCTATTTACTAATTAAAATTGATACATAATTACAAATCAATATCTAGCGGATTTCTAGATTTTTCAATTGGTATCAGAGCAGGTCGCTTTATTTTTAAAAAAAAAAAAAAATCTATTAGGGCGAGATCTTGTTTGATTTGTGATAATGCATTCAATTCGTGAGTGAAATTCTATAGTTCAACCACCTCTATTTGACAGATCCAATTATTTTTTTTTGGAAAGCTCGGATGGGATCGTTTTTAAAATCTATTAATGAAAATTTTTGGCAATCTGTCATCTATGGGTGGACTGAGTTGACGATTACCGTTGATGGAGTAACTTTCCCCAAACCAATTGATAAGTGGGACACAATTGATTACTAAAATAGTAGCTGGAATAGTAAAGCTATCAATTCTCTCTTTTGCGCCGTCACACCTGAAGAGTTTAGTCATATTTGCAATTGTGAAGTCACAAAAGAGGCTTGGGATATCTTACAAACTATTCATGAGGGCACTCCTTCTGTTAAATGCTCAAAACTTCAAAAGCTCACGTCTAGTTTCGAAAACCTTTCAATGAAAGATAGTGAGACCTTTGATGAATTTTATGCGAAATTGAGTGACATTGTAAATTCCAGCTTCAATTTAGGTGAAAAAATATCGGAATCCAAGATTGTAGGATAAATTTTGAGGTCCTTGCCCGATCGATTCCAACAAAAGTTACAGCTGTTGAGGAGGCTCAAGATGTTGACAACCTCAAGCTGGATCATTTGGTTGGAAAACTCCAAACTTATGAGGCACATAGGAATTTCAAAAAGAAACAAAAAGATGCTATTGCTTTTAGTAGTGCTCATAGAGTTGGAGTGGATTCTGATAAGGATTGTGAGATAGATTCCAAGATTACAGATGCTTTTGTAAAACAATTTAAAAAATCTTTTCTGAAGAAGAATCCTAATCTTTTGGAATCTACTCAGACTCATAAATCCAAAGGCAAAGATAAACTCAAAATTAATTCTATAGCCAAGAAAGAGAAAGGAAAGATACAAGGGAACTCTGAGAGACTCCAATGCTATGAATGCCAAGGATTTGGCCATGTTGCTCAAGAATGCCCCACTCGTTTGAGGAAGAAGAAAGCCCTCGCTATTACTTGGGATGATGAATCATAATCTGATAAAAATGAAAGTGACAACGAAGATCAAGGCGAAGAGGGACATAAACAATTCCTTACTTTCATTGCGGCTTCCGAAACTGAAGGACAAATAAAGTATCCGCAGAGACTGGTTGAGAATGACACTGATGATGAATCCTCAGGTAGTGATGATGAAGAGCTTCAGCAAGCTTATGAAAAATTGTATAAGGAATCTCTCAACTTATCCAAAGTGAATGACAAACTCACTACGAAACTCAAAGCATGTGAAAGTGAGAATGTCAAATTAAATGAGGAGATTTTTGAGGCTAGGATTGATGCCATCAAGATGGCTAATGATCAACAAGTCCTTTGTGCAAAACTCTTGACTTGTGAGACAAAGAGGAATGAGCTATAGCAAATCTATGCAACATATGAAGAAAAGATTGAAACTCTCGAGATGTCTCAAGTTGCTTTGGAAGAACTAATGATCAAGAAAGAATGAGAACTCAAGTGTGCTATGGCTACCATTAGTCTTTGGAACAAAGGATCAAAGACTTTGGACAATATCATTGGGTCTCAACAAATTTGTTCTGACAAAAGTGGCATTGGCTTTGGTGGTAATAAAGAGCAAAAATAGGGTACATCCACATCTCATGATACAAGAACTCAAGGGCAGGGGGAGCACAAGATTCAACGAGAGGAAATACTTCTCAATCTTCCTAAAGTTGGTAAGGTCAAAGAAAAGAAAGTACACCATGTATACCCTATTTTTGTTTGTCATCATTGTGGTTTGTATGGTCATATTCGCCCTTATTGTTATAAGTTGCATGGGAGAGTATCTCATAGAGATGGAAGAAATTCCAACATCTCGTGGGATAGGAGACACTTCATTGGTCGTAATGAGGTTAAGGATCATAATAGACCTTGCTATTTTGATTTGCTTGAGACCAAACATGGAGCGAGTTTGCATTTTCCTAGACCTAGGAATACGAAGTTGGAAACCACGTCGAGACGGATTCCCATTGAAAGGGAAAGGAACCACAACGTCAAGACACCACCCAAGAACCGCAATTCTCACAATTATGTTCATACTAAAGCGGTTTTGGTGAGAAAACTTGACTTGTATTAAGTTGTTTATTTGTTTTAGTTTTTAGGTTTTTGTTTTGTTTTTTCTTTTTGGGTTATTTAATGTGTGGTATCATTTAGTATGTCTTTGTTCATTTTATGTCTTGCTTTATTTTAGAGAGAAAAAAAAAATCCAAAAAGATTTTCTTAGTATGGTTTTGCAAGCTTGAAATTTTTGAGAAGTCCTTGGTACATATTGGAATTGATGAGAATATCTAGTATATGTTAATATGTGTGTGCTTTTCTGTGGTCATTACTCATTTCGGAGTGTGTTATTTGATTAGTATGTCTCATTCTGTACACACTCTTGGATTAACAAATATTGGAGTATTCCACCTTAGTGATTTTTTTTTCCTCTATGGACTTCAGGCATTGTATCTTTTGCTTTTCTAGAGGAATTGACCTATACTGGCACATCATGGGTGATGTTGAGTCTCTTAACCACCTTCCATATTTTTGCATCTTCATGGCTTTCCCCTCTGTTATTTATAGTCCAGCCATGAGGAAAAAGCTACCTCAGAGTCACCAACTAGGCTATCTTTATTATATCCATGCTTCTCTGGTTCGGTTTCCATACTCTTGAGCGTGTCAGCCGCCAATGAGTGTGCAAAAGAAATAAAAAAATGTGCAAAAGAAAAGAAAAGAAAAAATGTGCAAAAGAAAAAAAGAAAAAAAAAAGAAAAAGATTCATTGATTGAGGGGGAGCCTCCACTTTTACTCACCAAATATCCCTTGATTCCTAGTGGTTTGACTTTCCTTTGTTGTGCTTAGATTCTCTTGCAAGAGGTCCAGCTTTTAGATCACTACTAAGATTTGAATTTTGTGTTTGTCAAACTTCAAGAGTCACACACACAATTTTATCATGGGATCTATGGTTTTCACATAATGCATCACTTTCTTTTATGATGAATCTTCTAGAGGCTGTGCATATTGTGTTTTCAAGTAATTGTACTTCTTGGATAATCTTGTGTGTTTTAAGATACAAATCTGAAATTCCTTGCTTTCTCCACCATATTATTTTTGTCGTTTTCTTCTTGTTCATTGTTTTCAGTGTTCGTGGTTGTTTTTAGTGAGATGGAGTTTGGTTTATCATTGCAAGAGTTTGTTAGCATGAACACTTTAATTGGTTTGGTAAGGGAGTTTGGCATTAGTTGGTTTACTTGTTGCTATGCTTTGCTTCTTTATTGTTTCCTTCTTGCATGCTCCTAATATTTTCATCATCATATCATTGCTTGTGTGTTTTATGATCTTGCTTTCGTTGTTTGAGCTTTCTTTGTCAATTCATGACAATAAGGGGGAGAATTTCATGTTTTCATGCTACATGTTCTTGAAATCTCCAATTTATATCTCTTCATATTTCCATCTCATGCTTCAAGATAATCTTGTCATATGTCTATTGTTTTTTCATATACTCTTGTGGCATTAATAGTTGTTTTTGGAGATTATAGCACTAATAGCTATTTTGCAGATCATGACCTTGAGAAAGAAGTTTGTTTTTGTTGGCTGTAATGAGTTGGGGTGATTAGGATTTTATTTGTTAGGTGTGTTTTTGTCATAACATTGCCAAAGGGGGAGATTATTAGTTTTTATTCTTGGCAATGCCGTTTAACAAAACTCCTTTCAATTGTACTTGTATTCGCACTTTTATTTTAGTGAGGCTATGAGTTTTTATATGCGAATCCAACCCGAATTGTGCCTTGCAGAGAAGTTTATGGTGTTAATTCTTTCGTGTTTGCTACTTCGCTAACTATGACCGGGATCGAGCTGCCTGGTCAGCTCGCGGGGGTCCAGGGGGCAACGCCCCTTGGTGGGTCCGGGGCAGTGCCACGGCAGGGTTGAAGGGCAACACCCCTGAAGCAAAAAGCAAAAATGCATTCAAAGTTGCCTATCCGCTTGAGCGGCCGTTTGTACGCTCGAGCGGAGAATGTTTAGTTCTAGCAGTTTGACCTGTCTGTAAATATGCTGTGAGGCGTGTTTTTACGCTCTAGCGTCCATTTCCCCACTCAAGCGTACATCCTATTTTGGAACACGCGATATAGAGTCCCCGCTCGAGCATCCATTCCCACGCTCAAGTGGACCTCGCGATCTCAACTTCTATAAAACCTCAAGTTGCTCCAAATCTAGGGTTACGCTTCCAGATCTTCTTCTTGGGGGTTTATATCTGGGGCTATTTTGCTAGTTTTCTTTGATGTTTGATTGAGTATTCAACTAATGGTTTAAGAAGTATACATCAAAGGATTGTTTGTTTATTCTATACAAAAGAGAGAGTTGTTCTTCGGTGGATTCTGGAGAATTCGAGCTTGAAGCTTTGGTGGATTTTAGAGTGGCTCATCATCGTGATTCGACATCGACGTTGTGGATTCAACGTTGGGCAAGACAATTCCGAGGTGAAGACGGGACTAGAAGAGGCACATAAGGGTTGGTTCAATTCGGGCATGGGTTCACTAGGTAATAGAGAGTATACCTGTGTAATTCCTTTATGTCTTTTTAGTGAATTATTTTGTGGCTTTTGCCCGTGGTTTTTTTATCACAATTGGAGGCGCTTCAATTGTGATTTTTCCACGTAAAATTATTGTGTTGATTTGTCTTTGATTATTTGATTAGGATTGCTATTTACTAATTAAAATTGATACATAATCAAAATCAATATCTTAGGGATTTTTAGATTTTTTATTTTGGATCAGAGAAACAAGTTGAATTGGCTACAAAATCCGCAGCCATGATTTATAAACAACTTCACAAGCATAAAAATTATTCAATGACTTACCTAGTTAATTTTGATCGTGATTCATAGTAGGCCACAATTATTTGAAACTAAAGTTTGCCAAATATGGACCAAGACCACCATATAACTACTCCGTTGAGCGGCCCAATTTGGCAACAAACTCATGGATGTTTCTATCTGAACTGCCACCTTCACCAACCGCCTCTTTTGCAAATTCACTCCATTTGATTGCATTTCTCTTCATCTCTTTCCTTCTCTCCCCCTCTATGACTTCCCTTACACAATGTTCAATCTCTTCTCTTCTAACAATACCCTTGTCGTTGCACCGAACCTTGAGTCCCATCCTCCAAACATCCATGACATACTTTGCATTGGTGCTTTGGTCTGTCCATTACGGCATTGCCACCATTGGAACTCCCAAGCTTAACGCCTCTAAAGTAGAGTTCCAACCACAATGTGTCACAAAACACCTAACTGCTTTGTGTGCCAAAACTTGTAACTGTGGACACCATGATGGACACCATGATACTACCAAGCCCTTTTCAGAGGTCTCTCTTACAAAGTCTTTTAGAAGCTTGGCCTTTTCTTTTGACCTAACCACCCACAAGAAATAGCAATTGATGTCTCCCAAGCCCCAAGCTAGCTCTTTCATTTGATCAACTCCAAGTTCGGCTAAACTCCCAAAGGAGACATAGACAACCAAACCATTTGGTCTCTCATCGAGCCAATTCATGCAGGTGCCAGTGTTTGGCTTGAAGATACTGAGACCATACTCTGTATCATCTTGGAATCTCTTATCCAAGAACATTGATGGTATGGTTGGTCCTATTGTCCTTAATGGCAAAAACTTTTCCATCCAATCCACCACATGTGTAGTATTGAAAGAAACAAATGGCTTGATAAAATTTGCAAATTAGACAAAATGTAATGAGGATGACATTTGGATATCTTGAAATTCTCATATAATTCAATAGTTTGTCGGGTATGATGTGATGCGACACATAAAATAATATATTCAAATATGATTTATTTTAACTGAATTACTAATCTCTTTCTCCAATTCGTAGAAGGTGTTGCACAACACAAAATCAACTCTATCCACGTCCGACAATTGCTGATTCACAACCAATTCCAAAACCGATAGATACGATCCGGAAACAGAGAGAAAAGACGGCAAATCCGAAGTCTCAATTGGTGGCAACCCAGCAACACAAGATCTCTCAGATCCAACAACAAGAGAAGATCCAACAAACCCTTATAAACATGGTAATAAATATTGTCCACAACACAAGACTAAGTAAAAAACACAGCCGCAACTACCCCAAACCACTTAGCAACCTCAAGAACCCAAGGCAAGAACGCATCGTAAACAATTCAATCGATAGGGTACTTTATTCCATGGAGTTTCTCGATGAGCTTTGCCAGAGTTTGCGAACCCACTTCTCGAAATCTCTCTAGGTAGACTTCGGACTCACTTTGATGATGCCTTGGTCGTAGCCATCGGAGATTGTTTCGACTGGAATTGTAGGGACTGCTTGTTCAGAAATGATGGTATTGAACATGTGGCGAGTGGCGACGAGTATGACTTTGATTTGTTTGATCTGTAAACGTTTGGAGAATTAGAGCATGGGATAGATGTGGTCTTGTAATGGGTATGGTAGAATCAAACAATGAGCTCTGTATGCCCTGTTTTCACTCTCCATTTTTAGAGAACACAAGTTAGAGCTCTCTTCTTTTCTTTTTTACTTTTTAAATTGAATCTCTAGGCATAGTGTAGACACCCCAGTTTTGACCGCTCATAAGACTTAGGCGCTTTATTCCGGGCACTCGATGATGATGATTATATTGTGTACGTGGTTTTAATTCTCAATAAAAGAATCCGAGTTCGAGCTCTAAATAATTCCAACCTGCCATACCCATTGTATTTCTACCCCAGAAAGTCAGTTTTGTACTTGTATTGAACCTGAAAGTAAGGAACAGTGGGCATACATTGACCTCCAGACGTACATCAGTGACCTCCGGCTGGAGACACCAAGGTCCGACCGGACCTCTTGACTTTTCAGGCAGTTTGTACAGCAATCTGCCAACTGCCCAATTCTGCAGATATTTTGAGCAGCAGCTCATGTTCTATAAATACGGGGCTCATCCTGCTGTATCAAAGGTTAAGAAAACAAGATGAAGAGTTAGAGAGAAAGAAACAATATCCAGAGTTTAGAAATATCTTAGAGATATCCAAAAAAATATCAAAGCTACTTCATTTTTGTCCTTCCATAAGCTCTCATATCAGCCTTGAAGCCCTCATATCATCCATACATTCCATACAAGAGCTTGAACTTGGAACTTGATTTGAGACTTGAAGATCATGACTCAAACTTGAGGGTGTTTTGGAATCAAGTTTGGTTTACAACAAGAACACCTTCTCTACAAGAGGTAAAACTTCCTTTATTTTATTTCAATCTTTGTTCACCTTATTCTTGTGTTTTCATACTATTTTGGGACTGTTTTAAGGGCTGGAACTTGTAATTAAAAGCTACCCAAAGGTGGAGGGGTTAATCACCCTTGCTTGAACCTTATTCCAAGCTTTTATCCTTGTGTTTCCCACTTGTTTTCTCTAATTTTTGCCACTATTTTGGGGCTGATTTAGGACTGATTTGGGGTTGTTTTTCAACATCTAAAATATGTGATTTGAAGTTATAAAAGTGGGGGGGTTAGCCACCATTCCTTAAATTTGTTTACTAGCTTGAATTTATTTACATTTTCTAGCTTAAATTATGCTATTAGGGTTTGTTTAATTTATGTCAATAATTTTTATTTTAATATTATGTTTATATTGTATTTACCAATTAATCAACTTCACATAATCATCACTGTAACTTCCTTCTATTCTTTGCTTATTTCGATTAAAAAGTTGTGAAAATTTGAGATTGTTATTCAAGTATAAGAAAGAAATTTTTCCATGCTTAATGGTTTAATTTCTTTGGAGGTTCATTACCAACGGCATAAAACTTCTTTCATGCTTAATGGTTCAATCTATTCGGAGGTTCATTACCAAAGACATACATCTTTCTTATACTAAAGCCAATCTTTTATTTTTTATTTCTTTTTATCACCGGTGTATTTACTTTTAAGGGACTAACTTTCTAGTTTAACCCTTGGAAATCACCAAGGAAAGTGTCATTATAGCTTATTATCAAGTTTGGATTTCAAGTCATTATCGCTCACTTTTGGTTTTTCCTAAGTCATTATCACTCTTTTGAATTTGACTAGTCCTTGTTGCATATCTTGGGTTTGACTTGAAATCCCTTATCGCTTGTAAATGAGTTTGATTCTTCTTTTGTAATTTCCCTTGACGAAAATAAGATTTACTTTCTCGGGTTAAGTTGATTCTTATTTCTCTTTATTATGTTTTGGACTTTGTGGACATAAATATCACTTTTGAACAAAAAGGAGAAAAGATAAAGAAATTGAAAGGTAATAAAAAAGGCTAATAAAATTGGTTAATTGGATTACAACCGACATAAAAAACTAATATTGGATTCGGTCGGACGTTATACCGAGTCTATTGTGTCAAGGCTTGTCTTACATCAATTCATGATGTTTTGATGAATCTTGAAGCGTCTCTACTTCCCTTCTTGAATTCACTTCATGATAGGAATGATGGGTGGTTGTTATGCATTGTATTTATTGATGTTTGTCCTATCGTGTCCAAAATCATCTTGCAAATCAACTTGCAACCATAGATGGTTTGGGAACCGAGTTCGCTCCTCTCTTGAGTATTTTCTATGATAGAGAAGGGTAAAAGAGACAAACATGGCTAGGAATACCCTGTCTGCACTATTTCACCTTAGGCACAAAAAGCATATTTTCGCAAGAAAACAAGGTATGATTGGATTTATTTGGGGCTCGACTGAGATGTATTCTGGGTCGGCAAGGCTCCAATAAATTACAAACTATACACTTTTGGTTGAAAGCAATGATAAGGTGAAACCAAACAGTTCCCAACAAGGCAGACAGAGTAATTCCTGAGGAGTATCGCGCAATCATTGTATATTTGTTGTAATAAATTAGACAGCCCCTTTTCATTATTATTCATTCGGATTTATAATAATTATTTATTCGAACACTTGGACATTCAGGCCCTCCTTTGCGAGGACAAATATGTAATAAGTTGTATGTCTTCCAACCCCCATTCTTTCTCTCTTTTATTTATCTGCTTATGATGGTTAGCATAGGGACATCATATTTTCAAATTAGCATTTCCATGACTTGCATTCATTCGTTTTGCATGCATAAAAGTTCGGCTCATCATATTATTCTAATGTCAAATTCAAACTCTTTACTTGAATACGTGCGCTATCACATGCCTTGAATTGACTCGCATATCATGCTAGTAGCTGAGCTTATTACTTGCACGTTGTATGTGTTGCATTAGTCGTGTTGCATTAGTCATGTTGCATTAATTAGGATCATGTATTTTTTCTAACTATTTGCTTTCTTTTGACTCACCTTTGGACATAAGGTAAGCATTTTTGCTTTAGCATATTGCATGAGTGTGATTGCTACCATATCAAACATACTACCATGCGGCTAAATGCTTACTTGATATACCTGTTTGAATGCCTGTGGATGATATACATGTATGTTAAAAATAAAATAAGAACATATACTGTACATAAGAATCACATCATGATTCGTAGAGGCCGATCTTTGATCGGGTGAGTGGGGTGCTTAATTAATGACCTTTTCCTCTCATACCTAAGTTCCTAAACCAAGACACTTTGGTAACAACAAACTAATGGCCTTTGGCATGAGTTGCGGATTTCCTAAATTTCCCAAAATAAATATTTACGTGGCGACTCTGATATCTGACAAAGCAATCCATTTTTGGCATTTGATTCAAAACATCGATTTTCCAAAAGAAATTACTAGATTTGGACTCTTTTTGTATTTCCACTATTTCACATTGCACTTGTGAAATCAGATTCAGAACCCACAAGTGGAGTCCAAACTGTAGATGCGCAGAAACTTGAGATCAGCAAGGCTCGATCCTTGGCTCATAATGGGGAATTAGACATTCCGAATTTGATTAGTTGGTTTTCCATTATCGGACTCAATCACCCGTGCGCGTTAAACAGTTCGGACCCTCGATTTCTTTGATCTAGTCTTACTAGTGCAATGTGAAACATAGATGAGAGTTCAGATTTGGCAACTTTCATTGAAAATCCATTTTATTGCAATTTTATCAAAAATAGACTATGTCATCAGATCTCTGTGTCGGCACCTAATATTTATTTTGGGAAAATTAGGAAACCCGTGACTCGTGCCCAGGCCATTGTTCGTCGTAACCAAGGATGCTTGGCTCAGAACCTTAGATATGAGAGGGGAAGGTCATTAATTGGGCACCTCTGCTCATCCGATCAAAAGATCGGCCTTTACTAACCATGATATGAATTTTGTTTTCTTTATATGTTCATGTTCCGATTTATTGAATAAATCCTCACAATTTATTATGTGAAGCATACAAGTATAGACTAATTTTGCAAGAATTGGAACAATTTCAATTTCATATTTGTTTTGCAAAGGGTTTGAATTTGCCACCTTAAGTGGGCTTAAAGTTTGTGAATTTGCCACTTGACAAAGTGGGCTTAAACGTACATTCATCGAATCATTCCAATTCAAGCACAAGCCTTCATCCACAGGCATTCAAACAGTTTATCATTTAAGCAATTAGCCTCATGGTAGGATGCTAAGCATAATAAGAAAATTATGAACAAATGAGATGCTAAAGCATAACAACTCATATATTTACCGACGTCCAATGAACATTGCATATGTACAAACGGGATGCTAAACATATTTATCAATGAATCTTGAAGCGTCTTTACGGCCAGACGTTATGCTGAAGTCTATTGTGTCAAGGCTTGTCTTACATCAATTCATGATATTTTGATGAACCTTGAAGCGTCTCTACTTCCCTTCTTGAATTCACTTCATGATAGGAAGGAGGGGTGGTTGTTATACATTGCATTTATTGATCTTTGTCCTATCGTATCCAAAATCATCTTGCAAATCAACTTGCAACCATAGATGGTTTGGGAACCGAGTTTGTTCCTCTCTTGAGTATTTTCTATGATAGAGAAGGGTAGAAGAGACAAACATGGCTAGGAATACCCTGTCTGCACTGTTTTACCTCAGGCACAAAAATTAGATTTTCGCAAGAAAATAAGGTATGATTGGATTTATTTGGGGCTCGACTGAGTCGTATTCTGGGTCGACAAGGCTCCAATAAATTGCAAACAATACACTTTTGGTTGAAAGCAATGATAGAATGAAACCAAACAGTTCCCAACAAGGCAGACAGAGTAATTCCTGAGGAGCACCGCGCAATCATTGCATATTTGTTGTAATAAATTAGACAGCCCATTTTCATTATTATTCATTTGGATTTGTAATAATTATTTATTCGGACTCTTGGACATTCAGACCCTTTTTCACGAGGACAAATATGTAATAAGTTGTATGTCTTCCAATCCCCATTCTTTCTCCCTTTTATTTATCTTCTTATGATGGTTAACATAGGGACATCATATTTTCAAATTAGCATTTCCATGACTTGCATCCATTCGTTTTGCGTGCATAAAAGTTTGGCTCATCATATTATTCAAATGTCAAATTCAAACTCTTTACTTGAATACGTGCGCTATCACATGCCTTGAATTGACTCGCATGCCATGCTAGTAGCCGAGCTTATTACTTGCACGTTGTATGTGTTGCATTAGTCATGTTGCATTAATTAGGATGATGTATTTTTTCTAACTATTTACTTTCTTTTGACTCGCCTTCGGACATAAGGTAAGAATTTTTGCTTTAGCATATTGCATGAGTATGATTGCTGCCATATCAAAGATACTACCATGAGCCTAAATGCTTACTTGATATACCTGTTTGAATGCCTGTGGATGATATACATGTATGTTAAAAATAAAATAAGAACATATACTGTACTTAAGAATCACATCATGATTAGTAGAGGCCGTTCTTTGATCGGGTGAGTGGGGTGCTCAATTAATGACCTTCTCCTCTCATACCTGAGTTCCCGAACCAAGACACTTTGGTAACGACGGACTAATGGCATTTGGCACGAGTCACGAGTTTCCTATATTTCCCAAAATAAATATTTAGGTGGCCACTTTGATATCTGGCAAAGCAGTCTATTTTTGGCATTTGATTCAAAACATCGATTTTCCAAAAGAAATTGCTAGATTTAGACTCTTTTTGTGTTTCCACTATTTCACATTGCACTTGTGAACTCAAATTCAGAACCCACAAGTGGAGTCCAAACTGTAGATGCGCAGAAACTTGAGATGAGCAAGGCTCGATCCTTTGCTCACAATGGGGAATTAGACATTTCGAATTTCATTAGTTGGTTTTCCATTATCGGACTCGATCACCCGTGCGCATTAAATAGTTCGGACCCTCGATTTCTTTGATCTAATCTCACTAGTGCAATGTGAAACATAGATGAGAGTCCAAATTTGACAACTTTCATTGAAAATCCATTTTATTGCAATTTTGTCAAAAATAGATTGTCATCAGATCTCAGTGTCGTCACCTAATATTTATTTTGGAAAAATTAGGAAACCCGTGACTCGTGCCCAGGCCATTGCTCTTCGTAACTAAGGATGTTTGGCTCGGAACCTTAGATATGAGAGGGGAAGGTCATTAATTGGGCACCTCCGCTCACCCGATCAAAAGATCGGCATTTACTAACCATGATATGAATTTTGTTTTCTTTATATGTTCATGTTCCGATTTATTGAATAAATTCTCACAATTTATTATGTAAAGCATGCAAGTATAGACTAATTTTGCAAGAATTGGAACAATTTCAATTTCATGTTTGTTTTGCAAAGGGTTTGAATTTGCCACCTCAAATGGGCTTAAAGTTTGTGAATTTGCCACTTGACAAAGTGGGCTTAAACGTACATTTATCGAATCATTCCAATTCAAGCAACAAGCCTTCATCCACAGGCATTCAAATGGTTTATCATTTAAGCAATTAGCCTCATGGTAGGATACTAAACATAATAAGAAAATTATGTATAAACGGGATGCTAAAGCATAACAACTCACATATTTACCAACGTCTAGCGAACAAGCTACAAAACAACGTTAGTAAAATATGCATGATTCTTAACTACGCAAGATGACAAATGCAACACATGTGATATGCAATTACTAGGTTCGGCTACTAACATGGCATATGAAATGATTTGATTGCATGTGGTCTAAGCATGTATTTAAAGAAGTATTGAAACGACAATGTGAATGAGAATGATGAACCGAACCCCGGTGCATGCAATACAAATGGATGTAAACATGAAGCATGCTAAATTAAACATGATGTCCCTAAACTAACCATCATAAGCGGTTAAATAAAAGGGAGAAAGACGTGGAGTTGGAAGACATACACATTATTACAAGTTTGTTTGCCCTTCATGCAGGAAGGTCTGAATGAATTAACTAGCTAACTGAACTACTTAACTAATTTTTACAAAACTTGAATAAATAAGCTAGTTATCTAAGCTAATTAATTATTACAACAAGTAAATAATTAATTCTCCTAAGCTAATGAATTAAGTAATTATAATAATGAACTAATTTAAATAACTACTTTAAACTAATTAAATACGTACAATACAAAGCTAATTAGCTAAACTAATTAATTACAGAGTAACTAATTAAACTAGTTAACTAATTAATTACAACATGAATTAACTAATTAAATACCTAATCTACTTAAATAAGAGAAATGTTACTGATCATGAAAATTTTTTCATGAAAATGATCATGAAAGATTTGTGACCCTTAAATTACCTTAATTAGTGTGTAGTACTTTATTCTAAGTGTAATCCAAAGGTCACAAATCTTTCATAATTATTTTCATGAAAAACTTTCATGATACCTAGCATTGCTGATTAAATAACTACAACACTTTAATTAGCCACAACACAACTATGACTAACTAATTAATAATTAAACTAATTAATTTACACTAATTACACTAATTAATTAATTATAAAATTCTAATTAAACTAACTAATTAATTACACTAATTAATTTTAGTGAACTAACTAATTAATTAAACTAATTAATTAATTATAAAATTCTAATTAACTAAACTAATAACTCATCAGCATCAACACATGACCACCAACATGCCATACATCAGTGCCCTACAGCATGATCTCCACATACACGCTCTTCGGGCAAACCCCACCACCTAAATCATTGAATGTCTTGTGCAAAACCCTATCAACAGCATCCTCACTATGAAAGGAAATGCCTGAGTCGGACAAACACAGCGTTGGCAGTAGCAACCAATCACCTCACGCCGAAGACGGCATAGAACCAACTCGGGCAAGCTACTACACTTCAAAAGATTACACACTGCTACCAACAAATCAGAACCCAGTACTTCTGCTTTGAAAAAGACCAGTTCTGCGACAAATCAGAGGATAAAATCACCGATCACTTAGTACGCACTGGAACACTACCATAAATGGCGATACCAACGACCTGGAACAATGGAAACTGAAAATCCATTTTCACCAGCTTGGAAAGCCAGACCAAAAGAACTAGGACACACCGGCCTCACCCCAGGTGTCCAAGACACACCGCCAGCGACGCGCCAGTGTCCACACCACAGCAGCGCACCAGCGGCACACTATACTACCCACGACACGCCACCAACCCGCGACTACCACCAGCCACCGGAACGACAGGAGCAAAGAAGCTTACACGCAGAGACCACCAACGGCGTGCTCATGCAAAACTAATGCACCAGCTTCTTACTTCCCCCCTCTCTCTCTCTTTCTATCTATCTCTCTCCTCTTTCTCTCTCTTGTTTGCTTCAGGACATACTCCAATCTGTGAGCCCCCCTCACCGAATGGAACCTCGAGAGAGAGAGAGAGAGATCAACCTTTTTTTTTATATCAAGAAGCCTCTCTCTCATATATCAGCCCATAGTTGAGAGAGAGAGTGCATGTGTTGTCCCTTTTTTTAGCTCTCCACTCTCTCCACAATCATGATTCTCCACTACCCTAAACATAATCATCCAAGTGACCCCCTCTCTATCTTCTATCATCATGTCTCCCACCCCAAAATCCATTATCTTCATCTAACCCTCTCTTTTCTTTTTCTTTCTTTAATCTATCGTCTTCTTTTCAATATCTAAACATATGCAACTTGAAACCAGGGAGGTCGGCACCGCCTCTTTTTTCTATTATTTATTATTTATAAAATATCTAAAATGTACCAATTTATATAACATCACCTAAAAATATGTGCACACATAAAATTATAAAATACTACAAATTAATAATTTAGCTAAAATGGGTGAGGTTTGGGATTAAAGTTTCAATTTGATTTTTCTGCTGAGAAATTCATAAAATGACATATTCCAATTTTCATCATGGGACGTTCAAAAGAAAGTACCCAAGCCTTAGGGCTGGTCAAAAATGGGATGTCTATAGTTGCCCCTCTTTGACAGAGTTCGAAGTTATTTCATGATGTGAGTGAATGTCAAAGCTCGAAGACGACCTTTTTGACAAGGCCGTAAGACTTGGGCAAACAAACAAGATGCAGGTGCAATTGGTTGAACCCGAAGGTTGCCTACATATCCCTTTGCAAGGAATCAAACCTACGTAGTTCAGGGGCAAGATGCTAAGGAGGAAAGACCTCATCCAAGAGAAATCAACAACCGAACACCTCTCATGCGAAAGGAGGAAAGATTGTGTAAACACCAAGCGCACCTGATCTTTTTAACCGAGTAACGCGTTTCACGCGAAAAGAGGAAAGATGGTGTGAACACCAGGCGCACCTGATGTTTTTAACAGAGGACTTGAGATCATAACGCATTGCACGCGAGAGGAGGAAAGATGGTGTGAACAAACAGGCGCACCTGCTGTTTTTAACCGATTTTCAATCCTAGCGCATCGCACACGAGAGGAGGAAGAATGGTGTGAACAAATAGGCGCACCTACTGTTTTTAACCGATTTACAATCCTAACGCGTCGCATGCGAAAGGAGAAGAGGTGGTGTAACAGATAGGCACACCTACTGTTTTTAACTGATTTTCAATCCTAACGCGTCGCACGCGAGAGGAGAAGGGGTGGTGTGAACAGACAGGTGCACCTACTGTTTTTAACCAATTTATAATTCTAATGCGTCACACATGAGATGAGGAAAGGGTGGTGTGAACAGACGGGCGCACCTGTTGTTTTTAACCAATTTTCAATCCTAACACATCGCACGCGAGAGGAGGAAGGGTGGTGTGAACACACAGGCGCACCTACTGTTTTCAACCGATTTACAATCCTAATGTACCGCACGCGAGAGGAGGAAGGGTGGTGTAAATAGACAGGCACACCAGTTGTTTTTAATCGATTTACAATGCTAACGTGTCGCACGCAAGAAGAGGATGGGTCTTGAGAAACAACTGAGAGGTGTGCGATAAATGCACAAATTGAATGATTGCGATAGGTGCACAAAGTGAACGAGTGTGATAGATGCACAAGGTGATCAAGTGCGATAGATGCACAAAGTGAACGAGTGCGATAGCTGCACAAAGTGAACGAGTGCGATAGATGCACAAAGTGATCGAGTGCAATAGATGCACAAATTGAACGAGTGCGATAGATGCACAAAATGAACGAGTGCGATAGATGCACAAAGTGAACGAGTGCGATAGATGTACAAAGTGATCCAGTGCGATAGATGTACAAAGTGATCCAGTGCGATAGATGCACAAAGTGAACGAGTGCTATAGATGCACAAAGTGATCGAGTGCGATAGATGCACAAAGTGATCCAGTGCGACAGATGCACAAAGTGAACGAGTGCGATAGATGCACAAAGTGAATGAGTGCGATAGATGCACAAAGTGATCGAGTGCGATAGATGCACAAAGTGATCCAGTGCGATAGAATCCGAACTGTTTCACATTGCACCTTAATAGAGTCCTCCAGCAGAGTCGCCAGAACTGTAGCTCGGCTTTTCATGCTCCCTTTCGGAAGAATGAATAGCCCGTATAGTTCGGACTCCACTTGTGGGTTCTGAATCTGATTTCACAAGTGCAATGTGAAACAGTGGAAACACAAAAAGAGTCCAAATCTGGCAATTTCTTTTTGAAAAATCGATATTTTGAATCACATACCAAAAATGGACTGCTTTGCCAGATATCAAAGTCACTACCTAAATATTTATTTTGAAAAATTTAGGAAACTCGTGACTCGTGCCAAAGGCCATTAGTTCATCGTTACCAAAGTGTCTTTGTTCGGGAACTTAGATATGAGAAGGGAATGTCATTAATTGAGCACCCTACTCACCCGATCAAAGATCGACCTCTACTAATCATGATGTGATTCTTATGTACAGTATATATTCTTATTTTATTTTTAACATACATGTATAAACTAATTTCACTGGAAGTTGGAACGTTTGATTTCATGTTTGTTTTGAAAAAGTGTTTTGAATATGTACCACTTGAAAAAGTGATCTCATATATATACATTATTAATCAAAGTATCCCAATTTCAGCGAATAGCCTTCATTCAGAGGCATTCAAACAGGTATATCAAGTAAGCCGCTAGCTTCATCGTAGTATGTTTAATATGACAGCAATCACACTCATGCAATATGCTAAAGCAAAAATGTTTACCTTATGTCTGAAGGCGAGTCAAAAGAAAGCAAATAGTTAGAAAAAATGCATGATCCTAATTAATGCAACACATACAACGTGCAAGTAATAAGCGCGGCTACTAGCATGGCATGCGAGTCAATTCAAGGCATGTAATAGTACACGTATTCAAGTAAAGAGTATGAATTTGACATTTGCATAATATGACGAGCCGAACTTTTATGCATGCAAAATGAATGGATGCAAGTCATGGAAATGCTAATTTGAAAATATGATGTCCCTATGCTAACCATCATAAACATATAAATAAAAGGGAGAAAGAATGGGGATTGGAAGACATACAACTTATTACATATTTGTCCTCGCGAAGGAGGGTTTGAATCTCCAAGTGTCCGAATAAATAATTATTACAAATCCGAATGAATAATAATGAAAAGGGGTTGTCTA
Organism: Camellia japonica; assembly: GCA_030407325.1. NCBI lineage: Eukaryota > Viridiplantae > Streptophyta > Magnoliopsida > Ericales > Theaceae > Camellia > Camellia japonica. The sequence continues at coordinate 44,724,003 of JAPPVO010000003.1, read as the reverse complement.
ATTTATTACAACAAATATGCAATGATTACGCGATGCTCCCCAGGAATTACTCTGTCTGCCTTGTTGGGAACTGTTTTATTTCACCCTATCATTGCTTTCAATCAAAAGTGTATTGTTTGCAATTTTTTGGAGCCTCGCCGACCCAGAATACAACTTAGTCGAGCCCCAAATAAATCCAATCATACCTTGTTTTCTTGCAGAAATCTGTTTTTTATGCCTGAGGTGAAACAGTGCAGACAGGGTATTCCTGGCCATATTTGTCTCTTCTACCCTTCTCTATCATAGAAAATACTCAAGAGAGGAGCGAACTCGGTTCCCAAACCATCTATGGTTGCAAGTTGATTTGCAAGATGATTTTGGACACGATAAGACAAAGATCAATAAATGCAATGCATAACAACCACCCCTCCCTCCTATCATGAAGTGAATTCAAGAAGGGAAGTAGAGACGCTTCAAGGTTCATCAAAATATCATGAATTGATGTAAGACAAGCCTTGACACAATAGACTCCGGCATAACGTCTGGACGTAAAGACGTTTCAAGATTCATCAAAACATTATGAATTTATGTAAGACAAGCCTTGACACAATAGACTCGGTATAACGTCCGACCGAATCCAGTATTAGTTCTTTATGTCGATTGTAATCCAATTAACCAATTTTATTAGCCTTTTTTATTAATCTTTTCTACTTTTTGTTCAAAAGTGATACTTACGTCCACTAAGTCCAAGACATAATAAAGAGAAATAAGCATCAACTTAACCCAAGAAAATAAATCTTATTTTCTTCGGGGAAAATTATAAAGGAAGAGTCAAACTCATTTACAAGTGATAACGGATTTCAAGTCAAACCCAAGATGTGCAACAAGGACTAGTCAAACTCAAAAGAGTGATAATGACTTAAGAAAAACCCAAAGTGAGCGATAATGACTTGGAATCCAAACTTGATAATAAGCTATAATGACACTTTTCTTGGTGATTTCCAAGGGTTTAACTAGAAAGTTAGTCCATTAAAAGTACATACACCGGTGATAAAAAAAATAAAAAAATAAAAGATTTTTTTTAGTGTAAGAAAGATGTATGCCTATGGTAATGAAACTCTGAATAGATTGAACCATTAAGCATGAAAGAAGTTTTATGCCGTTGGTAATGAACCTCCGAAGAGATTAAACCATTAAGCATGGAAAAATTTCTTTCTTATACTTGAATAACAATCTCAATTTTTCACAACGTTTTAATCGAAATAAGCAAAGAATTGAGGGAGGTTGCAGAGATGATTATGTGAAGTTGATTAATTGGTAAATACAACACAAACATAATATTAAAATAAAAATTATTGACATAAATTAAACAGCCCATAACAGCATAATTTAAGCTAGAAAATGTGAATAAATTCAAGCCAGTAAACAAATTTAAGGAAGGGTGGCTAACCCCTCCACTTTTATAACTTCAAATCACATATTTTAGATGTTGAAAAACAGCCCCAAATCAGTCCCAAATCAACCCCAAAACAGTGGCAAAAATTAGAGAAAACAAGTGGGAAACACAAGAATAAAAGCTTAGAATAAGATTCAAGTAAGGGTGATTAACCCCTCCATCTTTGGGTAGCTTTTAATCACAAGTTTCAGTCCTTAAAACAATCCCAAAATAATATAAAAACACAAGAATAAGGTGAACAAAGATTGAAATAAAACAAAGGAAGTTTTACCTCTTGTAGAGAAGGTGTTCTTGTTGTAAACCAAACTTGATTCCAAAACACCCTCAAGTTTGAGTTATGATCTTCAAGTCTCAAATCAAGTTCCAAGTTCAAGCTCTTGTATGGTATGTATGGATGATATGAGGGCTTCAAGGCTGATATGAGAGCTTATGAAAGGACAAAGATGAAGTAGCTTTGATATTTTTTTGAATATTTCTAAACTCTTGATATTGTTTCTTTCTCTCTAACTCTTAATCTTGTTTTCTTAACCTTTGATACAGCAGGATGAGCCCCGTATTTATAGAACTTGAGCTGCTGCTCAAAATATCTGCAGAATTGGGTAGCTGGTAGATTGCTGTACAAATTGCCTGAAAACTCAAGAGGTCTGGCCGAAACTTGGTGTCTCCGGCCGGAGGTCACTAATATACGGCCGGAGGTCAATGTATGTCCACTGTTCATCACTTTCAGGTTCAATACAGGTACAAAACTGACTTTCTGGGGTAGAAATACAATGGGAATGGTAAGTTGGAATTTTTTAGAGCTCGAACTCGGATTCTTTTATTGAGAATTAAAACCATGTACACAATATAATCATCATCATCATCGAGTGCCCAGAATAAAGCGCCTAAGTCTTATGAGAGGTCAAAATTGGGGTGTCTACAATTGCCCCTCTTTGACAGAGCTTGAAGTCATTTCTTAACGTAAGTGAATGTCAAAGCCCGAAGATGACCCGTTTGACAAGATCGTAAGACTTTGGGCAAACAAACAAATGTGCAAACAATTGGTTAAACCCGAGGGTTGCCTATGTATCCCAATGCAAGGAATCAAGCCTGCGTAGTTCAGGGCAAGATGTAAATTGATATGTAAAACATAACTTATGATCATGTGATGAAATGCAAAACATAACTTATGATCATGCAATGAAAATGCAATCAAGACAACGATGTGACACTGAACGAAAGCATAAATCAGTGCAAAACAACTCCAGTCATGTCTCACATGAAAGGAGAAAAGGTGAATTCGAGATTTCAAACGCACCGTGTCCCAGAGGAGGGATAGTGAACTTTGAGATCCAAATGCGTCTTACACGAGAGGAGGAATGGTGAATTTGAGATCCAAACGCGTCTTACGCGAGAGGAGGAACAGTGAACTTGAGATCCAAACGCGTCTTACGCGAGAGGAGGAATGGTGAACTTGAGATCCAAACGCGTCTTACGCAAAAGGAGGAATGGTGAATTTGAGATCCAAACGCGTCTTACACGAGAGAAGGAATAGGGAATTTGAGATCCAAACGTGTCTTACACGAGAGGAGGAATAGTGAACTTGAGAGCCAAACGCGTCTTACGCGAGAAGAGGAACAGTGAACTTGAGATCCAAACGCGTCTTACGTGAGAGGAGGAATAGTGAACCTGAGATCCAAACGCGTCTTAAGCGAGAGAAGGAATGGTAAACTTGAGACCCAAACGCGTCTTACGCGAGAGGAGGAATAGTGAACTTGAGATCCAAACACATCTTAAGTGAGAGGAGGAATGGTGAACTTGAGATCCAAATGCGTCTTACGCGAGAGGAGGAATAGTGAACTTGAGATCCAAACGCGTCTTACACGAGAGGAGGAATGGTGAACTTGAGATCCAAACGCATCTTACGCGAGAGAGGAGGAATAGTGAACTTGAGATCCAAACGCATCTTACACGAGAGAGGAATGGTGAACTTGAGATCCAACCGCGTCTTACCGAAAAAAGGAATAGTGAACTTGAGATCTAAACGCGTCTTACACAAGAGGAGGAATGGTGAATTGGAACTTGAACTTGAGATGCACAAGACACTGCGATGCACAAAATAGCGCGATTGAATTGAGATTGAGATGCATATAACAGTGCGATGGGATTGAAGTGGCGGTGCACAAGACAATGCGATGTGAGAAATTGGGGTGCAGTCATACCTAGCCGTAGTTCATACGGAGAGCACGAAGGTTTTAACCACATAAACTTGAAATCCTAAATGTGAAGTCCAAACGCATCCCACGCGAATGGAATAAGGTATAGTAGAATGATTACTTTCCTTTGATTTGATTTGATTGATTTTTTTTTTTCTTTTCTCTTTTTGTCTTGTTTGTTTTTCTCTTCTTTTTTTGGTATATATGTTTACTCAAAAATAAAATGAAATAAACTATACAACATGATGATTTGATTGATTTTTTTTTGTTTTTTTTTGTTTTTTTTTTCTTTTTCTTTTTGTAAAATGACAATTAATAAAAACACGAACAAATGGCTTGATTGATTTTTTTTTTTGTTTTTGTTTTTGTTTTGTTTTTTTTTTATATTTTATTTTTTTGTGTAAAATAACAATTAATAAAACACAAACAAATGGTTTTTTGATTTTTTTTTTTTTTTTTTTGTTTTTTCCTTTTCTTTTTTTTATATATATATATTTTTTTGTCTTTTTTTTTTTTGTTTCTTTTGTAACATAACAATTAATAAAATTAAAAAAATTAAAAAAAATAAAAAGAACAAAGTAAAATAAACAAAACTTTTATCGAAGGCCAGCCGGGTCTCGGCGAGGTTCGACCGGATATACGGACCTCCGGCTAGACCTTCACAACAACAAGGGCAGATTTAGCAGAGCCACGACTTTCTCTTTTGAAACACAGATCAACCCTCATTTTCTCACTTCCTCCAAATTCGAAACTTCCCCTCTCTCTCTCTTGGATCCCTCTATTTCTCTAGATTTCTCTTTTCTTGAATTTGCCCAACAATCCTCGCCATTTTTTCTTTGAAACCCTTTTCATCCCTTACATTTTGAACCGATTGGTTTTTGATTTGGTGGAGTATGGGTTTTTCTCTTCATTTTTCTCATTTTTACCCACAATTTCCTCTTCTTCCCTTTGATTTTACACACTTTCTTGCTCATTCTGGCCGGAGAAATTGCCATTTGTACTCTGGGGCTACAGAACGTCAATACGAACATCTACAGGGGCAACCCCCTATTCTCTAGTCTATGGAATAGAAGCTGTTCTGCCAATCAAGATTAAAGTACCGTCACTGAGAATTATGGCCCAATGTCAGATAGCGGAGGTGTAGACACCCCATTTTTGACCGTCCATAAGACTTGGACGCGACTGATGGTTTGCTCGGTGATGAAAGATGTGCAGGGCAAAGGTTCAATTTCTTTGGCAAAAAGAGAGTCAAACCTCAACTTCATACCCCTTTTGGACCAAAACAATCTTGATCAAAAGATTTTAGATTTTAAAAACCCTCTCTTTCAAAACATTTTGAAAATAAAGTTTTTTACGATATTCCGAGGCTCGTATTTTGTCAAATGTTGCGCTTTTCGGTAAACCGAGCAAGGACAAAGTGGGAATGAATGAAAGAGAGATGAAATCTTTGAAAAATCTTTCAAAAACACCTTACTTAGGGTTTGGAGTTGAAGAAAGGAGGAGAAGAGAGAAGAAAACTAGTTTGGGAGAAGTTCGGCATGAATCCGGTTGGACCGAATCTGCGCGGCTTCACGGAAACTGGCATAACTTTTTCCACAGGAGGAATTTTGATGCGAGGTCGGCGCCATTGGAAAGCTAACTTTTGGGGCTTCAAAGTGGCACATGGGAGGCCAGTAATTGTTCTAGCCGGCCACCTGAATTTGGTCAAAAGTGATTTAGCATGAATCTGGAAAGGAGAGAAAACACTGCGTGGCTAAGCCGAAATGGGCATAACTTTTTGCACAAGAGGCATTTTAATGCAAGGTTTGTGGCATTGGAAAGCTAACTTCCGGGGATTCATTTTTCACTCAAGAATCTCCTATGTCCAAGTCCGGGTGGATGAGATATGGTTGGTTGAAGTCCGGTTGGACAGAATCTGCGCGGCTTCACGGAAACTGGCATAAACTTTTTCCACAGGAGGAATTTTAATGCAAGGTTTGCGGCATTGGAAAGCTAACTTCTGGGGCTTCATCGTAGGAGGTGGCCGGCCACTTTTGACCCTTCTGACCTGGCCGGCCGGCCAGGTAAAGAGCCGGCCGGCCACCTGCAACAAATACCTAGCCGGCCATGATCCCCTCAATGTGCACTTTACAGCTGTATAGCTGTTTTCCCCCAAAAATATCTCTATCCGGGGGACCCTTTTGGAGGGAAATAAGGGCTCATTTCCCTTCACTTTTGCCTTGATTCTCCTCTCCCTCCCTTGTCTATATAGAGGGCCTCCCAACTCTAGAGAAAGGGTTACAAGAATTGGTTTGAACATATACATACATATCATTCCATTTCCTTCAAGTTTAGGCTCCATTTCATCATCATCTTCAAGCTCTACCATCACTACTCCATTCCAGCAGCAAAGGGAGGAATTCCAGCAGCTTAGAGTCATCAAATTTGGTCCAAGAAGTAATCAAAGTATTGGTCTTCAAGGGTAAGTAGACTTTCCCCCTTTTGTAGCCCATTTTTTGCACCAATTTCTTAGCCTATTTTCTTACTGTTTTGGGCTCCGACCCTAACTGAAACTAGGCTTTTTTTGAGTCATTCTTCATTTTTGATCAAGGGCTCAACCCTGTTGAGCCCTCCATTTGGTACTTGCTTCAATGCCCCTTGGTACGTCACATTTTTGCATGAATTTCTAGTCTATGAGTGATCTGTTTTCGAGCATAATGTAAACTGTAAGAGGCCCTATTTTGAGTCGCTCTTCAACATTGAAGAAGGGCTCAACCCTGTTTGGGCCCCCTATCTTGCACTTGCTTCATAATCTCTCCTATTTACCGTAAATTTGCATGATTTGTTTGGCCTATATGTAAATTGTTTTGGAGCATGTCATGAACTGTGAGTAAGCTTATTTTGTGTCCCTCCACAAAATTTAGAATGGATCAACTTGTTTGGGGCCTCCATGTTATACCTACCATTATACCCCTCTTTGGCCCCTTTTTCTGCATGCCCTTTTAGGCTTATCTAGCTTCTGTTTTCGGCCATCATCAGAACTGGAAATGGTCATATTTTACCCCCTGGATATATTTCATGAAGGGTCTTTTCTTGTTTGATGAATGTTTGGCCTACTTCATGTTTATACCCTCTTGTGGCCTATTTCTTGCATGGCATTTTTTGCATGTTTTCATACTGATTTGGGGGATGTCATCTACTGTAAATGTCCATATTTTTGGTCCCTCTTCAGTATTGTAGAAGGGTATTTTTCCATTTGGGCTTTACATCTACCACTTGCTTCATTGCCTCCCTTGCGGAGCCATTTTTTTGTATGCCATTTTTGCCCTACGTGTGCTTGCTGTTTGGCCTTGTTTTAGACTGGAAAATGCTTTTTTTTTGGGCTTCCTTGCTACTGTATTTTCGTTCTATGTCCATATTGTGCATGCATTGCATGGCTATAGGCCATTTCGGGTGCCTAAATTCGCATTTCGGGACCATTCCTTGCATTTGGTGTCATTTCGCCATCTTTCGGGACTGTTTTCCCCCATATTTCAGTGCTGAGATTCCATTGGCATGTTTGCATATCATTTTCTATGTCATTTCATGCCTTAATGCCATTGCCTCGGTTTGCGTGCCATGTGCACGCATTTCGAGGCACCTCATTTTTCATCCATCGGCCTCTTATGTGAGTGTGGCTGAGGCTCACTCATGTTAGTGTAAGTCCATTTTGCATTCTGTATGCCATTTTAGTCTCATTGCATCGTGTATGCCATTGTCTCGGTTTGCGTGCCCGTGTGCACGCATTTCGAGGCACCTCATTTTCATCCGTCGGCCTCTTATGTGAGTGTGGCTGAGGCTCACTCATGTTAGTGTAAGTCCATTTTGCATTCTGTATGCCATTTTAGTCTCATTGCATCCGTATGCCATTTTCTCGGTTTGCATGCCCGTGTGCACGCATTTCGAAGCATCTCATTTTCATCTAATGGTCTCCTGTGTGAGTGTGGCTGAGGCTCACTCATGTTGGTGTAAACCCATTATTGCATTCCATGCCATTTCCATCCGTAGCATTGTGTATGCCCGGTTGTACATTACCTCGTATAGCGTGTATGTCATTCCATGACATTGTGTATGTTAGGATTGCATATTAGCTGCATTTCATGCATGTCATGCATATTGCATCGTGTTCGGGATAGGAGTTAGCCCGGGCACGGGAAACGAGGCACGTTTCACACTCCGAGCGACGGAACGGGTCTCAATTCCCAAGTCACCGACGCTCCGGATTATCCATGATGGAGTTAGGTTTTGTTATAGCATTCATACGCATTCATCCTATATTGAGTTGTGCAATTCGACTCCTCGGCTATCATGCATCGATATGCGTGATTGGTGGCCGAGGATTGAGGCATGCATATATTTGTGGAATACATTGCTATGCCCCTTTCCTGCTCTCTGTTGCAGCAAAATAGAGAATCAGCAACTTTTCAGAGTCTGGCACGCCTTTCGAGAAACATTGCAAAACAGAGGCTAAATTGGGCATCCCAGTGGATTTCCACGCAAGGTAGCCCAAACTTGCAGCATTCATCAGAATCAAGGCAGCCTCTGACTTGCATGCCAGTTTACAGTTTTTCTTAGTTAATTTGTTAATTAATTAGGAATCTGTATATTATTCGGACTATATTATTCTTTCATTTGGGACTGTATTATTATTTATTCGGACCCTCTGCGCGAGGGCATAATTGTAATAAGTGTGGGTGAGTGTGATGTATGTCTTCCAACCCCACATCTTTCTTCCCTTTTATTTACCTGCTTATGATGGTTAGATTAGGGCATGTTTCAATTAGCATACAGTATGACAGCATGTTTGCATCATTCATCTGTTTTGCACGCACCGGGCTCGGCGCATCATACAAACTGCATTTGTATTTCAATTCCAAATTGAATACGTGTTAGTTGTAGCATTCCATATGCCGTGTTTAGAATAGCCGAGCCCGCTATAATTGTATTTTTGCATGTGTTGCATTAGGCAATTCTGTGTATCTAGGATCATGCATTGATTTCTAATCAGTTTCTGTTTTCGGCTTGGAGTACTCGGTGAGTTTTATGCTTTAGCATCCTTGCACGCGTGTGAAGTGCTGCCATGAATAGCATGCTTGCCATGAGGCTACAGCAAGCACTTTCAGTGAAGAAGGATCCATGGAGAGCGAATAGTAAGGAAGATAGGGTTAATAGGAGATCGGTAGGGTTTGTGTGCTAAAAGAGTAAGTAATTTCAGAATCCGAAACAAAGGGGTTTTAAAACCTTTGTGTCTGAAAAATATATTATGTGAGTCGTTAAGTACTAAAAGTACGAATACGAGGAGCCTCTTCCAATATTGATAGTTTTGGAGGGAAAAAGCACACTCCGGATATTGACGCCAGCTTCGAAGCAAAATATTTGGCTTCGAAATGAGATTTTGGCGCCAAAAAATCAAATAACAACGGCTTCGAAATACATAAGTCAGCTTCGAAGTGTACTACATAATTGCTAGAATGCTCGATTATTGGTCCACTTCAAAGGGTTTAAAGACCTGTTTAAGTGTTATTGGATCCTTTAAGGATGAGCACTGTTCGAAGCATTAAAACCAATTGTTGGTCTCCATATATACAAGAAGGAATGCTTTTGAACCTAAAACAGTGTGAATTATTCTTCGAAGCAAAATAGTCAATTTGAAATTTATTGGCTATACTAACCATGACCATATATTGGTTATAGTTATTTTATGAAGAGTAATGTTGTTAAAATTCAAAGCGTTAGTTCCAGATGATATCAGCCAGAATTGTCAATTATACTCCATAAGTTGGAAAAAGACATGTTGGTTTTTTCAGCGCTTCATTGAACAATTGAGTCTAGATTCGAAAGGTGAGATTGTTCAAATTCGAAGCTATAAGTTGGCTTTTGAAGACAAAAAGGAAACAGAGGCAAACAATATCAAATGCAAAGAGACTCTGTTTGTGTTAAAGCCAAGACAATTATATTGAGTATCCTCATTTGGGCACAAATTCAAGCTCATAAAAATAAGGAATAGAATAAATAACAAGATCATGGAACTTTGTCCAACAATGATCAATGAATATTTGTTCTTTCTTATTATATCTTCTATCTCCTCTAATGCTGGTTGCATAAGTTGATGTGCTCTCACTTCATAGTAGAGTTCCTCAGCCTTTGTCTCGAAGGCTTCTTCCCTCAAATTTTGTTCCAATTCATCTATGACCAAATCATCCCAATATGCAGAATCTTTATTTTTGAAATCATCGAAGTCTTCGATGAAGTTTTCTGCTTCGTACTGGGCATGAATTCGGAGAGATGAAAGTTGATCCAAAGATTGGATGGTGGCCTTGGAATTCTGATGCCAGTGGAGAAGTAGCGGAAGTTGGTCCAAAAACATGTGAAGTTCTGCTTGGGCAATGGGATTGAGGACATGGCCCCTAGTCAGAATACCACAGGCCCATCGAAAGTTCTTGAGAAGAATGTCATCCTCAAGAACGTTGAAGGGTAAGTGAGAGAAAGCCGCAAGCAGAAGTTGAGCTTGTTTCCGTTCAGCTGAAGTGGGAAATGATGGAGGTTTGTAAGGTGGAAAATTTTGTCCATAGGAAGGGCAAGCCTTAATTTCTCTATCCAGGAAAGAGTGCAAGGAGAAGAAGGAGTAGATGGTTCTGCTTCAGAAGATGGAGAAGGAGTAGATGGTTCTACTTCAGAAGAAAGTGTGGATGCTTCTATTCCAGAAGGTGAAGAAGGAGGACTAGGCACTGGAGCGGAAGGAACAAAGGCATTAATATAGTCGAGCCAGTCAGAAGAGCAAATTTTTGCCTTCTTGGCTAAAAATGAGAGAGTATACCTTGTGATTCTTCCAGATGCCGGGCAGTGTGCATTGTCCTTGTGGGCATAGAGGATGTGTACCAGGCTACAAGCAGATTCTCCTCCAAACTACGACGAAGGTCAATAGGCACATAAGGATAGACCACAGAGCTTCGAACGTAAGAAGGAAAAATCAATGGGTCAGTGAACTCAACAAAATGGTGATTAATTCGTTCCCTCAAGTCCCAGGACTCAGGTGCTGACCAATTTGTCCATCCGGAAACCCCAGAAGATGAAGAAGTTGTAGCTTCATCCAAGTAAAGGTTTGTGAAGAAGAACTTCCTAAGTCCATATTTGCGACTTGTTGAAGCAAAGGCTTGAGTGTAGTTCGTTCAAGGTACAAAGGAAGTTTAGAGGAAGAACTTCTTGTATCTGTAAATTTGTAAATCGAAGGGTTAAGGGCAATGTGGTCGTAGTCCAAAGGTTGATAATCTGCAAAAGCCTCCATGACCTGAATATAGAAGGGTGGGTAAAGGTGGCTAATGAATGCATGAAGATTCTTTCGAGGGGAAATAGCATTACTCAATGGCTCTTCGTATGCTTGATCAGTAGAGTGCGAAGTTGATTGAGCCATAGTCCGTTCGAATGCTGAAGGTATTGGGATGTTCATTAAATAGAGAGTTAATGCGAATGATCATCAAATAGGTGACGGTTGTGTTTCCTGAAGATAGATTCCATGCACATTCCAAAAAGCGCGGGAAAAGCTTTTGATCCACTAATATTTCCAAGTATTGGGTATATTAGTGCGGGGGGTAATGTTGGCTACATATTTTGTAAAACCAAATCATAGTTTGACACGTGGCAGAATAAGGGTATTATGGAAAGATAATTCAAGTCTTCGATCCTGATCGAACACGTGGCATTGAACATTGGTACTTACATGATCTGAGTAGCACTGGATCAGTAAGGAGATACAAAGTGACGTGGCTCCAACAGTTACTCAATATTCAAATTCAAATACAGGAGGGAAGCTCAACTGCAAGAGATGGTATAGTGGGGCTACTTCTAAGGCAGCATGATCATCGATCATGGAGGAGTAGTTCGACGGTTCGAAGTGAAGTTCGAAGGTCATCTTTGACAAGTATAAATAGCAGGGAAGCCCTCAGAAAAGACACCCAGACTCAGATCATACAAACCAGTCTTTATTTCATATTTTCCTTTCCAGTCTTACAATACCTGCACTTTAAATACCTGCACTTTAATACCAGCACTGCACTTCGATTCATAGGAGTAGTTTCAAGTAGACTCAAGTAGACTGTTGCTGTAAACCTCTTCGAGGCTGAGTTTGAATTATTGTAAGTGTTCATTTTAATGAAATACTTCGATTGTTCTTCACATTAACTGTTTTTCTCTTAAATTCTCCTAAGTCAAGCCACCAGTAAAAGTCCTCTTCATTGAGGCTGAAAGAACTAAAACACAATCGTCTGATAATTGGTTGGCAATTATAATTTCTGTAAGGACTGATTGATCCTTGCTGGCACGCTCGCATTTACAAAATTACCCTTCGAAAAGCCAAAAAGCCAACAGTTAGCCTCTTCTTTGGTTCTTGTTAGAGAGAGTGCATTCATTGTCAAGTTCACCGAAACTATTCGGAAGGTCTGTATTAGCTGGTTTCGATCATTGTATCCTGAGAGATAGACGCTAGCGTACCTTCAGCATCTATCATGAGACAGTGAATCTGTTTTAAGGAAACTGTCTAGTGCAGGTTTCGATTTGCTTCTTTTCTTATCATTTATTCTTAAATTTTTCAATATTTAGTTTACAAAGATGAGTTCTAATCTTTAGTTATCCATGTTAATAATTTTTCTATTAGTAATGGAATCTAATTCAGTTTTATATTTTTAGTTGTGTATTTTATTCTGTATTTCATTCTTTAAATAAATAAATAAATTGTTTTGTCATTTTTATTTAATTTATTTTATATATTTTTCTTGTATTCTTATGAAAAAATATCAACAAATACAACCTTAAACTCATTGTAATTTCCTCCACAATCATCTTTAGAGCAATAATTTTGAAAATCAGGCGAAAAAAATAAAACAAAAAATTGAGATACCAATACAAAATTTTGGGTTTTAAGTTTAAAAAAAAAAACTTCGTTTTTTCGGAGGATTCTAACAAACCCAGCAGGAAAAGTCTTGAATCATAAGAAAATTTTGGTGGATCAATGAAAGAGAGTGGTCGAAAGAGAGAGGGAGGGGGAAGAGAGGAGTGGACTCCATGCAAGTCCTATAGATAAATCTAAAAAATAAGTAAATGATATATATATATATATATTTATTAAGATTTCACTAAACATTGTTATCTCGCAATTCCCACTCAGTCATTCACAACCGCATTAGTCAAAATCTATGTGGACTCCATGCAAGACCCCAACATTAGTCTCTAAATTTAATCTAAAAAAAACATTAGTCTCTAATGGCTGAGGTGTCCTACATTTTTTCATTTTTTTTTATAATAATAATTAAAGTATTAGAAGAAAAAGATCTCTTTGTCTGAAAAGATTTTCTCCAATTCACACCAAGCTACCGTTTCCGTGAGGATTTTTATAGCGGACTTTCACTTTCATTGTTTTTTTTTTATTAGTTACAAACTTTTTTTTTTTTTTGTCGCTTTTCCATTATTTCGTAGAAATTATCAGATTTTTTATTACATACTTTCATTTTCGTTGTTGTTTCCCTTATATTTTACAGAAATTATCTGGATTTTTATTACATACTTTCACTTTCGTTGTTTATTTTATTATAGACTACACTTTCATTGCTTTTCCCTTACTTCGTAGAAGTTATCAAGGTTTTTATTATATTACATATTTCCACTTGCTATTCCAATTATTTCACAGAAATTATTAGGGGTGCAACTTGCGCGGGCTCAACCCGAGTAACCTAAACCCAGCCTGAATTTTTTTAGGGCTTGGATAAAATATTTTCAAATTCGGTACGAGCTTGGGCAAAAATTTCAAAAGCCCGAATTAAATTTGGACGGGCCTGGACAAAGACATCAAACAACCTGAACAACCTGAATCCCGAATTATACATATATATATATAAATATTATATATATATATAAATTATTAGTCATTACATGATATTAAAGTAATTTAGATTATTAAATCATATTGAATATATATTATATATACAAATAACATAAAATCTTTTTTTTTTTTTTTTTTTCCATTCATAAATTGTTAAGACTACTATAGCGGCAGCTCTCTTACATTATATAAATTATTTGTTTTGATGGTATTAATGATTTTCTCTATATAAAAAAAAATGTAAATAGAGTCAAATTTTAATAATTTAATAATATAGCTGCAAAAAAAAAAAAAAAAATTACAATTCGGGCAACTCGGGTTTAACTCGGGTCGGGCTTGGGCATGCAACCTCGGGTTACAATTCGGGCTTGGCGCGGGCCTGGGCAGATCTCAGCACAACTTGGGTTGGGTTTGGACAACCTTTCAACCCAACCGAACCCGCCCGAGTTGCACCCCTATAGAAATTATCAGGGCTTTTATTATATATTCCCACTTTCATTGCTTTTTCTCTTGTTTTGCAGAAATTATTAGAATTTTTAGCGAAAATATCATTTTGCCCCCTAAACTATTACGCGTTTTTCATGTTGACTCCTACACTTTGATTAATATCAATTTTATACCCAAACTTTCAAATTTTTGATCAATTTGACCCTTGCCGTCACATTCTATCTATAATTGGACAGAATGTGCTGACGTGGTACCAAAGTTCATTTAAAATTTCATTTTACCCCCCAAATTATACCTTAAAAATCAATGTACCCCCCAAATTAAAAATCAATTTGCCCCCCAAATTATACTTTAAAATCAATTTGCCCACTACATCAACACATTCCGTCCAATTATGGACGGAATGTGACGATAGGGGTCTAATTGATCAATTTGTGAAAAGTTCAGGTATTAAATTAAAATAAATTGAAGTATGAGGGTCAACGTGAAAAACGTGTGATAATTTTTTTTTTTGGGGGGGATGATATTTCCTCAGATTTTTATTAAATACTTTCACTTCTTCTTTTTTTTAATTATAAACTCTCACTTTTGTTGCTTTTTTCCTTGTTTTAGAGAAATTATCAAGATTTTTATTACATACTTCCACTTTCGTTATTTTTTTTTTTATTACAGACTCTCACTTTCATTGCTTTTTCCCTACTTTCGTAGAAATTATCATATGAATCAAAAAGTTCGCGTAACTTTGTGTCAATTTAATAGTATCTTTTTATTTTGAATAATTCTATTAACACAGAGACTATGAAATATAAAACTGATCCCTTATTTAATGGCATCTTTTTATTTTGAGTAGGTTTTATTACATACTTTCACTTTCGTTGTTGTTTTCTTATTTTATAGAAATTATCAAGGTTTTTATTGCATACTTTCACTTTCGTTGATTTTCCCTTATTTTGCTGAAATTATCAAGGTTTTTATTATATTACATATTTCCACTTTCCTTGCTATTTCCCATAATTCACAGAAATTAACAGGATTTTTATTATATACTTCCACTTTCGTTGCTTTTTCTCTTGTTTCGTAGAAATTATGAAGATTTTTATTATATACTTTCACTTTTTTTTCTTTTTTAAATTATAGACTCCCACTTTCGTTGCTTTTTTCCTTGTTTCACAAAAATCATCACACTCGTTAAGATGGTATTTTCACATAAATTATTAGAGTTTTTATTACATACTTCCATTTTCATTGCTATTTTTTTTTTGGAACAAATTACAGAAATAGTCCCTATAGTTTACTCGTGATTTCATTTTGGTCCCTGTACTTCTAAATGTATCAATTTTGCCCCTGCAATTTGGTTTTTGGCTCGAAATGGTCCAATAGTTAACAACCGTTAGACTTTTGGACGGAAACTCCACGCGTACCTTACACGCACGGGACTTGCACGGGCTCTATGTTTCATCATGTTTATCAATCAACAATTTTGACTTTCTTGACTGTTTTTGCAATAATTCAATTTGTTCTGTAATATCATCAGTCAAATTCAACTCATTCAAAGGGAAAACATCCAAAAGTGTTGAAATTTCTTGATTGAGATCATGAAAATGGCCTGAAATAGAATGGTTGTGAAGCAACGACCGAGAATTCTTTTGCTGAAACGATAAAGCCCTCCCTGAGAACGACGCAATGAGCTCTGCCGAAACCAAAGCTAGGGTTTCGACCAAAGCCACCTCCGTCAGATCCACCGGCGCCAAGAACACCTCCACCGATGGCGACCTCCTCCTTCTTAGCGATGAAACTACTGCCGCCGATGCCATAACCAAATCTCCATCTCTCTCTCTCTCTCTCTATATATATATATATGTATGTATATATCTCTCTATATCGCAATTTGAAACACTGGATCTCTTGATATTTGTATCTCCATAAATAGCTCTGCAACAAGTTGAGATTGATTAGCTGAGTCTGAAATAGGGATTCTAAGCAAATATATAAATTATTATGGAGAAAAGTTTGATACCGAATCACGCGTGATATATAGAAGAAGAATAGTACCTGGAGCTATTTGTCAATCCAATGGCGAAAATTCTAAAGAGGAAATTGATAAAAATAAAAAATTAGAGAATCAAAAGTAATATGAAACGCATACTTTAGAGCTGCAAGTATATTTTATCCTAGGTGTATGTATATTTTATCTTAGGTGTGTGAATTCCCCGAACTATTTGGTTAGATTGGATGTGTATCTCGTGTTTGTTTTCTCATGGGATTTGATGTCTGGAAAAGACTATTTTTAGTGAATCCAATATTTGGTTGGACGGACTGGGTAAGGATAAATGTTCAAAAGACTATATTACCCTTGTAATTTATAATTTATATTTTTTATTTAATATATAATTTTAAATTTATAATCTATAATTTATAATTTAACGACACTAAAAACTTTTAATTTATAAGGCCATAATTTTTAATTTATTATTTTTAATTAAATTTAATTTATTATTTTTATTTTTATTTAATATATAATTTTAAATTAACAACACTAAAAAAATAATTTTATTTAATATACAAATTTAATTTTTTAACAACACTAAAAAAATTTAATTTATAATTTCATAATTTTTAATTTATTATTTTTAATTAAATTTATTTATAATTATAATTTATATTTTTTATTTAATATATAGAAAGTACACGTCATCAGCTTCTTATCCATTGGTTGTTTGTTTGGTGGTGACTCCAGTTATTGCATGATGAGCTATGTGAAGATGGCCAACCAACTATGAATGGTTGATTTCTTTCCTTGCAAGTCCCGTGTGTACAAAGCACGCGTGGGGTTTCCATCCAAAAGTCCAACGGCTGTTAACTATTGGATCATTTCGAGCCAAAAATCAAATTGCAGGAATAAAATTGATACATTTAGAAGTGTAGGGACCAAAATGAAACCACGGGTAAACTATAGGGACCATTTCTGTAATTTGCCCTTTATTTTTTATTACAGACTCTCACTTTTGTTGCTTTTTCCCCTGTTTTGTAGAAATTATCAAGATTTTTTATTACATACTTCCACTTTCGATATTTTTTTAAGGGTAAATTATAAATACACCATTGAGATTTAATTAAAATACGAATTGCCTTCTGTAATTTTGAAAATTGCATTTCATCTCCTGAGGTTTCTAATTTCATAACAAATCGCTCATTTTATTAATCATCAAGTCAATTAATAATTTTTAATGATGTTAGAAATATGTTTCAATTAATAATTGAAGTAATTTTATTATTGTATAGGAGAGCAATTATGAATTTCATTTTTTTAGTTAATTCTGTTAAATAAAAAAATTAGAGCAAACGTCATTTTACCCCCCAAACTTTCACTTTTTTTTTTTTTTCAATTTGACTCCCAGACTTCGATTAATATCAATTTTACACCTAAACTTTCAAAATTTTTATCAATTTGGGCC
The DNA here is from genome assembly GCA_030407325.1 of Camellia japonica. Lineage (NCBI taxonomy): Eukaryota > Viridiplantae > Streptophyta > Magnoliopsida > Ericales > Theaceae > Camellia > Camellia japonica. Next base: position 44,706,582 of record JAPPVO010000003.1, on the reverse strand, counting down.
CTGTCGTCATATTCCGTCTACAATTGGATGGAATGTACTAACGTGACAACAAAGTTTAATTGAAATTTTATTTTACCCACCAAACTATACCTTAAAAATCAATTTGCCCCTCACGTTAGCACATTCCGTCCTATTGTTGACCCAATGCGACGGCAGTGGCCAAAGTGATTAAAATTTTGAAAGTTTGGGTGTAAACTTGATATTAATCAAAGTCTAGGGTCGAATTGAAAAATGCGTGAAAGTTTGCGGGGCGTAATGATATTTTCTCAGAAAAAATAACAAGAAGGTATTTGTAATTTTCCAAACCACAAGAGGTAATATGTGTTTTAAACAAACCTCAAGGAGAGTATTTGTAATTTATCCTCTTTTTTTTTATTACATACTCTCACTTTCATTGCTTTTTCTCTTGTTTCGTAGAAATTATCATATGAATCATAAAGTTTACATGACTTTGTGTCAATTTAATGTTATCTTTTTATTTTGAGTAACTCTATTAACACCGAGAATATGAAAATATAAAACTGTTCACAGAAGGCATGCTGTTGTTTTTACTTTTCATTTTTTTAATCTTTTTTTTTTAAGTTTTCACTTCATCTTGAAGCTTCTGTAAATCATTTTGTCTTCCTCTCCAGTGTTAATAGAACTACACCTTATTTTCCATTAGGGCTGGGCTTCTCTTTAGTTCTTAATGGTTTCGGCCTATTGTAAAATAAGTTCAAAATTGTTTAGTTTCAAAATTTTGATTAAAAAAAATATAATTTATCATTATTTTAATAAAGCTTATATTAAATATGTTTTTATTTGTTGAATACCACATTTGTGACTATAAAAACTTTATAAATTGGATAAAATTAAGTTTTCTTTCACATTTGGATAAAATTGGATAAAACAAGAAACCAAAAAGCAACCAACAAACTAGCTAATAAAAAATATAAATGGGAAGGGCATGGTCTTGAAATTTAATAATAATCCAACAAAATAAGCATGGATATAAAATGGGAATTAATGAGAGGCTAAAAATAATTAGCAAAGTTATAAATTTGAGAGGATTTTGTACATGAGATAAACGATCCAAAAGGAATTGATAACCTCAAGACTAACAATCCCAAAAATACTAAAGTTATTGTATTTTTAATTATTATTTAATAATTTACTCAAGTTTTGGTATTTTCTTGAAGGCCAAGGTTTACACATTCTGGGGGAGGGGTACGCAAAAACAAATAGAAATGTGTCAATATTATGAGCAAAAATATTATTCGTACCCATTTTTAATTTATCCAAAAAACAGACCATATTGAAAATAATTACACAAGATATCTTGAAAACTATTCACAAAAGGATAAAAGGCAATTTTAGTCATTAAAATATACATTTTTTTGTCATTTTAATTTCACAAATTTTAATTTTGTCATTTTGATGCTAAAATTATCAATTTGAGTCAATTTAATCCTATTTCTAATGTTTGTTTGTATTGATAACGGAAAAACTAATTTATCTTTGGATAAAAAATAGTTTTAGTCTATAAAGTATGTATTTCTTGTCATTTTCGTCCCTCAAATTTTAAATTTTGTCATTTTGATCATCAAATTTGTCAATTTGAGTTAGGACCAAACTGACAACTTTAAGGACTAAAATGACAAAATTTAAAACTTAAGAGAATAAAATAACAATAAATGCATACTTCAAGGACCAAAACTGTCTTTTATTTATATTCCTGTTATCAATGTACACGAACATTAGACCTAAGGCCAACTGACTCAAATTGACAATTTTGATAACCAAATTTATAAAATTAAAACCTAAGTGACTAAAATGAAAAATAAAACACATTTTAAGAATTAAAACGGTCTTTTATCATTTACAAAAATATGAAATCAAGTTTTTATGAGAAATATTTGAACCAAAAAGCTCCTTTTCTTTCCTTTAATTTACCAGTATGCCATTTTTTTACTCTCCATTACTTTTTCACTTCCCTCTACAGCTCCTCCCCGCCATCCCCAACCCCTCCGTCAACATCCCCATAACCACTACCACCCTATTAGTAAAAATTATGCTAACTCTCAATAGACAGGAATTGAACAACAATTTAAACTAAACAATCAAGCAACTGTATTTTTTATTCAAATGTCTTAAAAGTAAAGGATTTTTTTGGAACAAAATTACAATCAACAAGAGAGATGAAATAAACAAAGTAAACAAAAGATGATTTTAAGATGCAACCACTGAAAATCACAAAGATTACAAATTACAAAGAAACTACTCCTAAGATAAAGCTAAGTCTAAAAGCTAGTTGTTGTTGTATTGTTGATGTCCTCTCTCTCTCTCTGTGCAAATTCTTGGCTTTTTTTTATTTATTTATCTTCTTTCTCTTTCATTGGCCCATGATCACATGACTCCTTCAAATTTGCAATTTCTTAACTGTTACTGTAACTATCTCCTCACTTCCAAGCCTTCAAACCTCACCAAACCTTCAACTCTTCCTGTGGAACCAACTCTCCTCCATGCTGCCACATGCCCCTCATTACTCTGAGAACCACATTGACAGAGAATAAGCCCCCAGTTGCAAGCATCATCTCCTACAAACTAACCCACTAAGCCACAAACTGGTTGGTAATTGCTCCAAGGTTACTTCTACCATTTTTTCACACGATCACCTTATTCATGCCACCTGTCCCTCTGATCAATGGAAGACTTTCATTTTGACTCCATTGCCATGTGTCATCATTTAATTGGTCCACCCGTCGATGAGAATTTTACAAAAATAGGCACAAACACCCTGCCAACCCCAACCCATCTTCACTCAAGTACATGTTTTATTTAAACTCCATTAATTTGTAATAATAGTGAACGCCTCTCTTTTTTTTTTGGTTGCAAATTATTTGTATAGTTTTGCAAAACTAAATTAAATTATCAGATTGCTTGTGATGCATGATCTAAATCTACTTAAATTGTTATCACAAACTGTAATAATATTCCCACCAAGATTAATCCTCACTCTAAGGAAGTATTCCTCTTTTAGATCAGAGGGCTCATCTTCTTTTTTGGATACATCGAGTAGAGGGCTCATCTTCAACCTTCATGCACAATACTGAAAAAGAAAAGCATATATAAACTGATAAAAGGGTTGCCCACCCTCCACTCCACAAATAAAAATGCATGGAAAATTTTGTAACATTCAATTTAAAGAGTCATATATATATATATATATAATATGCATTTGATACTAAGCTATGAAGCACAAACACTCCAAAATGGCCCCCGTAAGAGTGTCGGATACGTATTGAATACGGATATGCGTCCGATACGGCGAGATACATATTAGATACGGCAAAAAACTATCTAGATTTTTTTTTTTTTGAATTTCTGATATGTTTGGGATACACGAGGATACTTCAGGGATATGCTTGAGATACTTTCGGGATACGGCGGGGCGGAAAAATAATTTTAAAAACTTATAATGGGGTCAAAATGTAAAATAACAAAAGTAATCTAAAATAAAAAAAAAATAACCAAGCCCTAGCTCAAGGCTAGCAAACAGCAGCAAGGAAGAGGAGGAGGAGAAGGAGGATGAACCGTCTCTAACGTCTCTATTGCAAGGTTCGCGAACAGCAGCAAGGAGGAGGAAGAGGAGGAGTCAATCAAGGTTCGTCATCTCCCTCTCCCTCTCGCTCGATGTCTCTATTCCTCTCGCTCAATCTCACTCACTCTCTCTGTCTCTCCCTCTCACTCAATCTCATTATCTTTCTCTCTCACTGTACTAACCCCTTTGTTTTTTTGTTTTTTTTTTTTTTTGGTGTAGCTAAGCTAAAAGGCAATCCTAATACGAGGTATATTTACTCTATTCCAGTCCTGTTAAACAGTAATTGAAAATTTACTATTAAATTCTTTTTCTGTACCTGTGTTGTATCTTCTTCTTAATGTTAATTTATGTTTTCCCTTCAGTAACTTATTACAGATTATCTCTTTAAAGATTTAAGAGATTTAATTGAATTGCTAAATTTAATTGAATTGCTGAATTTTTTTTGATGTTCATGCCAAAAGATAACTACATTAATGTTTTGTTTTATTTCTTTACCAAATTTATAAATTTTAGGAAATGAGTTTGGGTACGGGAAGTTTAGGTTCAACAAGTGGTACACCAATGGAAGAAGATGATCATGCTCCTCTTTGGTGTTATGTTACAAAACTAGAAAAAAATGGAAGAAGGAGGTGGTAATACCAAGTTTAAATGCAATTACTGTCAAAATGAGTACAGGGGCTCATATTTTAGGGTCAAGGCACATTTGTTAAAACTTTCTAGCCATGGGATTAGAGTGTGCCCCAAAATGACTTCGCAACACCTTGCTAAAATGCAAAGGAAAATTGAAGAAGCTGAGAAGAGGTTAAAGATGACTATGCCTAAAAAAGTTCGTTTACCACCTTCCACTTGCCAATCTACTTCAACAGGTTTAGGGCCTTTAGATACTAGAGGATTTAGGATGAAGGGGTATATGTCATGACCCAAACCTACCCTTACGGATTAGAGTCATAACTGGCCAGTAATCATGTGATTACCTGCGGCCTTAGTCAAAAAACGAATCACATTTAATAATAGGGGGCCAAATTGCGGAAGCAAAATTTACAAAAATTGTCCAATAAGCTGTGCATACATGGCTTAACCAAAACATTCTCATATTCATATAATAACTCACACCATACAAACATCCATATTGTGTATGTATTACATACGTCCAGGATCATTCAATAGTCAATATTAACAAAACCAAGGTTATACAAAATTGGTCATACATGACCTCAAAGATCAAAAGGACAAGTAAAACAAAAGTAAGGCCTCTTGCGTGAGGCGACCTTGATTGACCTCTCAAACGTTGGTTTCACATTGCTCACTGAGGCTAGGGTTAGACATCCTGCTGCTCACCTACATACATAAATATAAACAGTGAGCTAACGCCCAGTGAATAATACCAAAACAAAGGAGTTCATGAACAAGATTCTTATAATCACAATTCACTATTACGCTTGGTAGTTGATGTTAAAGCAAAACGACCTCAGGTCCTTTCCATCATATCCCAAACACAAAACGACCTTGGGTCCATGTAGCATACAGAATGACCTTGGGTCCATCATAGGCAAAACGACCTTGGGTCTAACTTACGTACAGAACGACCTTGGGTTCAACTTGCATATGGAATGACCTTGGGTTCAACTTACGTACAGAACGACCTTGGGTCCAACTTACATACAGAACGACCTTAGGTCCAATTCATATACACATTTGTGCCCACACATTTGGATCCATGGTCATATACATATTCATCCCCAAACAACCTTAGATCCATTCAAGTCCTTATTATGAACGGCCTTCGGCCCATTTAACAATTATACAGAATGACCTTTGGCCCAATCCACATCCTTACTAAATATACTGAACGGCCTTAGGCCCATTTCATACCCATATGTTGATCACTTCACATATTTTATTCCGAATTGAGTGATTAGAATACTCATTCATAATATCACTTCAAAGGTATAGAACCTTACCACATAGGCATCGTTTAGAAAATAATGCATATACAAAAATATCTTTACTAAGATATTACTCACAGTGTCCTGGTGCTTGATTCGTCCTCGTACTTGACCCTACATAATTTATAATACTTAGGATCATAATACAATTAAATTCGTTCTTTGATTTGCTTAATGTTCTTAAGCTTCTTCCATGTTCTTTAATTCATTTAAAATGCCTAATGCATGCCTAAGAGTGCTTAGAAATGAAAGAGAACGGAAAACGAAACATAAAATAACTTTTCAAAATTTCTGAAACAGGGCTCTCCGCTCGAGCGGACCCCTTTGGTCTGTAAAAGTACTGGTTGCCTCATTTTTGCGCTCAAGCGTGACTTTGGTCGCTCAAGCCAAAAGTCAAAACATGTGAGTGGGTGCTCGAGCGCAATTCTTCTCGCTCGAGTGGACATCAACGTCTGTAAAACTTTTGGGAGCTAACATTTTACGCTCAAGCAACACTTTGCTCGCTCAAGCAGACATGTCGAATTCTGGAATTTTCATAACTATGTTTGAAGTTCAAAACTTGATTCCAAAGGCTCAAAACTCATATTTTTGGTACAAAAATGTGGAAAAACATTATATGACATGGGAACACTTCTAATTTGGAACCAATTACTCGAAATCATGGACCAAATTCCAAAATCAAGCTCAAATCAAGAGGTTGAAACCATGCATGATATGAATTGCACTATTTTCTTTTCAAATCTTTTCAAAACCCTCATGCATGAGATGAAAAGTGGTAAAACCATGAAACATCTCCAAAAATGTCAAATCTAACTTCATGCATGTGGAAAATTCCATGAAATTTAAACTCAAATTGGTGATTCATACATGCATGTACATAATTCAATTCAATTCTTCCATTGTACAATCTTATGCAAAAGAGCTCAAGAACTAGATGAATTCAACTTCTACATGCTTTATTTATAAGGATTAAGGTAAGAAATCATACCTAAGGCTTGAATTCAAGTGTTTTCTAGCTCAATCCCTCTAATCTCCTTCAATCCTTTCACAATTCTCCTCTCTCTCTCTCTCTCTCTCTAAGTGTAAAGTTTACTCTCCTTAGAGTGTATATTCCAGAATTTTTGAGCTCACCTTACGAGCTTAAGCACATTAGGACATATTTATATGTTGGCCTAATCAAACTTACTAATTAAGGCTTAGTGCTAATTGATTAGGCTTAATTTAATTAGTTTAATCTAACTATTTTGATCCGATTCAACTTTTAATTAAATTTCACTGTAGACTCTAAAAATTAGGCTAATCGCAATAACATTGTCAATTTCAATTTCTGTCGTTTCTACGGTCTTCAATTTAAATTTTATAACAGAAAACCAAATAGATCTTCCTACGGTGAACAGATAGAAATTCAAAAACACATATAATCATGTAATTAGCATTCAAAATCATATCAAGCTCATAATTATAAGCATAATTAAGATTAATTAGCATAACACATAGTGGGGTTGTCACAGTATAAACCAAGAAAAAGAAAGGCTACTGGAACTTCTGCTTTAGAAAAGGCATTCAACCCTATTGTAGACACCCCATTTTTGACCGTCCTCAAGACTTAGACGTTATCATTTGAACACTTGATGATCATCCATGCTCGTGTTCATTTTGAGTTCCTGAAGGTCTCGGCTGCGCGTCTTGCCTTAGAACCTCTCAACTTGTCTGTTTTGTGCTTGGTTGTGGACCAAGGACTTGTGGTTTTGTTTTTGAGGGAAGAGGGTGGCTTGTTGGCTAGCCCTACAACCCATCGGCCAGGCCTCATGCCTATCGGCCATTCATTCCTTCAATCGGCCATCGGTGATGGCCGGTCGGCACTCTTTTTGGTCGATCGGCCATTTTTTTTGGCCGAGACCCCTTTTTTCTGCTTTTGCAGATATTTTTCTTCCAGCTGGTGCCAGCTGTTGGTCACTTGGTGTATCCTCCATACACGTGTATGGAGGGATCTTAACAAGCTCCTAGCTTGTTCAACAAGCTTGGGACTTGATTTTTTTAAGAAGGGAGGCCCCTCTCCCTTCCCTTTCCAGAGGTTCTGAAAATTGATATACAAGATATATATCACTCTCTATATATATTTCTTTCTTTCTCTTTATACTTGTGCTTGTTTGTGCTCAAAAGTGTAGTTTCTTCACACTTTTGCACACAAACACCTAGTGAAACACCTTCATTACTGAGCTGAGGTTCTTGGAGGTTGCATTTGGATGGTTTAAGCTTGGTTTTTTCCTCTGAAGTTGCTGTTCTAAAGAGGTTCTTCAAGGGTGAGTCCCCTTACCTCTTTAAAGCTTTGTGTTCATAGCTTATTTAGCCAACTTTGCATGCTTCTTTTGGCTTTGCTTTCAACTGAAAAAAATTCTTATTTTGAAGTGCTTAACATGTTTGTTTAAGGCCTTTTTGGTGTTGGGGGTGGTCTACCCCCTTTAGAGCCTTGTTTGGCCTTGTTTTGAACCATCTCTTTAGGCCTTCGAGATCACCTTTATTTGGCCTCTTCACCACTGAATTCCAGAGGAATTTCAGTGGTGGAAAGTGTGTTTTGAGGTCTTAAATAGGAGGGGGTTGTCCCCCCTCCTCTTCTCTTGTATGCTTGTGTTGATGGCTCATCAAAGTAGCATGTTTTTCTACCTCTTTGTGGCTCCATTTCAGCATGTCTTAGGCTTTATTTTGCCATGATATAACACTGTTTTGGCTTGGTTTGATCACATCATGCATGCTCCTTGCACTTGTAGTGCAAATCCTCTCACTAGCCTTATATGCATCATGCTTTTGACCATCATTCTAGCATATTTTTGGCTCAACTCCAGCAAGCTTTTACTCATGTTTTAGCATGCTTAAGCTTTGCTTTATGTTGTTTTGGTCATGCATGCCATGCTTTGTATAGCCATAGTAGATTCTTGCTCACTAGCTTTGAGTTTCATGGTCTCTAACATGGCTTACTTGAGTTGTTTGCATGCTTTGACATCATTTGATATGTGATTTCAGTGCATGTAGTATGGCCATACACTCACATGTGTCACTCTTTCAATGCTTTGGAGGCGCTGTGCTTTATGCCTTAAATATGAGCCTATATGCATGCTTTTTTGCCTAGGTTTTTGGATTTCCATATCAGTGTGTTTTTGGTCTTATTTTGCCGTAATGTAACTCTGACTTTTGTTGGTGAAGTCCTCTCATGCTTGATTTTGGTAGGTGTAGTGTAATCCTCCTCATTGGCCTTGTATGCGTCATGTTTTGTGCTTACCATGCTAGCTTGTTTTGGCTTCATTCCATGCATGTTTTGGTCTTATTTTGGCCTTCCTTGGGACTGTTTTGAGTCACCTTGGCCCTTTGGGGCTTGCTTGATAGGGCCATGGTGTAAGTCCCTTGGCTAGCTTTAGGCTTTGAGCCCACTAGCATGCTTTATTTATCATATGTGCATGATTTAGCATCCTTTGGAATGTGATTTCAGAGCCTATTTCACTACCACACTCTCACATTTTCTACTCCTTCAATGTGCTTGAGGTTGGTGCCTTCATGCTTTGTTTGTGAACCAATTGGCATGCATGCTTGTATATACTTTTGGACTTCATTTTCAGCATGCTTTGGCCATTGTCTTGGCATGCATGAGGCTTGTTTGAGGTTGGTTTGGTCCTTTAAGTGTTGCATTACATAGCCCTTGCCATTGCATTGTTGTTTGCATGTGGTTGCATGCTCGTGTTGCTTGCATATTGTTGTTGCATGCTCATGTTGTTTGCATGTTGCATGTTGCATTATCTTTGCATATTTGTTGCATTGCATTGTGTTTGGATCGGGTGTTGATCCAAACATGGGGAACGAGGGGTGTTTCATACTTGAAGTGATGAAACGCGCCTCATTCCTTAGGTCACCGACACCTTTGATCATGTATGATAAGGTGGAGGTTCATTGAGTCCTATGTGTTATTTGTGTGCATTCATTGTCATTGATTTGTGCAACTCGGCCTTTTTGGCCATCATGCATTGAGATGCGTGGTTGATGGCTCGAGAGCCGAGCACTACACTCCTTTGAGCTTTAGACATGATAAGGGGTGTGGTTGCACACACATTTTCTTGCAAATACACTGCTATGCCTCTGTTAGTGCTCTGTTGCAGCAAAAGGAGGAATTTGCAGGAAGCAGTGGCCGATCGACCACTTAAGCTGCCGATCGGCTATCAAAATTGGTCGATAGCCATAAAATCTGGCCGATGGCTACTCCTCTTGGCCGACCACTTCTCAACATGTCCATGAGGTGGATCAGAGGTATCTTAAAGATTGGCACAATTTTTAGAAGTCTAAAACAGTGCAAACAGAGGCATCATGAGGCAAGGTAGTGGATTTTCGGGAGGACGCGATCGAGCATGCATCCTTCATTGTTCAAGGCGGAGCTGCGGCAGCCTATTTTAGTTTCTTTTACTTAGTCAGTTTTGTAATTTAATTAATTTGATTAATTAGTTAAAGTTTTGTAATAATTAATTAGCTAAGTAGTTAATTAGTTCATTTGTAATTAATTAGCTTAGCGTAGCTAGTTAGTTTGATTCATTTGGACCCTCCGTCGAGAGGGCAAATTTTGTAATAAGTGTGCGTGTGTGTGATGCATGTCTTCCAACCCCCCATTTCTTTCTCCCTTTTACTTATTCGCTTTTAGTGGTTAATTTTAGGACATATTTCAATTAGCATAATTATGCTTTGCATGTTTGCATCCATTCATCTGTTTTGCATGCACCGGGCTCGGCGCATCATACAAACTGCATTGTATTTGAATACATGTTATCAAGTTGCATTCACATGAAATCTTAGAATAGCCGAGCCTATCTTAGTTGCATTTTTGCATGTGTTGCATTAGGCATTGTTGACATAGCCAGGATCATGCATTGATTACTAACTAGCTTCTGTTTTGGCTTGGAGTACTAGGTAAGTGTAGACGTCCCCGAACGACCCGGGAGGGAAATCCCCCATTTTGTTCATTTGGGCTCACTACAGTTCAGGACTCAATGTCACGGTCCTGTATCTAATCTCGCAGAGTGCAATGCAAGACCAATGAATCATCAAAGAGTCCAAATCCGGCAAATCGTTTTTGAAAACAGATTTTTTGAAAGAAATGCCAAACATGGACTACTTTGCCAGATACAGAGTCACCACCTAAATATTTTATTTTGGGGAATTTAGGAAACCCTGACTCATTTGCCTATGGCCACGTGTCCATCATCACCAAAGTTGCCTCGGCTCGGGAACTTGGGTACGATTCGGGAAGGTCAGCTATGAGCACCCCCTCTCGCCCGATCCAAAGATCGGCCTCTACTAACCATGATATTTTGTTTTGAAACGTTATGTGCTCTTATTCCGGTTATTAGCCTAGATTTACTATGTGATGCGCACAACACAAAAGTATAGACTGGATCGCCTAATTTGAAACAAAGCATTACATATCCGTTCGTTTGGAAAATGGTTTGGAATTTGCTACTCGCGAGTAAGCTAAAACACGGATTTCAATGAGTTGTTCCAACTGAAACAATCCAACCTTCACCCACAGGCATTCAGGCAGTAATATCACATAAGCACATAGCCACATGGTAAGCATGCTGTCATGTTAACATTCACACTCATGCGAGATGCTAAAGCATAAATACTTACATCGTACTCCGTGCCAAAGTAATGAACTAGTTAGTAATCATGCATGATCCTAGTTTAAGTTAACAAATGGCTAATGCATCGCATACAGAATGTCATTAGAATAGGCTCGGCTAATCTAAGGATGACATGTGAAATGCACAACTCGATGCACGTATTCAAGTTTGGAATTGAAATGCTATGCGGTTGGCATGATGCGCCGAGCCCGGTGCACGCAAGACTGATGAATGATGCACGCAAGACTGATGAATGATGCATGCATGCATAGCATAAGGTATGCTAAATTAAACATGCCCTAATACTAACCATCAAAGCAGGTAAGTAAAAGGGAGAAAGAAGTGGGGGTTGGAAGATGCACACACGCACCCACACTTATTACAAATTCGCCCTCACTCGGAGGGACCAAAAGAATATACATTTAATCAACTAACAAGCTAATTAAATAGTTACAGACCACCTAATTAATTAACAAATCAATTAAGCTAAGGAAAGCATTAAAAGGCCTCGTGAAGAGGGATGCATGTGTGCTCGGATTGGCTTCGCTCGGAAATCCAGTGCCATGCACAACCTGCCTCTGTTTTCCCTGCTCTGCTTCTCTGAAAATGGCACAATTCCCAAGAAACACTCTCTGAACACTGTGGAACACCACTGGCCAAAGGGGAACACCACCGGCCAAAGGGGAGTGGTCATCGACCACAAATGAAGCCATCGGCTATAAATGGATGGCCGGTCGGCACTGAATAAGGTCGGCCGGCCAAAGCTTCCTGCAGAACCTGTTTTGACAGCAGCAGAGGACAAAACAAGGCATGGCAATGCATTTCAAGCAATGTTTGCACCAATACACCCCTTTATCATGTTTAACGACTCAAAGGAGGTGTGGTACTCGATTCTCGGACCACCAATCGCGCATTTCAATGCGTGATGGCCCAAGAAGTCAAGTTGTGCATCTTGATTTCAAATGAAATGCAAACCAAATAAGCACATAAAGGCCCAACCTCTATCACTTGATTTCAAGAGGCAAGGCATGCATGTTCAATGCAATGCACCCTAGCATGGAAACCAAGTATGCAACATGGGAATGTGGCAAGTATGCAAGGCATATAACAAGTATGCAAGCTAATTGAGCATGCAAGATGCAATGCCAACATGCAAATATGCAAAACATATGGCATGTTGGGCAATCAAAACAAAGATGAGAATGCATGCCAAATGCGCTATGATTCAAGCATGCAACGCATGCGATAGGCCAAGTATGAACAACACACAAGGTGAGCATGCAACAACATACTAACAATGGACTTACACCCAGATGGACAGCCCTCTATTAGGCCCAAAAAGTGGCCAAATGCTAAGGAAATGAGGGCCAAAATACACACAAACATGCATGCACACATGGTTCAAAACTTAAGCACCAAAGGGCAACTTTTAAGCACACTTAAAAGAGGACAATCATGGATTAATGGCATGCATAGTAAACTCTGAAATCATGTTATAAGAGGTTCCAAACCAAGTAAACAAGACAAGCCAATCATGCAACAATGCCCAAAACTCAAGACAAGCCAAGGGGCTTAAACCATGGCCATGCCAACCAAGCCTCACAAGGCTAAGAGGACTTAGAATAGTTCCAAGGCAGACCTAAACAAAGCTAAGGATACACCTAGATAGCATCTAAGTGGCCTACACATGGAAGCATACAAAAGAGGCCAAACATGGAGCACAAGATTACAACCTTTTAAAGCATTAAAGGAGCATCAAATGCAAGCATACAAGCATACCATGGGGACTGAAATGATGCTATAAGTGGTGCCAAACCACTGAAACAAGCCAAACAATGCATGCTAAACACTCACACACCCGAGACTAGCAAGCCAAAATGCAAGGTGGCTATACAAAGCATGTCAAGCATGACCAAAGCAACTAAAAACAGAGCTAAAGCATACTAAAACATACACAAAAGCTTCACAAAGCTTGGCCAAAATCATGCTAGAACAAGGGTCAAAGCCTAAAGCATGTTAAGGCAAAATATGGCATTACAAGACAAGTATGCAAGGCATGCATGGTGTGTCTAAACCAACTAAAAACAGTGCTATATCATGGCAAAATAAGCACAAATAACACTTAAGACATGGCCAACATGAACTTAAAAATGGTGCTCACACATGAGGCAAAATGACACATTTTGAAGACAACAAGGAGAGGGGATGGCCCTCTCCTTCTTAGGACCTTAAACCACCATCCTCACCACTGAAATCCCTCAAGATTTCAGTGGTGAGGAGGCCCAAACAAGGTGGTCCCGGAGCTCACCAAAATAGCACAAAATGGGGGCCAAACAAGGCCTAAGAGGGGTCAAAAAACCCCAAAGCTCAAAGCAACCTTAAACAACTATTTTAAGCAAGTAAAAACAAGACTTTTATATGTTATACACTAAGCTCAAAAGATGCAAGGTAGGCAAAAAGACTATGCAAAAATGGGATATTTAAAGGTAAAGTTCTTACCCTTGAAGACCTTCTTCAAAAATGGTGCTCCAGCAGCCTCCTTAGCTCAAAACCAAGTCCAAAACTCTGAAAATAACTCTTTAGTACCTCAGTAGCTAAAGGAAAGTGTAATGGTAGGTGTTTGTGTGCAAAACTATGAACAAACACACACTTAAGCACAAAAGGAGAGGGAGATAGAGATAGATAGATACACAAGACCTAACCCTAGTTCAGACCTCTCTCTGGAATTTTTGTAACCCTTAAGGAGGGATGAGAGGCCCTCCCTTTATAGAGGATCACTCTTGCAAAGCTTACAAAACAAGCTAAGCAAGAGTGAAATCCCTCCATACACGTGTATGGAGGGGGGCAAAGTGTATGCCAGCTAGCACAGCTGGCATAAAAATATCTGCAAAAGCAGATGCACAGTGGTCGGCCAGCCAAAAATGCCAAATTGACCAAAACAATGGTCGGCCGGCCACAAAGAGTGTCGGCCGGCCATAACCAATGGCCGGTGGCAACAAAACATGGCCGGTGGCCTCAAGCCATGGCCGGTGGGGTGTGGGGATGGCCAACAAGCCATTTCCTGCCCTCCAAAGCAAAAACACAAGTGTTTGGTGCAAAACCAAACACAAAATAGTCGAGTCAAGAGATCCTGAGGCAAGGCGCGTGGCCGAGACCTCCGGGAACTCAAGACGAACACAAACATAGATAACCACCGAGTGTTCAAGCGGTGACGTCCAAGTCTTGAGAACGGTCAAAAATGGGGTGTCTACAGTTGCCCCTCTTTGACAGAACTCGAAAGTCATAACAATGACGGGAGTGAATGTCAAAGCCCAGAGACAACCCATTTTTGACAAGGCCGAAGACTTAGACAAAGCATGCAAGACAATAAAGATATGCGCCCGAAGGCGGGGCCAAAATGCAACTGGCAATGCAAGAAGCCGAACATATCTTATGATCATGCGAAGAAAGCTGTAACAAAGCATAACAATGCAACAGTTTTAAGCTAGCAAACACAAATCCGACTACATTACGATGCAGAAAGGATGTAAGAGAATTATGTAATTCTCGCTACGCTTCACGCGGAGAATACAATACTTGTGTGGTTCGTCTGGTCGTGCCAGCTTCAAATGAACCGTACATATAATATCGTGCCTGTAAAAGAGAGAAACTTAACAGGTACAATGTTGTTAGCAACATGCATGACAATGCAAGTTAAGACTGCGTGACAACGCAAGTGTCGGAATGCATGACAATGCAACCTATGCGTGACAACGTAGAACAATGCGGAATGGATGCAAAATGATGTGCAACATTTACAAATCTACGTATAAACAATGCAAATGATGCAATGCAATTGAATCATGATCAAATCATGAGCGGTTCAAAAACCACACAAATGTCATAAAGATGATGGAGATGCAAAGTCGTCTACCATAGAAAAGGTGCCGCAACCCTCAAACCACACAATACCAGCAGGGATAGGCGCGTACACATGCAGAACTATGAGTGATGTAGACGGAACACAAGAACAAGTAATTAGGTGGAATGACATAAGTGAGACATGCTTTGCACAGAAAAGCTCATGATCCTAAATGCTGGATGCAACAAATACACTACAATGTAATATATACAATGGATAAGGCATGCAGCCAAAACATATCTTGCCTAAGAAAGGCACGGACACAAACAAGCCACGTTTAACACAGAAACGGTGCCGTCACCCACAACACTAGGTGCGTACACATAATATCATAACTGTGCTTCAACGCGAAAAGTATGGGCACATACCAGACCAAGCTCAACATGGAAAGGCGTAAGCCATAGATGGATGATGCAGTGAATGCATGCAATACTAAACTATGTACAATACAATGCATGCATGGCAATGCAAGCTATATACAATGAATGCATGACATATACACTATTGACAATGCAATATTTACAAGCTAAAATGCGATGGATGTAGTGGATAAGGCCTGCGGCCAAACCGTGTCTTGCCTAGGAAAGGCATGGACACATACAAACTGCGTCTAACACAGAAACGGTGCCGTCACCCTCAAACCACAATACTAGTAGTGGAATAGGCGTGTACACATAATATCATAACTGTGCTTCGACGTGAGAAATATGGGCACATACCAAACCAAGCTCAACAAGGAAAGGCGCAAGCCGTGGATGGAGGTGATGCAATGAATGCATGCGAGCTACAATGCAATATATACAATATGCAATGGAATGTAATATTATGTACAATGCATTATATACAATGAATGCGATGTACAATGCAACCTGCTGGGGAAAATCCAACGGATGCAGTGGAAAAGGCCTACGGCTGAACCGTGTCTTGCCTAGGAAAGGCATGGACACATACAAACCGCGTCTACACAGAAACGGTGTCGTTACCCTCAAACCACAATACCAGCAGTGGAATAGACGCGTACACATAATATCATAACTGTGCTTCGATGTGAAAAATATGGGCACATACCAAACCAAGCTCAACAAGGAAAGGCGCAAGCCGTGGATGGAGGTGATGCAATGAATGCATGCAAGCTACAATGCAATATATACAATATACAATGGAATGTAATATTATAGTGCATGTAAATGCCATATTTATAGTGAATGCATGCAATATGCACTATATACAAGGGATGCATGACATATGTAATATTTACAATGAAATGCATGACATATGCAATATATACAGTGATGCATGACATATGCAATATATACAGTGATGCATGTTATTTTTGTTGTTTTTCTATTTTTTGAAATGTATGCAAAGTGCGAATGATGCATGTTTTTTTTTTTTTTTTTTGAAATGCATGCAAATGCAAATGATGCAAATGCGCGACAACGCGCATCTTTTGAGATGCATGACAATGCACGTGAACTCGAATGTGCGATAACGCACGTCGCTTGATATGCATGACAATACATGTGAGGTGCGCATGACGATGCGACCTAAAGAATGTGCATACTAATGCAAGTATGACATGCGCATGACAATGCGAGATGTGTGCATAACAAGGCGAGTGAAATGGCGTATAACCAACGCGCGTTTCACGACAAAACGTTGTAACGTATGCATGTGGGGCAACTTTCGAATCTCGTGAGAAACAAAAAGGATACACCTCGCACGTATTCGAGTGCTACGCACAGAAGACACGGCACAGAGACCGGTTAAGCTTCGGAAATGCATTTTATTGCACTGTTTTGAGCAATGGAGGCACTATCTTGAGCAATGAAGGCCCCAAACCATATCAAAGACCCAAACAAAGGTGTAGGAGGCTCACCTGCCATGAGGGGAGTCCACCGGCCATCCACCGGCCACAAAATAAGGCCACCGGCCATCTATTTGGCCGACCGGCCAAAAGTGCCTGTTCGGGGCAGTTTTGACATTTCGGCGTGGGTCTTTAAATATAGGGCTTCTAGCCCTATTTTTCCACTTGCCTATTGCTCGAAAAATCCTCCTCCTTCTCTCTAGGTTATTCCTCTTCCTTCGATCCATCATTTTTCTCGGTTTTAGGGCCTATTTCATCGTTCAATTCGCGAACTCCTTCGCGTTTCGAACATTTTGAGCCGAACAAATCTTTGTTTCGGTGTCTCTTTCTCGATTTCCACCACTTGGGGCTTGTTTCCCTCGAGCTTTCCTTGATCTCTGTGCCTTTTCCGCACCTCGACCTTTCCGGCCATTTTCCGCCATCTCGGGGTTGACTTTTCAGTTGACCTTTCGCATTCTTGCCCGGTTTTCGCTCTTCCAGCCATTTTCACACCCTTTTCGGCATGGCGGATGATATTCCACGAGGCGGGACTCCCCCGGAGCAGGAGATGAACCCCGAGGCCGAGCTCTTGCCCTTGAGCGTTCGACCGTTCGATCCGGCGGCCTACAGGCCGGCGATCCATGTGCTGCCTCCCAACGGCATTCGCCACTTCAGCAGTTTCGCGAGGGGTGTGGCACCGGAGCTCTTACTACGCGAGCCAGAGTCACATCTGTCCTTTGGCACCTCCGAGGTACACCCTTCTTTGTTTCATTTTTTGCAAAGTAGAATGTATAACTGCAATAGTTGATTCTGCCTTTTAACTGTTTAACTCGTATACACCGATATACCGCGTGCTGTAATTGACTGTGAACATGCTTGCACCTGATATCTGTTTGAATCTAAACCTGTGCACTGACGCTGTATTTTCACTGAACCACTCAAACATACTGACACATCACAAGCTGTAGTTCACTGCGAGCACACTGGCACCCGATATCTGTTTGAATCTGAACACGCGCACACACGCTATATCTGTACTGAACCACTCGAAAACACTGACACATCATATGCTGTAGTTCACTGCGAGCACACTGGTACCCGATATCTGTTTGAATCTGAACATGCGCACACACGCTATATCTGTACTGAACCACTCGAAAACACTGACACATCATAGGCTGTAGTTCACTGCGAGCACACCGGCACCCGATATCTGTTTGAATCTGAACACGCGCACATACGCTATATCTGTACTGATTCTGAGCACATTCAACACTGTATTCATAATGCCGTTTCGCGACTATTTGTTTTGACCATAGGGAGATTCCCACACCCTCCGGGGGTATGGGAACGTCGCCGCACAAGGTTGGTACATGGAGCTACCAGACGCGGTTCGTCGCATCATCGACCGAGCTGGTTTCGGGACCTTCTGCATGGGGCTCTCGCGCCTTATTGCGAGTAGGCTGCTCTTTGCTGCATTGGCGGAGAGGTGGTGGGACACCACCGACTCCTTCCACTTCTCTGCCATGGGAGACATGACGATGACTCCCTTCGACTTCTCGATGCTTACCGGCATCGGGGTAGGGGGTGATCCGATCCCCTTCGACACAGACATGGATGAGTGGGAGGCTGCCCAAATGCACCTGCTTGGCGTCCTACCACCTCTTGCTCGTCCAGGATTTGTGTAGTATTCTTGGTTCGAGGCTCATTTTCGGATCCAGGCACCGACTACTCAGGAGGAGGAGGAGCAGTATGCTCGCGGCTTCTTGATGTTCCTGCTAGGGACCACTCTCTTCGCCAACCGGGCAAACACCGTGCCCCTTTACCTGCTGAGCGCACTGGTTGACGTGACCAGGATTCGTGGCTACGACTGGGGTGGCGCAGGCTTGGCTACACTCTATGGCTATATGAGCTCGTCTTCTCGCCTCAGCGGACAGCTGCTCGGAGGCTACTGGCGAGCTTGGGAGGTATGTCTTCTTCTTCTATTTTTTTTTTATTTCTGCTTTACATTCTCTGTATTCTGTACACTGCACACACTGCACAATACACTGCACATACTGCTTTCTGCTTTATCTGCATACTACTTTATCTGATAAGTATACTGACATCTATTCTGTCATACTGTAGTTATGGGTATACGCCTACTTCCCGAGGCTTGCCCCAGTGCCAGAGGAGGAGATGCCCCCTATGATCCCGTTCTCTCACCGCTTCGACGTGAGGTGCGAGCGGAGGCCACGGGAGTCTTTCATATTCTTCCGCCGATACTTTGACACCATCACCGCCGCAGAGGTATTTTAGAACTTGCAGTTCATTTAAGCTTCGCTTTGCATTGCATTTTCAATAGCAGTAGATAACAAACTGTATTTTGTTTGCAGATCACCTGGCAGCCATGGGCCTCGTTGCCCATCGTGGTACGGGATCGGTATGCTGGTGCCCAAGAGACGGCCCGGTTTAGAGTTTTACTGGAGGGCCCCGTCTGCCGCGCCTGGTACTTGGGCGAGCGCTTCTTGCGGCAGACGCTAGGCGTGCCAGAGCAGGCAG
Organism: Camellia japonica; assembly: GCA_030407325.1. NCBI lineage: Eukaryota > Viridiplantae > Streptophyta > Magnoliopsida > Ericales > Theaceae > Camellia > Camellia japonica. The sequence goes on along the minus strand of JAPPVO010000003.1, from coordinate 44,687,111 downwards.
TTCCGCGGCCGTCTCCTACTCATATGAGGCATACTGAGAGGTACACTCTCGAGGAGATGGCTGATTACACGATCGGCTGGGATGCGGAGGGCTTTAGGGGCGAGGGGGACTACGCAGAGTACGTCCGGACCTACATTATGCGGCCTTTGAGCAGTGGCCGTCGAGTTGAGCGAGAGAGGCCCGCGTCACCAGCGGCTAGGGCAGAAGCGGGAGTTGGAGCATCGAGGATGGCTCGGGTCTGTGGCAGGAGTGGGACTCAGAGAGGACGGGGGGCTAGTTGGCCAGTACTGCCCACGATGATGACATGCCGAGGGCAGGGTGGGGAGACTTACCAGATCCCCATTGCTCCCTCTCCGGCTGATCATGAGCTAGTCGGGTTCTACGACTTGCCTTCGGTATGTATTATTGCATTTTACATCTTACACTGTCATTTCATTTCACTTCACTTGATATTCCGCAGAATACTGATGTTTCTGACACTTTTGCAGGCTTCCTCCGAGTACACTCGCCAGTTGACCGCCTCTGTGATGGGGATGCTCCAGCGGAGCCTCGATCTACTGACCATCTATGGCATTCCGGTAAGTTCCTCTGACCGCGGTCTCAAACCATACACAATCTGATGCATCGCACTATTACCACAACACTTGATATACGGCCTTCACGGCATCTGATACACTGTATCCCACAGACTTGTTCACAACATTACACACGGCATTCATACACTGCTCTCAGTCACTGCATTCTGTACCGACATACTGCTCATAACATTCATACACTGTACTCATACACTGCATTCTGTACTGATAGACTACTCATAACATTCATACACTGTTTTGCGTAGCATACTGATGCGTTTGCCATTTGCGCTTTTCAGCCTCCATTCCAGATTCCTGCTGCAGTAGGTGCTCCAGCTGGGCCTTCTATTCCGGCTCGGGGAGGAGGGCGAGGAGGCACAGTATATCCCCGCACCAAAGCGGGGCGTACTCATGTTGGGAGCAGCTCTCGAGCGCCAGTTCCCGATGATGATGAGTCCGAGGCGGAGACAGAGGCGGAGTCGGAGGCAGAGTCGTCAGAGGAGGAGACCGGAGACGACTCGGGCTCGGGCTCAGACGATGGTGCCGATGATGATGATGCTCCTGGACCTTCGTCCAGGAAGAGGACGAGGACAGACTCACGGGCCTGAGACCAGTTAGCATTGATCTAGACTTTTGCTGCTTTTCTTTTTTTTGTTTCGCTTTAGACATTTTCCTTTTTGAGCTAGTAGTTTGAGTACTTTGTACTGCCGCAGGCAGGTTTTTGTTTTCTCCAAAGCTATGTACTTGAAAAAGGATGAAATGAAACGAACTTTTTATCTGAAAAAGTGTTACATTTGTACAGTTCATACTTCGTATTGCATTGTATCATATTACACCTCAATGTAAATGAGATTGATCTCCTGTCTGAAAATCAAACACTTGTATTGTAATAACCAGATAATGAACCGGCCAACAGCAAAACAATTCAAACAACCCACTGCTCATTTTGAACACACAGCCCATAACACAATACTTGGTTCAATCTACACACAGCTCATTCTGAACATTGCTCATTCTGAACTCAAAGCCCGTAACACAATACTTGGTTCAATTTCCACACAGCTCATACACACAGCTCATTCTGAACACTGCTCATTCTGAACTCAAAGCCTGTAACACAGTATTCTGTTCATTTGCACACGGCCCATCCTGAACAAACAGTCCAATCTGAAAAGACGGAATACAAAGATGGAAGCTACTGAAGTTGAAAACACACTCAGATGCAATCCGGAACCCATACGTTCACTGTTTCCAGGTGACCCGGGGTTGAACCCCTGTGGTTTCACAAAAGAACCAAATCATGTTTTGCACAAATGTGGAGAATGGCACAGCACTCTGAGCACAAAACGATTTTTTTTTTTGAAAATGAGAAAAGGGTTCTCAATTGGGTATTGAGCCTACAACTGAACACAGTGAAAAAGACTCAACAACGGAAAACAAAAGGTAAACAACCTAAAACACGACGAGACACGCTCGGATACGACTCCAAACAAGAATCGAGACAAACAAAGCAAAAGACACAACACACAGATGTGTTAACGAGACGAGAGACCTCAGATCACGAGGAGCCAGTTTCTCCGGGTATTGTTTCCCACCCTTTCTGATTTGTGATTCTCACATCACTCGGCCCTCAGGCGCGGCTTTTTCAGTCAAAACCCTTTTTGCTCACTTTTCTTTCAACTTATATCTCTCTATTCTTTAGTCTCTCATTTTATATCCCTCCCCTGGATGGTTGGTGGATAAATTGAAGGTCGTGGGTTCATGCCCAACACTGTTAGCTCACGACTATTTCTTCTGGTGACTTTTAGTCGATGCCCTGGATGAGGGAGTGGAGTGTCTTGATCCACCCCAATTTTGTGCTTCGCACTCGTCTTATTACCTCGTTGCTTGGAGGATGTTGAGAGCTTTTAGCCCTTTACAGACAGCTCCAGTTGTGCCCTTATTGACAGGTAGAGTGCCCTTCTGGCAAGTATGCTGACGATGAGGGAAAAGGCAGGAAGCTTGACTCAACTGTGCCCCTAGTTCATCATTTTGACCATTTTTTTTGTTTTGGTTTTCTACTAAAACAATTTTAACCGAAATGAGAGTCAAATTAACATGCTTGTTCGATTTTTGATTTGAAATCATGCGAGTTAGATTATGAGCACTGAAAACTTTCCTTTTTGGGTCCAAGAAAAGGGTCCAGTTTTGGAAAATGAAATAATTTTCAAGAAAATGGTCAACCTCAGTAAAAATTCTCAAAAACTATTTTTTGCAAACGGTCGATGCTCAACAAGCGCAAAACTTACTCTCGAGATGCACAACCTCGGATTGGAGGCAATGGAAAATTGCCCCTTGTCTGGATGGCACTGCACGACAACGGAAAGTTGCCCCTGGTTTGAATGGCGACTCATGGCAACGGAAAGTTGCCCCTTGTCTGGATAGCGCCGCGGCATTTTGTAGTCAATCCTCATTAGCGATGATCACGACCGAACTCTCGGATACAGAGAAGATGAAAATGGTCAAAACCAATATATGGACACAGTCACTTTGAAAGTGTTGGTGGCTGGACTTCTGGATGAAGTTGCCTACGTATCCCAAACATGGGAATCAAGCCTTACGTAGTTCCGGTTGTCACAACCGAACTAATCGGATTTAGAGAAGGCCGGGATGATCAAAACCATTACATGGACACACTCGATTTGGAAGTGTTTGTGGCTGGACTTCAGGATGAAGTTGCCTACGTATCCCAAACATGGGAATCAAGCCTTACGTAGTTCCGGTTAAGGTACACTCGTGTATTAACCCTCACCACGCTCTAACTTTTGCCAAGGTCACCCTTCTGGGTTTTCAACCTTGCGAGCTATGTTTTTCTTTTCTTTTCAATTCCTTTTCATTTCTTTTCTACTTTTTTCCTTTTCATCTTTTCTTTTTGCATTTTCATCTTTTTTTTTCTTTTTTTTTCTTGCTCTAACTTTTGCCTGGGTCACCCTTTCGGGTTTTCGGCCCAGCGAGCCTGTCACGACCCAAACCCGCCCCTTGGGTTTAGCACCGTAACCGGCCAGTAATCCGAGATTACCGAAGGCCTGCTTAACAGTAATACAGTATAACAGAGTACAGGGGCTTGGCGGAAGCCAATACAGTAATATAACAATGTCCAATGAGCTGTGACAGTCTGTATGCCAAAAAGATTTTTCATACATTCATATATATATACAGTACAGAATAGTATACAAACATTTACGAACATTCAGGACAAGGATCAAGTCCCTATTAACCAGTACAGTGCCGTCTATACAGTCTATACAGTAAACAAAACAGTGCAGGAGGGGGAAAACTAAAACACCCCATAGCCTAAGCTTGGCAGGCTCGGAACCTCGCAGAGAGGCACATTGGTTGGCTTGACAAAACTGGGAATCTACCCCGACGCTTCTAGCTTTGATCCGGTGCCTGACCACCTACATATATATATGAGCAGTGAGCTAAAGCCCAGTGAATAACATAATGCGTAAAGAGGTTTAGAATGAATGTCCTTACAGTAATGAAAACAGTTCAATTCAATCAGTGTATCAGTTGTCAGTACAGTAAACAGTCATATGTGTGTACATCCATTAGCATAACAGTAACAGTAGGTCTTAAAAGACCGAACAGTAATGATGGCCATCAATCAGTAAACAGTAGTGGCTCCACGAGGGAACTGACAGAGATCTCTGTAACAGTAACAGTAACAGTAACAGTAGGTGCCAAGGATGCCACAGTACAGTTCAGAAATAAAGGACATACATTCATTCAGTAATCAATATCGGTTCAGTAAACAGTTCAGTTCAGTATTCGAAAGATAATCATTTGAACATATCTTTACACAATTGTTACTCACAGAGTTCTGGGCATATAGTGAACTAGAGCGTCTCCTCGGAAAGCCAACCCTACACAGTTTACAGATTGAACACACACTAAGCTACACAGTTGGGAAAGATAATAACTTAATCCCTAATTTGCCTCGGTGTGGTTCTACATCTATATCCTCTTTAAGATGCCTTAAATATGCCCTAGGAATGCCTAGGATGGAAGAGGATGCAAAGATGCACTTTTGAACACTTTACAAAATTTTCAGAAAACAGGGGTCTCGCTCGAGCGTGGCTTTCTACGCTCGAGCGGACATGAAGACAAAGGAGCTCCGCTCGAGCGTCAATTCCTTCGCTCGAGCGGACTGTGTGCTACAGTAAAAATGCTGGATGCTCCAATTTTACGCTCGATGGACGCTCGACCCTCGCTCGAGCGTAAGACACAAGTCCTCGCTCGAGCGCGAGTTTCCTCGCTCGAGCGAACTGTGAACACATGCAAAGTACTGGATGCTCGCATTCCCCGCTCGAGCGTAACTTTTCTCGCTCGAGCGGAGGGCAGAATCACAGAGTGTACGCTCGAGCGTAGACTTCCTCGCTCGAGCGTAGGCCCAAAATCTAGAAATTCCAGATTTGAGTCCCTAGCTCAAAATCAAGTTTAAAAGCCAAATTTTTGATCCTCTTGGGCTAAAACCTAGAAAAACACTTGTAAACATGTAACCTTATGTATTTCAAAGATCAATTTGGTAAATCAAAGCCCAAGGGTGTTTAATTAAACTCAATTTCAACCCAATTTTTCAAGAACATAATCTCCACTATACATGCAAGACTTTAAATCAATTCAAGGCTTCAAAACATGCTCTAATGAGCTCATTCTTTTCAAAGCAAGTTGCAAACATGGACTTAAGCTTAATTATGAACATGCATGTGACAATTTTCCATGAAATCAACTCAAAATTCATCAATACACACATGCATGCATGAATTCTAACATGATCCAACATGTATGAATTAAAACATGACTTAGCTCTACAATTGACATGAACCATGCAAGAATTAACTTAAATACACAATAAAGAAGGTGAATCTCCTTACCTAAGTCTTGTAGTTCAAGCCTAGAAGCTCAATATGGCAATTCTCTAACCAAATCTCCAAGCCTCCAAGCAAAACAAGAAGAAAACACAACTCTCTCTCTCTCTCCCTCTCTCTAAATTCGGTGGTGAGGCAACAAATGGACTGATGAAATGTTTGATCAAGTGTATAACAATGCTCCATATGTGTGAGGTAGTGGGCCACTACATGGCAATTAAGTAAATAAGTCTAACTCATGTAATTTAGTTTATTTTAATCCGATTTAATCGTACTAAATCACATTTTAATTAAATACACCATAAAATCACATAAATTCCACTAATCATGGAACATCAATCAATTTTGGATTCGGCCGCCGATAAGGCCTTCAATTAACAGTTTAAACATAGAACACTGAACAGATAATTAAACACTCAAACAGATAAGAATGCAATATAACACATATAAACTCAGTCAATTCAGTTCTAGTTTCCAGTCAGTCAGTTCAGTAATTCAATCAGTTCATTTACTTTCCATAATCGATCTTAATTTAACAGTAATCGGTATTAATCAGTGATCAGTAACGAGGGTTATTACAGAGCCTCTCAAAGGGTAAAAGTATAACAAGTCAATGCCAAATGGTTTTAGGGTTTTGAAGCCATCCGTAACCAGGAGAGTGACTGTTGTATTGATTTACAGAAGGATCCATCTTCGGCTCTTCGAGCACATCGGACGTTTCTGCCCCTAGTCTGAGGGGTGCTTCTGATTTAGCTTCACAAGTTTCTTTTGGCGACATCTGGTCTTCTTGATCTGACTTTGGTGCCTCTTGGTCGAGGACTGCTTCAAATCTGGCCACACAGGCCTTGCGTTGCGGTTGACTGTTGATCATTCTGAATTCAAGGTCAAGGCTTTGAGAGTGAGGGGTCGAGTCTCGAGGATGAGAGCGATCCTAAGCTGCACAATCTCAAGAGCGATTCCAGACAGGTCTTCGCAGGACTGCGCAAAACATTTTGTTTTTGAAAGTTTTTAAGAAAGCGACAGATCGCTCGAGCTGAAGATAGTATGGAACCAATTTGGATCAAGCCAGGGTCCTTCTCAGTACTCACACTAACAAGCATGATTTTATTCATTAAGGGCTTAGCATGCCTCTCTTTCTCTCAATTAGTCAAATTTTGCAAAACCCGAGGAATTCCTTCTTCTTCGTTTTCACCGCAGTGTTCAAAAAGTTTTGAAAAAAACTTAGGTCAATGCAATGATTTCGAGGTACAGAAGAGTAAGTGAGATGCTCCGCCAGTCCATTCTAAACTTGCTGGCACAACTAGCTCAAAGTAGCAATAAGCACGGAAACATGATAGCCGCAGCTGTTTCATTCAAAACCTCCAGTTGCAACTGGCTCCGTAGCAGAGACAGACTCAAAAGAAAACAAAAGGATAATTACAAAAACATGATATCCGAGGCAACAACCCTGGAATCACCTGACATTTTATACAATGGGACTGACTCAATACAACAAGACAGACCCTTAAGTAAAAAGACTGACTCAAGACAATGAGACAGACTCAAAACAAAATCAAAGAAATGGCTCAACACCCAAGCCAGAAATTACAAAAAAACAGCATTCATAAACGCTTAAAACAGTGCTTGCCAGACGCCACATTTGAAATACACTCAGCGCCGCCCGCAGGTGGTCCAACCCTTTGATCACATACTCGCAGTATCCTCAAAATATAACAACTTAGCAGTGACAGACTTCGCTGAGGTGGGTGGGAGGATGACCTCATTGTCGATCAAATCTTGCACTTCGTGACGAAGACGAAAACAGTTGTGGGTGCAATGACCAATTTGCTGGTGGTACGCGCAGTACAAGGCAGCATCATGTGTGGGAGGGAGATTCTTTGGGAGAGGCCTAGGCTTGAGGGGTTTAAGGTGCCCCCTTTCGGCAAGGATCTGGAGCGCCCTAGACAAAGGCATGTAGAGTGCGTGGAAGACTCTACGCCCTCGGGTAGATACTTCTAAGTTTGCTGACTTTTGCCGGACGCACTGGCAAAAGGATCGGCAGGTGCCACCTTGACTTTCTGATTCTTCCCCGGTGCAGAGTTGGGATTTGAGGGAACTGTTCTGGCATGACAGGGCCTATCCCGATTTTCTGTCTGGCTGGAACTCCCCTCGGTTGGAGTGGGGAAAGCATCATCCACAGTTTTGACCACCACTGCGAATATTTGTTGCTTATTCATCCCCCTGGCTTTCAAAGCCTCGACTGCCCACAGCAGTTGTTCAATGGGATCAGCACCTGTTCCCACTTTGTTCTTACCTCTGGCCTCAGCTTGATTGAGGGTTTGGGTTGCTCCATCAGAACAGAACCCAGTTGTTGTTGACACGTCATGGCCATAGTTTGAGGCAGCCTCAGGTTGGCTGAGCTCGATCACAATTCGCCCCAGTAGCGGGGGCTCCTATGGTACGAAATTCCTAGCGTAGGACGTAGCTGGTGGCGAAGCGGACATCCCATAGGTGAGATCAGCCACGGACCTCTGGAGGTCGCCAATCATTCCCATTAACTCGAACGTGGTGGGCTCACGAGCCTGATACAACTGGGGTTCCCAGATCGGGCGCGCGGCAGGCAACCTAGGCGGATGCGGTACATCAACATTGGTTTCATCCCGCAAGATGTTCCCTTGATCCAATGCGGCTGTCATAACCATTATTTCCTCTGAACTTTGCGCCATCATAAGTCCTCTTGAACTGAACGGAGATGATGGATCAGATGTCTGTCTTGCCTCAGCAAAGGAGACCACTGGCTATTCTGTACTAACTCTCTGAACTGAAAGAGAAAACACGCAGCATTTCGGCCCAATCAGAACAGACACAAGCATAGCTGAATAACTGTACTCTACTACTGATCACTGTTCCCCAAAAAGCACATAGCAAGTAAAAGAGATACACCCTAAAAGCACATAGCAAGTAAAAGAGAGCCAAAACACCCCTATTTTGGGGGAGGGTTTCCCTGTCCTATTTCGTCAGGAGCTTGGGTTTCACTACGCATGCAGCGGTTTCAAACAACCTAAAATCGGGTTTAAGCAACCTGTCCTAGTTTGGAATGGTCGCTATGGATTCTGAATATGCACTAGGTCGAATGGTCGAAAGGGTGCCCCGGTGACAACCGGGGTTTGTGTTCCCATCGTGGCAGAACCCATAACTGGTCAGCCTTATGGCACGCTTCTCGAAGCGAGCCTCTGGCAAACCGTTCAGGAATAGCAGACGGCAAACACTGTGACTTAGGCGTACCAATGCACATGCGATGCAAAGAAACACATGAGTGTAATCAAAACAAGATATCACGAGTTCGAGTCAAGCTCTCTAAACTCCCCAGCAGAGTCGCCAGAAACTGTAGACATCCCCGAACGTCCCGGGAGGGAAATCCCCCGTTTTGTTCATTTGGGCTCACTACAGTTCAGGACTCAATGTCACGGTCTTGTATCTAATCTCGCAGAGTGCAATGCAAGACCGATGAATCATCAAAGAGTCCAAATCCGGCAAATCGTTTTTGAAAACAGATTTTTTGAAAGAAGTGCCAAACATGGACTGCTTTGCCAGATACAGAGTCGCCACCTAAATATTTTATTTTGGGGAATTTAGGAAACCCTGACTCGTTTGCCTAAGGCCACGTGTCCGTCATCACCAAAGTTGCCTCGGCTCGGGAACTTGGGTACGATTGGGGAAGGTCAGCTATGAGCACCCCCTCTCGCCCGATCCGAAGATCGGCCTTTACTAACCATGATATCTTGTTTTGAAAACGTTATGTGCTCTTATTCCGGTTATTAGCCTAGATTTACTATGTGATGTGCACAACACAAAAGTATAGACTAGATCGCCTAATTTGGAACAAAGCATTGCATATCCGTTCGTTTGGAAAATGGTTTGGAATTTGCTACTCGCGAGTAGGCTAAAACACAGATTTCAATGAGTTGTTCCAACTCAAACAATCCAACCTTCACCCACAGGCATTCAGGCAGTAATATCACATAAGCACATAGCCACATGGTAAGCATGCTATCATGTTAACATTCACACTCATGCGAGATGCTAAAGCATAAATACTTACATCGTACTTCGTGCCAAAGCAATGAACTAGTTAGTAATCATGCATGATCCTAGTTTAAGTTAACAAATGGCTAATGCATCGCATACAGAATGTCATTAGAATAGGCTCGGCTAATCTAAGGATGACATGTGAAATGCGACAACTCGATGCACGTATTCAAGTTTGGAATTGAAATGCTATGCGGTTAGCATGATGCGCCGAGCCCGGTGCATGCAAGACTGATGAATGATGCACGCATGCATAGCATAAGGTATGCTAAATTAAACATGCCCTAATACTAACCATCAAAGCAGGTAAGTAAAAGGGAGAAGAAGTGGGGGTTGGAAGACATGCACACACGCACCCACACTTATTACAAATTCGCCCTCACTCAGAGGGACCAAAAGAATAATACAATTTAATCAACTAGCAAGCTAATTAAATAGTTACAGACCACCTAATTAATTAACAAATCAATTAAGCTAAGGAAAGCATTAAAAGGCCTCGGGAAGAGAGATGCACGCGTGCTCGGATTGGCTTCGCCCGGAAATCCAAGGCCATGCACAAGCTGCCTCTGTTTTCCCTGCTCTGCTCCTCTGAAAATGGCACAATTCCCAAGGAACACTCTCTGAACACTGTGGAACACCACTGGCCAAGGGGGAACACCATCGGCCAAAGGTAAGTGGCCATCGACCACAAATGAAGCCATCGGCTATAAATGGATGGCCGGTCGGCACTGAATGAGGTCGGCCAGCCAAAGCTTCCTGCAGAACCTGTTTTGACAGCAGTAGAGGACAAAACAAGGCATGGCAATGTATTTCAAGCAATGTTTGCACCAATACACCCCTTTATCATGTTAACGACTCAAAGGGGTGTGGTACTCGATTCTCGGACCACCAATCGCGCATTTCAATGCGTGATGGCCCATGAAGTCAAGTTGTGCATCTTGATTTCAAATGAAATGCAAACCAAATAAGCACATAAAGGCCCAACCTCTATCACTTGATTTCAAGAGGCAAGGCATGCATGTTCAATGCAATGCACCCTAGGCATGGAAACCAAGTATGCAACATGGGAATGTGGCAAGCATGCAAGGCATATAACAAGTATGCAAGCTAATTGAGCATGCAAGATGCAATGCCAACATGCAAATATACAAAACATATGGCATGTTGGGCAATCAAAACAAAGATGAGAATGCATGCCAAATGCGTTATGATTCAAGCATGCAACGCATGCGATAGGCCAAGTATGCAACAACACACAAGGTGAGCATGCAACAACATACTAACAATGGACTTACACCCAGATGGACAGCCCTCTATTAGGCCCAAAACAGTGGCCAAATGCTAAGGAAATGAGGGCCAAAATACACACAAACATGCATGCACACATGGTTCAAAACTTAAGCACCAAAGGGCAACTTTTCAGCACACTTAAAAGAGGACAATCATGGATTAATGGCATGCATAATAAGCTTTGAAATCATGTTATAAGAGGTTCCAAACCAAGTAAACAAGACAAGCCAATCATGCAACAATGCCCAAAACTCAAGACAAGCCAAGGGGCTTAAACCATGGCCATGCCAACCAAGCCTCACAAGGCTAAGAGGACTTAGAATAGTTCCAAGGCAGACCTAAACAAAGCTAAGGATACACCTAGATAGCATCTAAGTGGCCTACACATGGAAGCATACAAAAGAGGCTAAACATGGAGCACAAGATTACAACCTTTTAAAGCATTAAAGGAGCATCAAATGCAAGCATACAAGCATACCATGGGGACTGAAATGATGCTATAAGTGGTGCCAAACCACTGAAACAAGCCAAACAATGCATGCTAAACACTCACACACCCGAGACTAGCAAGCCAAAATGCAAGGTGGCTATACAAAGCATGTCAGCATGACCAAAGCAACTAAAAACAGAGCTAAAGCATACTAAAACATACACAAAAGCTTCACAAAGCTTGGCCAAAATCATGCTAGAACAAGGGTCAAAGCCTAAAGCATGTTAAGGCAAAATATGGCATTACAAGACAAGTATGCAAGGCATGCATGGTGTGTCTAAACCAACTAAAAACAGTGCTATATCATGGCAAAATAAGCACAATAACACTTAAGACATGGCCAACATGAACTTAAAAATGGTGCTCACACATGAGGCAAAAATGACACATTTTGAAGACAACAAGGAGAGGGGATGGCCCTCTCCTTCTTAGGACCTTAAACACCATCCTCACCACTGAAATCCCTCAAGATTTCAGTGGTGAGGAGGCCCAAACAAGGTGGTCCCGGAGCTCACCAAAATAGCACAAAATGGGGGCCAAACAAGGCCTAAGAGGGTTCAAACAACCCCAAAGCTCAAAGCAACCTTAAACAACTATTTTAAGCAAGTAAAAACAAGACCTTTATATGTTATACACTAAGCTCAAAAACAGATGCAAGGTAGGCAAAAAGACTATGCAAAAATGGGGTATTTAAAGGACCCTTAAAGACCTCCTTAAAAAATGGTGCTCTAGCAGCCTCCTTAGCTCAAAAACAAGTCCAAAACTCTGTAAATAACTCTTTAGTACCTCAGTAGCTAAAGGAAAGTGTAATGGTAGGTGTTTGTGTGCAAAACTATGAACAAACACACACTTAAGCACAAAAGGATAGGGAGATAGAGATAGATAGATACACAAGACCTAACCCTAGTTCAGACCTTTCTCTGGAATTTTTGTAACCCTTGAGGAGGGAGGAGAGGCCCTCCCTTTATAGAGGATCACTCTTGCAAAGCTTACAAAACAAGCTAAGCAAGAGTGAAATCCCTCCATACACATGTATGGAGGGGGGCAAAGTATATGCCAGCTAGCACAGCTGGCATAAAAAATATCTGCAAAAGCAGATGCACAGTGGTCCGCCAGCCAAAAATGCCAAATTGACCAAAACAATGGTCGGCCGACCACAAAGAGTGCCGGCCGGCCATAACCAATGGTCGGTGGCAACAAAACATGGCCGGTAGGGTGTGGAGATGGCCAACAAGCCATTTCCTGCCCTCCAAAGCAAAAACACAAGTGTTTGGTGCAAAACCAAACACAAAACAGTCGAGTCAAGAGATCCTGAGGCAAGGCGTGTGGCCGAGACCTCCGGGAACTCAAGACGAACACAAACATGGATAACCACCGAGTGTTCAAGCGGTGACGTCCAAGTGTTGAGGACGGTCAAAAATGGAGTGTCTACAGTAAGCTTTTACGCTTTAGCATACTGCATGAGATGTGTATGTTGCCACGATAGCATGCTTGCCATGAGGCTATGTGCTTATGTGTTTAACTGCATGAATGCCTGTGGATGAAGGCTTCATTGCTTGAATTGGAACAATTCATTGAAATGTGCATTTTAAGCCCACTTGAAATGGCAAATCACCATGTTTTCTTAAGCTCACTTGAGGGTGGGAAAATTCGCGTCTTAGCCTACTTGCGAGTAGCATCTTCAAACCATTTTCAAACAAGCAAACATGAGACGTTTTGTTCCAAATCGAGCGATTTAGTCTATACTTGTATGCTGTGCGCATCACATAGTAAGCTAGCTAATAAACCGGAATAAGAACACATGTGTTTTAAAAAACGACATATCATGTTAGTAGAAGTCAATCCCTTGATCGGGCGAGCGGGGGGTGCTCATTGCATGACCTTCCCCTCTCGTACCCAAGTTCCCGAGCCGAGGCAACTTAGGTGATGACGGACACGTGGCCTTAGGCACGAGTCAGGGTTTCCTAAATTTTTCAAAAACAAAATTTAGGTAGCGACTCTGAAATCTGGCAAAGCAGTCCATGTTTGGCACTTCTTGATTAAAAATTTGTTTTCCAAAACGATTTGCCGGATTTGGACTCTTTGGTGATTTATCAATCTTACATTGCACTTTATGAGATTAGATTCAGAACTGTGACATGAGTCCAAACTGTAGTAGCTAAGAACAACGATTCACGCCCTCGCGCGTGGAGCGGAGTTCCGGGCGGTCTACACTTATTATTCAGGAACAATTACATTCTGAGATTGCTCGCATGTTTTATTCAGCGGGGTTACCTTTTCATTTATCAAGGAACCCATATTATGTTTGTGCTTTTCAATTTGCTGCCATCAATCCAATTCCTGTTTATGAACCACCTGGTTATAACTTGTTAAGGACTATATTGCTTCAAAAGGAAAGAGCTAATGTAGAGAAGTTGTTAGAGCAAACTAGAGCATCACAGAAGGAAAAAGGGTTGAGTATTGTTTCAGATGGATGGACTGATTCTCAAAGAAGGCCCCTTATTAATTTCATGAGAGCATCAGAAGCTGGGGCAGTGTTCTTGAAAGCTGTTAATTATGAAGGTGAGCACAAAGACAAGTTTTTTATTTCTAACTTAATTAGTCAAGCAATTGAAGAAGTTGGACATCAGAATGTCATTCAAGTTATTATAGATAATGCTCTTGTGTGTAGTGCAGCTGGTTTACTCATTGACAGTAAGTACTCGAATATCTTTTGGACACCATGTGTAGTTGACACACTAAATCTTGTTCTTAAGAATATTTGTGCTCCAAAGGAAAAGGGGGTATTGCTTTTGCTTATGATGAATGTCACTGGATCACACTTTGTGTTGGTGATATGATGTTTATCAAAAACTTCATCATTAACCATTCCATGCGGCTAGCTATTTTCAATGAATTTGTACCCTTGAAGTTGCTTGCTGTTGCAGACACACATTTTGCAACTGCCATTGTCATGCTCAAAAGGTTTAAACTTATAAAGCGTGGCCTCCAATCAATGGTTATTAGTGACCAGTGGGTTTCTTACAAAGAAGAAGATGTTGGGAAAACAGCATCTGTGAAGGAAAAATTATTGAATGATGTATGATGGGATAAGATTGATTACATTTTGTCTTTTACATTGCCTATCTATGAGATGCTTAGGTTTTGTGACACTGACAAACCATGTCTTCACTTAGTCTATGAAATGTGGGACACCATGATTAAAAAGGTGAAGGCAAGCATCTTTAGGCATGAAGGGAAGCTAGATGATGAGGAATCAATCTTTTATTCCGTTGTGCACAATATACTAGTTGAGATGTGGGCCAAAAGTTGAAAAACCTAAGTGATTCATGATTAGATCAAGATTTATTTGTACCAATTCCCAAATGATTAAAACTAACAATCTAAATCATCTAGCACATAGGAAAGTGATTTAGAGTGTCACTTCAAAAATAATAAATTAACACAAATGATTTTTAAGTGGAAAAACCACAATTGGAGCACCTCCAATTGTGATTTAAAAAACCACGGGCGAAATGCCACAAATCAATCCACTATGAAAGTAAGAAAGAATACAAATTTACCAAAACAAATTACCCAAACACAATTAATTTGTCTTCAACAATCAGTATCTCTTTCACCACTGCCTTCGTCTCAGAATTGATCAGCTTGATGTTGAATCCATAAGATCCATGTCGAACCAACGAATGCACACAACTTCGAACTCTTTCGAATTCTCCATGCTTAAATCTCCGGATTCCACTGAAGAAGAAGAACACTCTTGAAGATGAACAATCAATACTCTTTGATGTATGCTTGTCAAACCATGAGTTGAATACTCAATCAAACATCAAAGAAACCTAGCAAAATAGCCCCAGAAGAAAACCCTAAAACCCTCAAAGAAGATTTGGAAGTCATACCCTAGATTTGGAGCAACCTGCAGTTTTATAGCTGCTGAAATTGCGAAGTCCGCTCGAGCGCTGGAATGGACGCTCAAGCGGGGTCACTAAAACGCGTGTTCCAAACCAAGATTCACGCTCGAGCACAGGAACTTACGCTCGAGCGTAAAATCACTCCTCATAGTATTTTTGCAGACTAGCCAAAGTACTGGGAAGGTGGAAACTCCGCTCTAGTGTAACTTTCCCCACTTGAGCGGGAAGACCAAAAACAGAAAAAACGATACAACTTGATTAACCCAAGCTTGTTCGCGGAATTAGCAATGAATAGGGTCCTAACAATCTCCCCTTTTGTCAATTCCTGGACAAAACTTTTCTAACAATTGTTCCTAACAAACACACGCACTAGACTAA
This sequence comes from Camellia japonica, assembly GCA_030407325.1. Lineage (NCBI taxonomy): Eukaryota > Viridiplantae > Streptophyta > Magnoliopsida > Ericales > Theaceae > Camellia > Camellia japonica. The sequence goes on along the minus strand of JAPPVO010000003.1, from coordinate 44,671,489 downwards.
CTAACATAAATAAAAGCCCTGACCAAATAAAAACAAAAAAAGCTGCAAAACCACAAAAGCCAATTTGATTGAAGAACACTTAGAAACCTTTTGAACAAACCACCTGTGGAAAACCATGCAAACCAAAACTATGGAACTGAATAAGATAAACAAAATAAATAGATAGAAGTAATTAAAAAATGCCAATAGAATATCCAAACCATGCAACAGTCTAATATTTAGTGCATCTTATATTTACTCCCCCTTTTTGTTCGGGAGGCAAGGCAAACAAAAAAAATCTATTTTCTAAGATCTACTTAGCAGAGAGGAAAAAGAAAAAAGATAGATACTGTCCAAAGCACTAGAAAAATAGAGAAAAAACAAGCATCACTGATTCGGCAGCGATGGAGGCTGCAGGAGCTAAAGTAGAATCAAGATCTAAGCAATATGGTGAGAAGACTGAGCAACAAAACCCTCAATGCGGCTGGAAGAAGCCTTCAAAGCAGTGATCCGAGCATCGGTGGAGGTCTCAAGATCAGTAAGCCGAGCATCAAAGATATCCATTTGGCTCTTCAAGCAATCAAAACGGGAAACCATGGCCTGCTCAAACTGATGCAGTTAGCCTCTGATAGAATGAGCCGGAGGAAGCTGCTCCCCTTCACCGGTAGCCTCACCTACAGCAGCAACGTCATACCCAGCCAAAGGACCATCTCCTGCACCTATACCAGAACTACCCACTCCTGAAGGAACCCCCTTGACATGAGACTGACTCTGAGAGTTGGTCTTTTTGGTGAATGGGCGGGTAGAAAAAGCAAATTCATCCTCGTCAAAAGAAGGAACCTCAAATTTGGTGAGAAGACGGTTAATAAGGCAACTGTAAGGAAGACCTAAGTTGTTACGCTCAAAAGTGGCTACCATTTTTTGAATAATGAGGGTGGCAAGATTGATAGAACGGTGTTGATCAATGCAAAATAATACAAAGCCTTGTTCTTGATTGATTTCGGAGCTATGAGTCGTGACTATGATGTTGGCATAGACAATGAGATTTAGCAAACAAAACTGGGGAAGAAGTTCATGTTGTTTTATCAAGGCACCCTTGAACCAAGTACGAGGTGTGCCACACAATGCAGTGGCCACCTCGTCAAAGTCACATGTGGGTCAGACATGGAATGGATAGTGACACGGAAAGACCTCATATATGTCTAAAAGCTCACGGATAAGATTGGGAGTAATGGTGATGGACACCTAACCTAGGTCTTGAAGGAAGGACCGATATCATCAATACCATCGATATTACAATAAAACTCCCAAACCCAATCAAGGTTTTGATGACCCGAGAAAGAAAGAACCAAGTCACCCCCTAATGGATCAAACAATGGGCGAATGTGAATGGACTCAAAGGTGTTGGGTTGTACATTACGCTCTAAATGAACTGTCCTAGAGGTGTAAGACTCTCTAAACGACTTGGCTTTTTCTGTCGAGGGAAATCGGTCAGTGTTATAAGAAGGGCAAGTGGTAGTGGACTTCCGACATTTGATGGAGGACATGACTAAACCAAAGGACAACCCAATTACAACCACAACCCCCAAACCCAACAATAACCAAACCATTAGTCACAAAAAAAAAAAAAAAAAAAAAAAAAAATAGTAACAGAAAACATTAGTGACTAAAGACAAATGACAAATATCCAGTAGATTACAATCCATTAGTGGCAAAACGTAGCAGAAACACAACCAATAAGTAACATTATATTAGAACAAATGCAGATGAAAAACAAACAGACCCAAACCAATGATAGACTCAAGGCCACAGCAAGCAGATGCCAAAACACAACAGAGTATGAACCAGTAAAAAATAACTATAGAGAAGACTCACCCACATAGGAACCAAAAAACTACAAAAACAAACACCAAACAAAATAAAAAACAAAACAAAAAAAAACAAAAAACAAAAAAGAAACTAAGACACGACCAAGAGAGTGTGAAATGAAAAACACAGATGAGAGAAAGCATACCCGAAGCACGTGAAACAAAGCATCGAGATGAGCATATCAAGCCAAAACCCAAAAAGGGATGAAAACGGAGTCGCCAAAGGAACACTAGGAGAGAAAAATATGAAATTTGAGAAAAAATAAAGTGAACAGTCGAGGGCTGGGTTTTTAAAGCAAACCAGTCCGCTCGAGCGAGGGTTTAAACGCTCGAGCGAGAGCCTGTACACGCGTGGCTACGCTCGAGCCAAGAATCATGTGCTCGAGCTCCAAAAACACCCTCTCAGAAGTTTGTCACCTCTGCAAAAGTGCTGGAAGAGTGACATTTCCGCTCGAGCGGGATAAAAAAAAAAAAACCACAAGGCAAAATGCACCCTTCTGAGCAGATTAAAAACATCCACACTGTCAAATGAAACCTGAAACAAGATGAGTGAGCACAATAACAAGAATGTGACACTAGGATGAAATAGTCCACAAACCATAAAACCTGTGAACTCGCAATTTTGACAATATGAAGCACAGTATCATGAGCAAATTAGGTAAACATCAATCAATGAGCATAAGCTACATGGGAATGCAAAACTCAAAAACAAACATGAGAGCTCACATACTGAATGTGTGTGTGTGTGTGTGCAATCCTTGAGAGGCCACAGAGCTAGAGTTAATCCTCGTAGTGATTGGATGGCTGGACCTCTGGCAAGAGTAACTAAACATCGCTGAGAAAAGTCAAACCACAAGAAATCATGGGGGATTTGTTGAGTAAAGGCAAAGGCTCCCCCTTAATCAATACACCTTTTTTTTTTTTTTTTAATTTTGACTTTTTATGTTTGTGGGCACTCACTGGTGGCATGCACGCTCAAGAGTATGGAGACCAAAAGAGAAGCATGGAATCAATAAGGATGCCTGGTTGGTGCCTCTGTGGTAGCCTTTTCCTAATGCCCGGACTTCAATGAACTGAGGGAGGAACTATGAAAGTGAAAAATGATGGTAGATGGTTAAGAGATTCAACATCATATATGATATGCCAGTATCGGTCAATTCCTCTAAAAATGGATGAGAGACACTGTTAGAGGTCCATAGAGAACTTTGATCACTTGTGCGGAAACCCCTGCAACAGTTTATCTCAAGGATGTGTACAGAATAAGATCATGAAGTCAATAAGTATGAGCATTCAGAATGAGCTATGAACAAAGATGAATGAAATCTTGCAAGCAGCATGAGAGGTGTTCATATGAGTCTAAATGCAGAGATGACAAGAATCAATGAAAATGAGATTATAGCATCCAAGTACACATAAAACCAATCACTCTCACCCACTCAAGTAACAGGTAACACCCTAGTGACTGAGCAGTACACCCAAGGTCTTTCTAAGGAACTCAAACCTAAGAAGATCAAGGGGTTTTATAAAAATATCAGCTTTTTGATGCTTAGTGGGTACATGTTCAAGAACAACAAGGCCATTTTCCACTAACTCTCGAATGAAATGATGACGAATGTCAATGTGTTTGTTGCGAGAGTGTTGGACAGGATTTTTAGAAATGTTAATGGCACTTGTGTTATCACAAAAAAGAGTGAGAGTATTCTGGTCTATACTATAGTCATGAAGCATTTGCTTCATCCACAACATTTGTGCACAACAACTCCCTGCTGCAATGTACTCAGCCTCAGTAGTCAAAAGAGATATGGCATTTTGCTTTTTGCTATGCCAGGCAACCAAATTATTCCCAAGGTAAAAACACCCTCCAGAATGTGCTCTTACGACCATCAGCATACCCTGCCCAGTCTGCATCAAAAGACCAGTGATTTCAGCAGTAGTGTTGGTCGTGAACCAAATCTCATACCCCAATGTTCCATTTACATACTTAATGATGCGTTTAACTACAAGCAGATTGAGACTCTTTAGGACAGGCTTGGTAATGGGCACAAACACCTACACTAAATGCAATGTCAAGACGACTGCTGTGAGGTACAAGAGGCTCTCTATCATACTCCTATAAAGGGTAGGATCAGCATCAGTACCAGAGGAATCTTTGGAAAGGTGAAGGCTAGTGCTCATGGGAGTGCGAGCATGTTTGGCTGACTCTAAACCGAACTTAGACACAAGATTTTTGGCATACTTGGTCTGAGAAACAAGCATACCCGAAGGAGACTGTTTAATTTGAAGACCTAAGAAGTAAAATAATTCCCTCATCATGCTCATTTCAAATTCATATGTCATGCAACCGAGAGATATTTTACAAGAAAATTAGCAGTGGATTCAAACACAATATCATCAACATAAATCTAAGCAACAAGTATATGAGACTTTGTATGTTTCACAAATAAGGTCTTGTCCACATTACCCCTTTGGAAATCATTATCAAGAAGGAAGGTAGTAAGTCTATTATACCAAGCTCGAGGAGCTTATTTCAACCCATACAGTGCCTTGTCTAACTTGTAGACATGATGTGGACATTTTGGGTCCTCAAACCCTTTTGGTTGCTAAACATAAGCCTCTTCTTTCAAGTACCCATTCAGAAAGACACTTTTCACATCCATTTGAAGCAGTTTAAACCCTAGAAAACATGCAACACCAAGTAAAATACGAATAGATTCGAGACGTGCAGCAGGGGCAAATGTCTCATCATAGTCAACACCTTCTACTCATGTATAGCCTTGAGCAACCAACCTAGCTTTATTTCTGACCATAGTACCATTCTCATCAAATTTATTTTTAAAGATCCACTTGGTACCTATCACATTCATGTCTTTAGGTCTGGGGACAAGAGTCCAAACTTTGTTACGTTCAAATTGACCTAATTCATCATGCATAGCATTCATCCAACTATCGTCTAGTAAGGCCTCTTTTATATTTTTAGGTTCAATTAACAAAACATAGCACATGTGAGTTACCTCTTCCTGAACTTGTTTTCGAGTTTTCATTCGGTCTGAAACATTGCCAATTACTTGTTGAACCGGATGGACCAGTTTTACCCTTGCTAAAGGTATTAAACCTGAACTAGTTATGACAGGAGCATCAGAGGTGGTGTCTCTTTGAGCACTCGTTGGACCTGGACTTACCATTGAAGTTGGTACTGACTCACTTTCTTGAGCTTGACCCTCTGCTTCTCCTTGACTCTGTGGTTCAATATCCAAGATTGGAGATTCACCATTTTCTTCCTCATGTATTGCTGGAGTAGGAGAACCTGTGTCATCTATAACCACATTGATTGATTCCATTAGGGGTAAAGTACGCAGGTTATAGACATGAAACGCTCTACTAGTGGTTGAATACCCTAGAAAAATACCTTCATCGCTTCAAGAGTCAAATTTTCCCAAGGGCTCTCTATCTTTGAAAATGTAACATTTACCCTTTCACAATTCATATGGAGTTTGTAAAGTGTCGGGCCTTAAATACATACGATTCACAACATAAACAGCGCTATTTAAGGCTTCAGCCCAAAACTTTGGAGGAACTTTCTTGCTAAAGAGCATGACCCTAGCCATCTCTTGAATAACTCTGCTTTTCCTCTCAACAACTCCATTTTGCTGTGGAGTAATAGGAGCAGAAAACTCATGCTTAATACCATGCATATCACAAAAATTCGAAAATGAACTATTTTCAAACTCACGACCATGATCAGTTCAGATTCTTATGATACGCTCAATAAAAACACCTTGTTCATTTTGGATTTTAAGGACTAATGTCTTGAAAGCATCAAACGTATCAGATTTTTCTCTTAAAAAATTAACCCATGAAAAACGAGTGTAATCATCCACAGTTTAAAAAAATGTATCTTTTATCTCTAATGCTTTCAGTGCTAGTGGGTCCCCTAAGATCCATATGAACCAATTCAAGAGGACGTTTGGTTGTGAAGCTGTTCACCTTTTTATGAGGGGCACGAGTTTGCTTCCCAAGTTGACATGGCCCACACACATGGTTCACATTCTTACCCATTTTTGGTACTCCTCTCACAAGCTCTTTGTTGGCTATCTTAGTTAGGTCTTTGAAATTCATGTGACCTAATCTTTGATGCCACAGATCAATATTACTTATAATGGCTGAGTGGCAAGTGAGATCATTAATGGTAACAATCCCATAGTAGTTATCAAATGTGTGAACCCCATGCATGACAGTATTTCCCTTCTTATCTAAAATTTCACATTTATTTTTTAAAAATAATACTTCATGGTGGGAATCACACATTTGACTGATGCTCAAAAGATTTACTTTAAGGCCATCAACAAGTAATGCATTTTCGAGCTTGGGAAGACCGACCACCTTTATAGAGCCCTTACCAATGACTTTAGAAGTGCCACCATCTCCAAAAGTAACAATTCATCCTTCATATTTTTCAAGAGAAGTGAAATAGGATTTGTCACCAAACATGTCATGAGAGCACCCACTATCAAGATACCACATGTGTGAGTCGCGTACTATCAGAGTAGTGTGAACAACAAAACAAGGCAAGTCACCCTTTCTCATCCATATCTTTTTAGTCTTAACAAAATCAGGACTGGCAGTCTTGGTAAATGTCCTAGCGTTGTGAACACACTCATGAATCTTGGTGTTCCGCCTAGACATGTAAGGTTGTCTTCTAACCCAAAAAGTATTAGAATTTCTACCCTTTTGAGACACCTTACTAAACAACTCAAAACAATAAGGAATAATGTGGCTATACCTACCACAATGATGACAAACAAAAACAGGTTTTACCTCTTGTTACCCAAAAGACAACCTAAGAGAGGGGGGGGGTGAATTAGGGTTTTACAAATAAAAAAATAATACCCTAATAAAAATTATGACTAGCACAATAGATAAATATAGTTAATGAAATAAAAATAATTAAAACAAGTGTTCTAACAACTATGTCAATTAATGATTTTAGCCCAATAAAAATATGAAATATAGCTATGGCAATTTAAATAAATTAAAGAGATAAGGGAGAGAGAGGCAAACAAATTTATAGTAGTTCGGCTTCAACTCAGGCTACGTCCACTCCTCAAGTTTCACTTGAGATTTTTCACTATACTCTAGTTTCACATGGTGCTAGCAACCTTTTCACAGATAGAGCAGTCCTTCACAGATTCTATACAGACTTTCTAAGTCAAGAACACTGAGTGTACTACACTCTTACAAGGTTGAAAAGAAAGTGTTTTTGCTTTCACAGAAAGTTACAAGAATTATCTCTCAAAGATAGATATAAAAATGAGACTCTGATTTTTCTGTAATCCTCACACAGGAAAGATGGGCTTAAAACTATACTACTTAATATATAATTTCTGAGAGAGGATGTAAACAAAAATTGAAGAACACTTCTTAGAAAATTTTTTAGAGAATAGATGTGAGTGATTATAGATCAAAGAATATTTTCTAGTTTTTTTTTTTTTTTTTTTTATTTTTTATTTTTTACATTAGAGGCTTCGGTATATATAATGAAACTTATAGCCGTTGTACTCCATCATTACTAATTTGAATATCTTCCACTCCATCATTACTAATTTGAATATCTTCCACTTGAACCTTTTGGCTTGCTGCTGTTTTGGGCTGTTTGAACATTTTGGCCTGCTGTTGTGCTGGGCTGTTTGAACCTTTGTTTTGGGTTGTTTGAACCTCTGGTTTGGAAATTATTTTTGGGTTGAAATGAACTCCTGATTTAAGCAAAATTAAATACATTCAAACAATATTTAGGATAAAAGTTTAGGTGAGAAATAATGGGATAAAATAAATTTTGATTCTATTTTTCTCTTTCAAATAAATTAAAACATAATTAAATAAATCATAAAAATAAATTTTGGATTTAAAACATAATTAAATAAATCATCAAAATAAATTTTGGATTCTATTTTTTTTTCAAATAAATTAAAATATAATTAAATAAATCATCAAAATAAATTTTGGATTCTATTTTTTTCTTTCAAATAAATTAAAACATAATTAAATAAATCATCAAAATAAATTAGTCTAACAATCTCCCCCTTTTTGATCATGGCACACAATGATGTTTTGATTTGATTTGGGAGTAAGAAAGGCTCCCTCTCAAGTCATGTTCCCTGAATTCATCTCTAAATATATAGGTTAGCACATATGTAATAAATAAGTTTTAATTAGAGACATGATATGAGACTAAGATATCAAACTATAAATACATAACATCAGATTAGTTTGAAAATAATACCATAATACATAACATCATAAGTTTCTCTCCCTGTGACATTATCAAAAGGAAATCATGGGTTAGAATCTAGAGGAGGAGGAGAAGAAAAATGATAGGGATAAATGGCATCAAAAAATAGATAATCAAAGCATATACACATACACACATATATATATGATTTGCCCGCGTCTCTCTTTTTCGTCGAAAATCGCGTCGAACACGCGGCCTCGCTTTTGCGTCAACAGACCGACAAAAGTGAGACAGGTCAATCAGCTGCCTCGACTCTCTCTCCTTCTTGTCTTCTTCTCCTCCATTTTCTTCTTAAGCACTCTCTTTGCCTTCTTCTTCCTCATTCGCTTCCATCCCTTTCGTCCTCTACGTGAGAGAGATAGAATAGAGAGACTGAGCAGAGCAGAAAGGCTGCCAAAAATGACCCTCCTTTTGATTACATCTCTCTCCCCGCAGAAAGGCTGCCAAAAATGACCCTCCTTTTGATTACATCTCTCTCCCTACTA